>JAAKBH010000289.1:1200000-1634619 GCA_019776075.1 Amaranthus palmeri
TCTTCTTCTTCACAAGATTTCAAGAGAGAGAATAACAAGATTCTAGAGAGATAAAATTAATAAAATTTTGATTTTTGGGTGGAATTTTGCAAATTGAAAATTTTCCCCCAAATTTCAAAATCCCTAATTTTGATGCTGCTGAATTTTACTTTTTTCGGCTGATTTCTTACCAAGTAAGTTATTTTTTTCTCATTTTTAGTCTTTCGTTTTGTTTAATTTCAATTTTTTTTATTATTGCATAAAACTTTTCAAATTTTAGGGTTTTTGTTAAATTTTTCCATCGCTATTACTCTCAAGTCTCACACACCGATTTATTTTACATGTGAGTTCTTTGTGAACGGGTTTTTGTGTTTCGATTTGTATGATTTTAATTATTTAAGTTTTGTTTGAGTTTATAATTTCCAATATTTTATGTATTATGTTTTTATACATGATATGCCATGTTTAAATATTGAATTGTCATGGTTTTTGCATGTCGATTTTTCAAGTTTCCAGTTTAATTGAGAAACCTGTGGGTTGTTTTATCCAATTTTGTTTGTTTGAGTTTCATTGTTGACTGTGCTAGGGATTGATTTTTGATATACTTTATCGAATTGGGATTGCAATTGGGGATTTGAGAGGGGAATTTTGTGAATTTTATGGTCAAGGTGATCAATTTTTGAGGTTTATTGGATGTTTACTACCCTAAAGGGAATAATCATGTCAAATTTAGTGATTATTAATTGACATGGATTATTGTATAGTGTGGATTGTGGATTTATGTTAATGGGGAATGGGTGACTGAGCTTTACGTAATTATTCTTTTGATGATTCTAGATGCAGAATTCTGAAGGAAATGATATTAGATGTTAGGTGTTAGCAGATTTCTGATGTCGTAATGGCTCTTTAAACCGAGAAGCTTTTAAATGGCATTGAGGTATAGTAAGAATGTCGGTGTAAAATGTAATGGCTCCAAACTTGAAATGACAGGACAAGGGATGGAAGGGAAAGGAAGGGGAGAAAATAATAGGTGAAGTGTCTTTTGTTTTGAGGGAAAGGAAGAAAAATTGCATTGTCCTTGGAAGTTTTTCCACACTTGGAGAGATTTTCTTATTAATTAAATTAACAAACTTAGTCCCTTCAAATCCTTCTCTTTCAATACCCTATCCAAAATTTATCCTAACAAAAGAAATTATATCTCTCCAAATCCTTCCCCTTCCTTTCTATTCAATTCCATTGATCCAAAAAAAGTGTTAATGTCAAGCTGGCAATGTTTGAAGTTGAAGATGGGCTTTTATTTAGTTGGTCAACATAGAGAATTCAGTAGGTTTGAGAGCTTTTGTGGAAATCCAAGAAGTTGACAATTGAGGAAAATGGCTAAACAGAGGGAATATGAGTCATGAAGGAATGAAGCTTATGAAGTATTTAAAAGTATGAAACGACTTGTGTTTAATCACATCATATTACACCTAACGTATTTTCTGTTAAGTTGTATAAGTTTTTGGCACAATAATGGACTTATTGCAATTTTTGGGAAAACAAAGTAACAAAGCTGCTTCACTTAATTGATAAAATAATAGAAAACATGTTATGTTCTCTCTCAATTTCATATTAGGTTTGAGATGATTAAAGATGATAACACGTAGTAGCTTGAGGGTTTCATGTATCTCATACATATATGCATTTGATTGAGTGTTCAAAATTATTGAGATGCATGCATTTATACCTTTGTAGCTAGGACAGAAGGAATCACCGGAAAAATGGTAGTGTTGGAAATCAAATAAGTTTGCATAGTTTGCTTGAGTTGCTATGCTTGTGGCAGCAGGCAGCCAGTATTTAAACAAATGAAAGCACTTCATTGGTCTCACGTGTTTGTCTTGTGGAATTTTCAACTGTTAATCTCAGCCTACTGAGTTGAACATTAGGATATTCATGCCTTTTTCAGTCACTCTGAAGTATGCCATCTAAGTCTATTTCGACAAATCAAGCAGCTCCCAGTGCCAATACTACTACAACTACTACTCCAGCAGCAGTTTGTTCTGAGCATTGGTGGCAAGCTGCTGGACCTGGTCCATTCCCTTCAACTGGTACAATTGCAAATGCTCCTACACACCCATCGCTAAATCATTCAGTTGAGATGTCAGGATCTAAAGATGACCAGTCACTGTCAAATGCGGCTGATGATGAAGATGAGACCAGCAAGGACTCGGAAACTACGGGCTCCACTTCTACCCCCCGCGGTATAGTTTGGGTCTTTCTTAGTTATGTTGATGTAGTAATAGATTTTAATTGACTGCATTATCTGTTGGAAAACCAAAGATTAAAGACTACTTACATTGAGAATTTCGTACTTAAAAACCATATTTATTGCATACATCACACTACATTACCACAATGTCATTAAGTGGCTTCCACATAAGGTGGGTGGGTTTTGGAGGGTCGGATGTACGCAACATTACCCTTGTTAGTGATAACACCAACAAAGAGGTTATTTTTTATTAACCCATGGTAAAAAATATCACCTGTAATATGGTCTATCTATTATAATCCAAAACCAAAGAATTATAAATCTTTGGCCCCAAGGAAGAAGGAACATTATTTATTGCATGCATAAACAACAATGCCATAGCCTTTATTTCATATTACAGAATATTTATATGGATGAAAGTGGGTGCATAATTGGTTTAATCATGTTTAATTTTTGTAGCTGTAAGCACAAATAGCATTATTTTTTGTGGCTAAACATAATACAGGATTTTATTCACATATTCTGCGCTTGTATTTTTTACATTTATTTTTCATTTATTAAGTTTTTGAATCGGTATTAAATCATGTTGGACTAATTTTTTGTAGGGTTTAAATTCAGCTCTTTAATTTGACTAGGATTGAGCATTATATTTTTACTTCTTTAACAAGTTTTTCCTATTTTAGATAGTAGCTCGGGACACGAGGTCCATAAATCTCAATATGGCGAGTCCAATATGACTCTTGGAAGTGCGGATTATTACGCACAACATCCACAACTAGAACTCATTGGTCATTCAATTGTAAGTACTATGTATTATCTTTTGTTTTCTTCGCCCGAGTGGCAAGATGGCGAATGTTGATTAGTGCTTGGCCAGTTATACAATAATGCAATTGTGCTACGTGCAGGCCTGTGCATCAACTCCGTATCCTGATCTCTACTATGGGGGAATGATGGCTGCCTATGGACCTCAACCCTTGGTTGGTAACTTGATTTTTTCTTGCCTTGAGATTTCAGTTTTTAGGAGGAAATTGCAAGTGCATGAAGCATAGATTTTCCTAGAGCTTGTGTCCTACTCCGACATTACCTAAAATACTGTTTTAAGAGTTGACCTTGGTTTTGGGGGAAGACTATTGTCAAAGGAAAAAGGAAGCCTTGTAAACAAAAAAAAATATATTTTCTACAGAATGTTTGTTTGCATCATAAGTTGCCAAAACCTGTAGGTTATGTTCCAATTATGGTTGGCTTTTACAATAAATTAAGTAGGTATCTGGCACAATTCAGATGCCCCTCAAGCTACTCTCTCATTTCATAAAGGTCATAATGTTTCTCTTCTTTGTCTCTTAAGGTCTAGGTAAGCCTAATCACGTTCCAAGAACCTGGAGCTGCAAAACTACTAATGAGAATACATATCTAGAGCAATTGATTAACATTGAGTGATTGAACGGCCTCGACTTCCTTGGTTCAATATGGTTTAGCCTGAGATGCAAATTTCCGGAATGGAGAATTTTTATTGTGTGACAACACTTTCTAAATATACTATGTTTGAGATGTTTTGGTGTGGTAGTTGCGTGTCTCTAAGAGACCCCTACAATTGCTTTTTGTTAGCTACTGAAATTCTAATCTCACCTTGCAAGCTTCAGAAAGTAGTGTGATTTCACTCCCATTTTTGATTGCCCTCAAAGCTCATTTAGACCCACACAACACCCTGATTAAATTGCTCTACAGCTTCAATACAGGAACATTAAAGAAAGTGTGTTGGCTGATCTCCGATTATACGGACAGCGGGGGACAGGAGATACATTCATAAGCCACTTTGACCTGGCTTGTTTTGTGGTGACATGAATCTCTGCATTTAACATTGATTAAAGTATTAAACAGAACCCTATGGTTTAGAATTTTGGGGACGAAGTTTCCAAAAGGGATATTTAAGTAACTTTCTTGATAGACAGATGTTTTGAGGATAAGAGGTTTCTTTTCTATCTTTTATTGGGCAAAGTGGAGTGTTGCGGTCTTTTAGTTTTCTTAGTCTCAAGATTTTACAATTATAGGACTTTTATTAAGCTTTAGATTAAGATTGTACTCTGTAGTTTTAACATTATGCAATGATATGATTTATATAAGTCTCTAAGATACAGTTGTGCTTGTACATTCAGAACATAACTCCATAAGATGGCTCCTTCATATGCCTATTGGTTAATTTTTTTGCTACTCTTCTTGACCACTTTTAATTTATTCTGTTCTTTGATTTTTGCCTTTTTGGTATCAAGTTGGTTGTTTTTGTATAACTAATTCACTCCATTAAAATATGCTTTGATCAGGTTCCTCCCCAATTTTATGGGATGCATCAACCTCGGATGCCGTTGCCTCTTGAGATGGCACAGGAACCTGTTTATGTTAATGCTAAGCAGTATCATGGAATCTTACGACGGAGGCAAGTGCGTGCCAAAGCCGAGCTGGAAAGGAAACTTATCAAAATCAGAAAGGTGATTGTGTATTTTAATCACTTTTGCTTTTATATTTTGGAACTGATTTCTAGTGTGTTGACCTTCCTGTTGCTTTTATTCAATGCTATTAAGCTCATGTGCATGATTCACTATGTCTTATTGTTATGATAACATCGTGTTTCTTGTCGTTCGCTGGTGTTGCAATGTGTGTTTTGAATGTCATTGCTGTTGTGTGCTTATATATTTAGATTTTTCTGTGTAGCCATATCTACATGAATCCCGTCACCAACATGCTTTGAGAAGGGCAAGGGGTACTGGAGGACGCTTTGCAAAGAAGGGTGAAAATGAAGGTTCCAGCCACTCCGCAGATGAGAGAAACAAAGGTTCAGGTTTGAAAATTTTCTCTAGTCTATTATACTTCGGATAGTTTTTTCAGTGCTACCTGTATTCTTCCGGCTCCTAAAAGTTTGAACATCTGACTAGACGCAGGAGAGGCCCATTCGCATGAGGCCCATGAAGAACGCGCTGACATCTCAAACGGCTCTGGAGGAACCAGAGCTGGGGGAAGTCAGACTAACCAGCAATGGGGTAATGGCATGTCTGACAAGGCTCCGCAGTGTGCACTTGCAATCTGATGAGCTTGAGGGGGTGGACTGTCGAGAATTCAACGACCTGGATGGCAGATGTACATGTTCTATTTCTCATTCATCCTTTACGGCAGATTGGATCATCTCTCGGCTTTTTTGGCCGAGCGGCAAATCATTCTTGGCTGGTTTTTAGTGTGGTTGGGTAGGGACAGTAGGATAGCAAATTGGTGATTCAATGGCCTTTGTGATAATGGGCTTACCCTCTGGATTATGTACAGTCTAGTGTTCTTTTTTGATAGTTTAGAGGATTGTAGGATAGTGGAAGTAAAAATGATGAAGCTAAAGATATCACTTGGTAGTTCCTTATGTTTCTTCATGGCAACTTTTTCATGTTAGTACTTCTGTTAGATCAGTATTTGAGATATACCTTGACTAGCTACGAACTCGCAAGTGTTTGAAACGATAGGTTTGCGACTTGTAGGGCTTATCATTCAACAAGATACCATTCATGTTTTACATTGCCGGTGCAGCCGTGCGGGGATGACGACATATTAGTCATGCTTCTTTTGTTTTCTCCTAAGACGAAAATGAAGTAGCTAGCCGTGCACGTGCAGCCCAATCTGTTACACCTGAGCCTTGGGCTAAACCTCAAGCTTTGGGCTATTATTTGGATCTCCTAAACGGATTAAGTAGGTGGGAGTTAAATTGACTTGATCAGTTATATGTCAGTTTACGGTTTTGATTTTTAATCCAATTAACTAATAAGTTATGAGTCAAACGATTTTAGACCCATTTATATATAAGTTGAACACGAGTCCGACTTGGTTTAATATGTTTTAACTGGCCTAAACATAATACATATCTTCGAGTTTAGTTCTCTCTGACCCCAAAAAGCATCATATGGCTTAAATATGTGAGAACTTTTTCGTTATATGGTGCATACTCAAAGAGAGAAAACAAGTATTTCTTATGGGTTTGATTCTCGAGCTCAATTGGGATTTAAATTCTCAGTCTACACCAAGTCAAAAACATACTCTTTTTTTTTCAAAGTTTGTCTGCTTTATTTTTTACTGTCCGTTTGATTAGTGGTATTAAATGATGTCAATAAGAATGATCTATAATGTAACATTTCATCAAATGTTCCATATTATTTCCATAGTAATGAAACTTTGATCACAAAAAAGTTTTTTTGTTTACAAATTTCCATTACCACCTAATACCACATCTCCTAATGGTAATGCATTTGAATGAATTTTACGAAGAAAATGAGATGATTGAAATTGGGCAAACATGATCCTCAAGGTATCTAAGACATTTTTCTACTAAAAATACACTAGTTTTTCATTTTCATTATCACCGTTTATTATATCTACCAAACGGGCCATTATCCATCAAATATACTCTATTCTATTTTTGGTCATAAATCATTTTTTTTTCTTTAGTTTTCATCTATAAGTTTTTTTTTTTTTTTATATTCACACAAATTTCCCTTACTATCATAATATTTATATTTTATCACATTTTTCTTGGTATTCCTATCCCAAATACTTATAAGGCAAATTTGATGGAACATAGAGCGTAATATAAGTGAAAGCTCGTTTGGCATGAGATCGTCTCAACTCTCATTATGAAAATAATTATATGAGTTTGTTTCATAGTAATAAGGGTCACGAGCTTTATTAATTAGGTTCTAAGTACAATACTCCAAATTCCCATTAAACACTCCTCCAAAAATGATAATTAATCAATATTCACTCTTTCAATAACAAGTTTGTTTAACCAACTTCGTTTAAGAGAATACTTAGGAGAATCTTTTCGAACACTTCTTTAAATGACATAATTAAGATATGTCTTTGTGGCATAAGTTAGATAAATATTTATCAATTCGCTATAATGTTATTTGAGCTTAGCTAGATCTATCCACTGAATAAACTCACTACGAATATGTAACAACAAGAAGTGAGATCCAACTCATCAATATTCAATAACAAATATATATTTTATATGTCTATTAGTAGTGGGTAGTTTACCCACCAGGTCAACTAAGTTTTTCTAGGTTAGTTTGTAGTTTCCAAAATTTATATTCTTCATTACTTATTAGCATGACTATATAATAAAAAATAAGTGAAAAAATTATATCAATGAGATAAATAAGAAAATGAATTTTTGAATGACATTAATAAAAAATGAATTTTATTTATCTCAAAAAAAAAATCATATACCTTTTTATCATGACTATTTTTGTAATATCTTGTTCATGTATTAAACTTATTTTTTTTATAATATCTAGATATTTATCCCATAATCCTATAATATTTATTTTAGTTTTACATTTGTTAATTTTGAACAAATGCCTATGAGACAAATTTAAAAAAATTTGAAATTAATAAGCAAATTTAGATTAAAAAAAAGTCAAAAAATAAGTTTGGAGTAAACTTATTTCAAAAAATAGGCGTCTTTCATTCCAATCCTAAGGTTTGGGTATGTTCGCATAACATGGGGTATGAGTAAAAAAAGTCCGCCAAAGAATCGTCCACTATTGCTAACAGCGGGCCATTACTTAGGCCGATTCAACAAAATTCAGTCAAGCAATCGGCTGCTCTTACTAACAACAACCGATTGAGTTGTCTTTTTTTGACTTTTTGATTGTTGTTAAATTTGGTTGTTAATGGCCCGCTATTAGCAACAACGAACAAAAACCAACCTTTCACATTGATCTGGAGGCGCGTATTTATTTCTAATTTTTACAGCACAAATGTAGTGGGACTAAGTGAAAACGGGCTATCTTCAAACAAAAACCAACCTTTCACATTGATCTGGAGGCGCGTATTTATTTCTAATTAATTATTTTAAGATTGTAAGTGATCATTTGAAGATTGTAACTTGTAATTATTCACTGTAATACTGTAAAAAGCTATAAAAATGGATTATTTTAAAAATGTAACCGATCACTTTTAACACTACGAGTAGATACGGTGTCGTTTAATGATTAGAGTTTTTTAGTTTTTAGTTCCACTCAACTCTCAAGTAGTGTTCATCTCTTCTCCCTTCCATTGTCGTTGTTGATCTCATAGAATTCCAACTTCATTTCTCAGCATCAACTGTTCAAAGAGGATTTGTCTTCCAATTGGTAAGATTTTCCTTTCATCAGAATATTTCTACTGAGTACTGAATCTCCATTTGTTCATTGGTTCTAGGGTTTTACGTTTTTGGCTTTTGTTCGATTAAGGTAAACTGATAAATTAACGAATCTCAGATCCGAAACGCAATAGAAATTGAACCAGAATTGTTTATTAATGTAATTGCACTTACTATTCTGATCTTTACATCATGTTTTTTGATGTGTACTTGAAGAGATTATGCAAATATACAATGTATTTGTTTGAATTTGAGTGAGTATTAATTGAAAAATGCAATTCCTGGAATCGGTTAACCTAAATTGATTGATAAACATATTTTAGTTTCAAACACGCAAAGATTGAATTCTTAGTATTTTTTTTGTGTACTTATGTTCAATTTGCTTATTTTTACTTCATATTATTGTTCCTAGAGATTACACAATGTGTTTAAAGTTGAGTAAGTATATAGTAGTATGAATTTTTAAAAAGTATTTATTGATATCGTGATCTTTAAAAGATGATGATGATTAACCTAAATAAAAATTAAACCTTGGGAGAATTACGAGATTGAGTAGTGGTTGAAGTCTTTACTTTCTGGTGACAAAAGTTCAATTCTCACCCCGAAGATCATTACCCCTCTCCCTCTTGTGTATAGGTGATTCACCTAAATAAAACACGGTGAAATTTGAACTTTAAATTTTTGTGTGTGTGATTCCATTCGTTTCTCCTATTCACTTCACTTTTTGACGTATTGCACTAATAGAAGAGAGTGTGGAACATGTTTTAATTTGAGTGAGTGTTTATGAAAATGTTGATTCATAAATATAGGAGTAGAATTCAGGATTGAGAGTAGTTATTCAAACAATATTCTCAAACCTCTAGGCTCTAGCCGAGGAAAATGATAAGAGGAGATTGGAAAAGCTAAGAGAGTGAAGTTTGTAGGTCGAAAAATTCTAGATTGAAGTAGGGAAAAAAAAAACCAAAGACAAAAAATTAGTGAAAAATCAAAAGAAACCATCAAAAACACTATTTAACGAAAAAAGGAAAAAAAATAGTGAAAAATACATAGTATTTTTTTTCCTTCTTTTAATGGTTGCTTCCCTTTCCTTTTCTTCTAATGGCTGGTCAAAATGAGTAGAGATGAAAAAAACGAGTGGAGAAGGAGAAGATGACCGTGCCTCTTTTTAGGGAATGAGAAAAAGAGGAGAGGAAGAAGGATTCTAATAAGAAAATTAGAAAATCAATAGAAACAAAGTTTTAGAACAATCGAAAAAACAGAAAAACCAGGGGCAAAAAGTCAAGTCATTGTTCATACGAACAATAGATAAATAGTAAATGAGTAGTGGTGAAAATTGAGTCTAATCTTAAATGGATCATGTACCACTCTCCTGATAACGTCTTGTGTCCGATTTTTTTTGTTCCTCCCCTAGCTCCCCGAACTCGGCCTACTCTGTTTTTAGAAAAAAATTAAATGAAAAGTGGATTCTTAGCCCCTCTTAAAGATTATAGATTGGTTAACCTAAGTTTATAGATAAACGAATCATAGTTTCAAAATATGATGAAAATTGCATTAAAATTTTTATTGGTGCAACTCTGTTTGAATCTCTTATTTTTCCTTATTTTTGTTAACTTATGCAGTACTGGAAGAGATTGCACAATGATCAAAGTTGAGTGACTATATATTATGATGAGGACGATTGTTGATGAATTAAGGAGTGGAACCCAGTTTCCAGGAATGAAAATGGGAAGTGGATGGCGTCGATTTTTGTTTTTACTCCCTGTTATGATCTTCTTACCTTATTTGTTATCTGGTGAATTTTCTTTCTTTTTGTTTCAAGGTTTGATTTTTATAAGGACTATTTCATGATTTAGGTTTGAATAGCTAATGTTTTTGAAAAATAATTTGCAGTTTTAGAGCTACATCAGTTTTCAAGTACTGTTGATCAACCTAAAAAACATGGTATGAAAGCTAACCATTTGGTCCTTGGCCCAGTTGCTGGACAGGGTTTGGATAATCGCCTGCATTGCAAAGGTGAGTCGAAGTCTTGTTGTAAAGCTCGTGATGTATGCATTCTTTAGTTCTAACTGGTCATTATGCATGTATTGTGCATTTCACCTATAGAACAAGTATAGAAGAAAAATATTTTGTTAACATGAGTATGAGGATAAGTTGTGTGTCATAAAGTGTTTATTTTGTATGAAGGCCCATTCATTCTTATGTTGTGAGGGACTTAAGGATGTTAACTTATGAATTTGTCATGCACAAATTGGAGTTTTAATTATTTGTTAGTGGATCTTTGACAATTTAGTAGTTCTAATTGAAATGGCATGGTTATTGAATTATGATCGGAGGAAGAGATCTAGTGAGATGCTTTGCTCATATTAGGTTCATGAAGTTACTTTGTGAGGTTCCATTGAGTTGTGGTCCTACTTATCAATGGAGAAAGATATCTATTGTTCATTGTCTTTATAATGACTTGTGACTCATTGTATCTTGTCTCTTGCTTTTTGTGTAGGCACAAAAGCCCTGAACAAAACTCAAACTGCTTCTCGAAGCGTGAATTCTGGAGAGAATGTTGCCTTTGTTACAGTCTTCACTATTTATAATACTTCTAAAAACAGTATTGAAAAGAGATCTTCCGATTTGGTTATAGTTGGAAATACCTCATACTCAAAGTTTGAGAGGTCAATTGCTATCTTGGATTCATTCATTAAATTCATCCAGGTAGGTTTTGTATCATTGAATGAACCTAATTTGTAAAGATTATTCTCCCTTTATTAATAATTTGGTTTAGGTTATTTGGCTTCTTTCTTTTTTCCAGAATTCTGATGAGTTTGTGTTGATTTTCACGCTTTGAATTTGCAGCTTTCTTAATGTGATTTAGCTTATTTTCATGCTTTTGGAGTGAGGTGGATGGCTAGGGAGTTGGAAAATTATTTAACATTCCACTACCCAAATGCCATAAAGTGGCTTACACCTAAGTGGGTTTTGGGGGTCGGATGTACACACCTAATCCTTGTTAGTAATAATTAGAGGCTATTTACAATTGAACATATAAATGAGAAGTGCACATGATTCAGTGAGCCATTTTAATATAATCCATTATGATTTCTAACCCAAAGAACTATAGATATTTGGTTTATTGAAATTAGAGACACGAGTTAAAGAAATTATTGATTTTGAAAATTAAAAGGACATTCAATCTTGGTTTGACTTCTCTCCGTTAAACTTTATTTAAAATTATGCACCTGATTACTACACTGGTGTTCTATTCTTTTCCAAGCAATTGGTCTCCAAGATGTTAGTTTTTGCTTAGGTTTATAAGCTAATGTATAAGGCAAATTGTTTATCATTATGTTGTAATTAATGTGCTTTGCCGCTATCCATATGGTGGTTGAAGTGTTTCATTTGAAATAACATATTTGTTCCCATTATCGTTTCTTATGCAACTTTTGATTGTGCTCCCTTATCTGGAAATCCACTTTGAGGCTAGGCGAACGTATGCCTTCTATTTGTGTGGAGTTCAATGAGTGAATGTTTCGCATATTGGAAATCTATGAAGAGTGAAGAGGTCTATATTATTGACTTACTAGGATGTGAACATACCTTGTAGGACCATGTAAATAGATATATTAATTTTATAGCTTTGACCTTTACATTATAAAAAAGCTTTGACCTTTGGGTTTGAGGAGTTTGTGTAGTGTTAAAGACATTTTTTCGAGTCTATCTAAGAGGTACAAAAAGGATTATTATAGGCTACGTGGTTTTGTTTTTTCGAATTAATATTGGATAGAAAAATTAGCAAAGGTCGAAGTTCATTGTTAATGGATACTTGCAAGTCACTTAGATTTTCATGTGCAGTTTATTAGAAGAAGCAATCTCCCTATTCGATGCTGAAGTATAGGTTTCATTTTCTCTTGTTATCTTAAAATTTATCCTAAGCTTATGTCGGCATCTGTTTGTATTAGCTCATGAACTGGTCGAGTGAACAATTAGTAGAGGAGGCAAGAGCACTTAGGTTGCCAGGCTGTTACAGTATTGTGATAAACTAGGCATAAGAAGGGATATTGTGGGAATGGTTGTATAATTAATTTAGAAAGATGTTTGAAAGAGAAGACATTTAGTGAAGACAACAATGATGCCAAAGTCTTCATCCCAAAAGATTGTGGTTGGCTATATGAACCGATTGGCCGATTTATGTATATAATTAGTTAATTCATACCAAAAATATTGCAAAATCTCCAAGGCAAAATTTTAAAATATACAAATTTAAGTTTGGACAATTTACCCCACTGGAGACTATGTGGCTCCGGCACTGCATGAACCAAGATTAGTCCCACTCATCATCCACGTGAATTTCATCCTAAATTCATTTCAATTTTCTGCATCTCAACTTATAACTGTAAATTCGTCATATCCTTTTCAGCTCTTTTTATTTCTGCAGTATTCAGTCATATCACATATGTACTAAAAGATTTGTTAAAATATTAAGGTTGTTCACTTGTTTGACATATATGGTTTGGGACTGATTTTTTATGCTTCTTTTGAGTGATTTGCTCAAAGTTTAAAGTTTTCTTACATTACTATGAGTTACTTTTGGTGCTTCTTTTCATCAACCATATAAACTTTAGATTGCTTTAAGCTCTCATACTTTTTTGGATCATGTTTCTCATAAAGTGTATTAAAATCGTGCAAGACTAATTAAAATGTCCTGAATTTGGGTGTACTTAATGAGCTCTAGTGCTCTTCTCTCGCCACTCTATATATTGTGAGCCTCACTCCATCCAAGAAAGTGGGCTAAAAAGTTATTTCTTTTCTGCTTTACATTATAATTTGCTCTTGTTGTCAGGTGTCATATCTGCAATACGTCTCCAATAAGAATACTTGACTGAAAGAATTTGATGAAAGTTCTGACCAATATAATATGTTTGTAGGTGGCAATGCCCTTGAGTAATGTGATCATTCTTACTGATCCAGAGTCGGACCTCCACATCGATAAAGAAAGAGTGACAACACTACCCATCGAAGGGGAATATTCACGAGACAGGTTGATGCTTCAAAGAATTAGGTCTTACATTGTAAGGGTTCATTGCACTGAATTTATGTGTTAGCTGGCAATCATCTGGTAATTTTTTTTACTTGGTCACAAGAACATGGTTAAAAAGTGTTGGTTTTTACTTGTTATCTACTTCTACTTCCTAGTATTTTGAAAAGAACAAAAAGATACTATAGGGAAGTGAACTGAAAACCACCAACAGAAGTCAATAGTCATTTATTGTAAGCCGAACGATTGCATTAATTGAAGACTCTTATAGGTGGGTTTTTGGGAATAGATGCTGATTATTTATCAAATTTCTCAGCAGTGTGTTGCTTGATGATTTTGTAGTAGTTGAATGTGTCGCTGTCAAATATGTTAGTAGAAATGTTATTCTATTGAGAATTATTGGTCACCGTATAAATTTTCTATTGATGCCAAGAATCAGAGTGCAGTATTACACTTTGTAAAGTGCTGCTTTTGATGACCAAATGTCCTTGCCAATCACTTATCTTGTCCGCTTTATGTAATGTGAAATTGATTTGCTGCGTTTAGGATGTATGAAGAAATAAAAGATTTCAGAGAGTTCATTGAATGACTGTATTCCCCTATTTCCATGTTTATTGAATAACTATACAGCATATTTGGGACTAAAAACTTTGTAGTTTCAAATTTCGATTTCGTTAAGGGGTCAATATTTCTTAGTATTTGTTGAACTTTTCTAGGTGGTTTCAAGTTAGTTAGACTTTATTTTCAGGCTAGATATGAATTTTTTGCTTGGTGGCTCTCTGTCAGTTGTGCAAGGTATAATACATGGTGGCTGGATTGTTGTGCTGCAGGGCATTTACTGCCTGACATCATTTGTCAATTGTGTGTGTGGCAGCTATTCGACAAAAGATGTTGATGGTGTTAGATAGAAGGTTCTAGCCTAGATTTAGTAGCTACATTTCCTTTTTAAAGAGGAGAGGGAGGGGAGTAATTAAACCTTATCAAGTGAAATGCTGGTTTATACCTTTTCTTTTCTCGGTGGCTTGTGGTTTGATAAATTGTATTGGTTCAACTTGAGGTTCAAATTCCCAACAATTTTTGAAAATTTGAAAGGCACATCTTTTTTTATTGATATAGGACCCAGACTTGAGACTTATTTTTATCTGATGCTGTTGGTAGGGACTTCTATTGTATCTTCATGTGAAGATATTTGGATTCTGCTCAAAATGTAGATTATGGCTTATTGCTATTATTCCGATATCAGATTTCCACAATTCTATACTGTTTCACTTTCACTTCCTTTTTATCTTCTGAACATGTTTGGATCTGTATGATGTCAATTTTATGTCCATGAAATATATTTCATCCCTCCATGTTGCTTTTTGAATGTCTAAAATCAAGTTGAAGCATATTCTTGTTCTTGGAAAACTCGGTGGAAATCCTAGCTACTTTCCCCTTCTTGTGCGAATCTATTTGCCTTTTTTGTTTTGGGTGTTGTGTTTTAATGGATGGGGGCGGGTAAATTAAATAACTCTGATGCTTGTTCAGATTTCATCATTTTTGGTTTGTTTTATATATGCAGGCTTTCTTGACTGCTAGATTAGAGGAGCACAATAAACATGTTCAGGGACAGATGAAGCATTACATTTTCACTGATTCAGATATAGCAGTGGTTGATGATCTTGGCCAGTTATTTGATAGATACTCAAGTTTTCATTTAGCCCTAACTTTCAGGAATAACAAAGATCAGCCTTTGAACTCTGGGTTTATTGCTGTTCGGGGAACTGCTGAGGGCCTCCAAAGGTGTTGCACTAATTCTCTCACCATCTTTACATATATATAAAGAGAGAGAGAGAGAGAGAGAGAGACGTCTGTTGAATCATTGGCATTATATCATGTTGCTTTATCATTTTTTGTTAAAGGAATGTTTTTTTCATAAAACTTCTTTTGGAGTTCCGACTTATTTTCTAAATCTGGAGTCAGGGCTAAGGAGTTCCTGGAAGAAGTTCTTGAAGCTTACACATCAAGATACATGAAAGCCTCCAGAATGCTGGGTGATCAGTTAGCTTTAGCCTGGGTGGTGAGATCACATCCATCTTTTGATACAAGGAGATTTTCCAAAGCAATAGCATTCTCAGAAGAAATAAATGGTGCGTCGATTCTATTTCTCCCTTGTGCTCTGTACAATTGGACTCCTCCGGAGGGTGCAGGACAGTTTCATGGCATGCCACTGGATGTAAAGGTACAATTAAATTTGAAACTATTGGCTGAACTAGTGATACATGCTCTCTGTCCTTGCACTATATGCCTGTAATTGCGTCATAAGTAAAAAAAATTTTAAGATCTTAGGTGTTTAGTGTTTTGTCTGCGTAAGTATATCTTGTTTTGTCACACCCTTAAAGAAGACTTCAGATACTAAAAGTAAAACTTGTGGTCCATAGAACTATAGACTTCGTATACAAGTGAAGTGAAACTAGCAACCCTTTTCGATACGTGCACGACATTTTTTATCAAATGCTAAAATTGCAAATACTCTTGCAATCCTATGTCTTGTCCCACTTATATTGCTGCAATTCACTTTCCATTGTGAGCGCTTTTGGGTGGAATCGTAGCAATTTGCGTAAAAGCATCTGACCCTCTTCTTCACAGTTTTGACCCATATTCCTGGTCACGTTTAAGGAATCCATTGTAATAAATTATTGGTTACTTGGTCTACAGGTTGTACACTTCAAAGGATCGAGAAAACGCTTGATGCTTGAAGCTTGGAACTTCTTCCAATCTTCTTTGAACTTGGATGACATGTTATGCCTTGTCCTAGGTAGTGGAAGGACAAAATATGACTTCTGAACTACTTTTAGGATGTTCATTGATATCTTTGATCGGCCAAATAGATGAACGAAATGTCTGGACTGTTGGGGGAATATTATTATGATGTCTCCTTGCAACGTATAGCATCTTCGAGGAAGCCACTATTTTGGTTTCACACCCGGCTGATTGATGAAGGGATCGGTGGTTAGGGACCGAAAAGGAACAAAAGTACAACTGTACAAGACCTCTTTTTGTACAATACTTGTTAACATTGTAATATTGTATGATAAATGTTTTGCTATTGATCGTTTTGACAAGATAGAATTTGAAAAATAGGAGGCAGAAATATTGCTTTAACAACCATAGAAAAAATATGAGGAGTACAAGTAATGTTCATTGGCAATGGCATCTCACATTTGGTCTTGGTCATACCATACGGATACCAAATAGTAATAATTCATGGGGGTGTATATGAGGGTTTTGATAGTATAGACGGTCTCTCAAGAGAGGGTCTGTTTGATAAATGATTTTTGATTAATTTTTTTGTTGGACTTTTGCTTTTAACTCCGATTTTTTAGATAGTAAATAAGCTAAAAATATGTTTGGTAAATAGCTTTTGAGTCAGCTTAAAATTGATTATTTAGTTAACATAAAAAAAAACTATAATTCAAATAAAATTTAATGACTTTTGTTTTGTTGGCTCGTTAAAACTCTAATAATTAGTTAAATTTAATACTCCCTCCTATTCAAAATAAATGTCCACTTTCCTTATTTGGTAAAGTCTCTTTACTTGTCCACTTTCTATTTTTGGCAAAACTTTTTACCTAAATACCCCCAACTATCCCAACTTATATTATTTAATAATCCCCACCTACCACCTTTTCAATTATTATAATCACTTAAAATACCCCACTACCACCTTTTCAATTATTATAATCACTTAAAATACCCCACTACCACCTTTTCAATTATTATAATCACTTAAAATATCCCACTACCATTTTTTCTTAAAATCCGATCCAAACCCAAAGTGGACAATGTAATTGAATAGGAGGGAGTATTTAATTTCACCTGTATTCTCATAAACAACTAAATTACTAATTAGTTGAACCGACGCCAACAAAAATAGTCAATACTTTCAGATGGTTAAACAAGTCAACTATAAAGCCAAAATCCAACAATCATTTTTTGAATTTGCTTCATATGGTTAAACAACAATTTGCTTAATATGTTTTCAGATGGTTAGATAAGTCGAATAAAAAACCAAGAACTACAACCAATAACAACACATACTAAGATCAAAGATGATTAAACAAATCAATTAAACAATCAAAAATCAAAAATGAAAAGCGGGTCAAATTTTAAGGGATAATTGAAGAAAACTATTAAAATCGTGAAAACACAAATCAAAAATCAAAATATTATAAAGTTAAAAAGACAAATGAAAAGCAGGTCAAATTTTTAGAGATCGTGAGGGTAGAGTAGATATTTACCCTTCTTGAGCAGGTGGACTCTTTGATCGCACTCTTCTATATGAGTATGAACTGCCGTCTATCTTCCCTCTCAGACCGTGACCGTGACCCTGACCCTGACCATAGTTTATCTATGAGTGGGATACACCGAATAGGCTGATGATATGAAGATGGAGATATTTGTCTTGTGTCATGCACGTGACGGCATATATTACAATTTTTTGCTTCCTCTAAAAATTGGAATTGGAATATATTTTTTGCACTACTTTTGTTCACTCACTCCATCACCACCATCCAACAAAAACTTCCTATCTGTCCATTTTTCTCTCTCCTCCACCTTCCAACAAATTTATTCTGCTCAGACCTCACAAGCCAGAACCCTAAGTGGGTATTTTTCCTTTTTTTCATTTTTAGTGTTTTTGCTTGAGATTCTACCAAGCTATGACGACGTCGTTTGGTGCTGCAAATACCATTTTCATTGATCCAAAGCTCCAAATTCAGAGCTTTCATGGGTTAAAATCATCTGGTTTGATTCCTCTGCATAAAACCATTCATGGGTTTTCAGTTTCACCTTCTAATTCTTCCACCATTAGAGCAGTTTCTACGGTAATGACATAGCGAATGAATTTTATTGGATTTTTTTGGCCAATTTGATTTTAGATTTTTGACTATTATTGATGGATTTATCTGGGTTGTCAAATTTTGATTTGTTCATTAAAAATGTGTAATTATGTTTAATTTAGTGGGTTTTAATTGCATTTTTTCCCATTCAATAGTTTGAAATTCTGTTTGCCAAGAGTAATTATCTGAGTTGTGAAATTTACTGCCCATTTTATCGTCTGAAAATTTGATTGTAAATAATTGACTATCTGGGCTGTTAAAACTTTTGCTACTTGAATGTTTCAGCTCCATTAATCCTTGTTCATTAAGCTTTGGAACTTTTATTTGGAAAATTTTGTAATTCAAGTATGGCTGTATAACTTCATTATATCTTTGGTTTATCTTGTGGAAAATTAGTAGTATTTTGTATACTCAAGGGAATCTGCATTAAGAGTGGCAAGTATTTTTCCCCCTTTTTGAGAAAAAGTAAGAACTTTGTATCTCAATTTACCTTTCTATTATTCATTAGTGATGTTTTTTGGTCATCAATTTGTATACAATTATCTGCAATTAATTCATTCTATTTTGTCCAGACTAAGAAAGTTATGTTTTCCTTTGGGGGTTTACATTTTTTGTTGGGTTAATTCAAAGTCGACAAGTTATTTATTTATTTTAGTGGTTATTAAATAAATAAGTGGTCTACTTAGTGGAGTAGTGGGCAAAAGTAGTGGGATTATGCTTCCATAGTTAAAGTTAATTGTAGTTATTTCCTAGTATAATAAATTAGGTTGTACTCATGAATTAATCGAATAGAAGGCCTCTTGTGAGACCGTCTATGGCAAAGACAACTCTCTCAACAACCCAGCTCAATGGCTGACATGACTATTTAGTTACTCATTTAACAAATGGGCTGACCCATATTTACCCGTCTATGCTATAGATGGTCTATAGTAAGAATTTGTGTTAATCGAATATCACTAGAGAAATGTAGTGATTTTTGACCTTATACAGCCCGGTAGCTGTACTATATTTAGATGTCTAATTAACCTAGTTTGGTACAAATTGCGGTTATGGTAGCTTGTTGGAGTATAATTTGTTGAGAAAAATGTTGAGAAAATCTTAAACCGCTACTTTTGATTTTGGAAAGCTATAAATTGTAACGTTGTGAAAATAACTACTTGTACCACTAAATACTGCTCAAGTTGCTTGTTAACGAATAATGATATTTTTTATAACTGGTGTTTTAGCTTCATTGAACTAGTAACAACTACTTAAACTGATACTTTGAAAACATCCACAAAATTAACTTGATATCGTTCTTTGATGTTTATTTTTGCCTCAATAAATTTTCATTAATTGAATTTCTTTTAAATTTGAGGAGAACTTACGTGGACGATCATTGGGACTGATTGTCGATTAATCATTTGTTATTAAGGATTTGGCATTGCTGTTGTTGAATTTTTGGAAAATTTACTAGCTGTTTTAACAAAAGAGGCTAAAGTAATTTACTTGTGAATTTTGATCTTTTGCTTCTTCCACTCTATATCGAGCTATTGAATGAGTTCAAGCTAGAATTTGTGATAGTAATTCTTCAAACTCTTTCATTTAATTGTCAGCCAGTAAAGCCAGAGACTGCTGCTGAACCAAAGCGTAGTAAGGTTGAAATATTCAAGGAGGAAAGTAACTTCATTAGGTACCCTCTCAACGAAGAGATGATGAACGATGCGCCCAACATTAACGAGGCAGCTACACAATTGATCAAGTTTCATGGGAGCTATCAACAATATGATAGGGGTCAAAAGGGTGTGAAAGCATACTCATTCATGCTTCGTACCAGAAACCCTTCTGGGAAAGTATCCAACAGATTGTACTTGGTGATGGATGATCTTGCTGATCAATTTGGTATTGGAACTCTTCGATTGACAACCCGACAAACATTTCAGCTGCATGGAGTCTTGAAGAAAGACATGAAGACTGTAATGGGCACGATTATTCGAAACATGGGATCAACTCTTGGTGCTTGTGGGGATCTCAATAGAAATGTGCTTGCTCCACCTGCCCCACTTTTGAGGAAGGATTACTTAATTGCTCAAGAAACAGCTGAGAATATTGCTGCTCTTTTGACTCCTCAATCAGGTTTTTATTATGATGTGTGGGTTGATGGAGAGAAATTCATGACAGCCGAACCCCCTGAAGTAGTGAAAGCCCGTAACGATAATTCCCATGGTACAAATTTCCCTGATTCTCCTGAGCCAATTTATGGAACTCAGTTTTTGCCTAGGAAATTCAAGATTGCTGTTACTGTCCCCACTGATAACTCAGTGGATATATTCACAAATGACATTGGTGTTGTTGTTGTATCCGACGAAAATGGAGAGCATCAAGGTTTCAACATATATGTAAGCTAAATATCCTTCTTCTTTACGTTTTACTTGTTCTATGAGCTGTTTCCGATTTACTCGAACATCTTTGTTTGTCAGGTTGGAGGAGGTATGGGAAGAACGCACAGGTTAGAGAGCACCTTTCCTCGTCTAGCTGAACCAATAGGCTACGTACCAAAAGAAGATATATTATATGCTATCAAAGCTATTGTTGTTACTCAAAGAGAAAATGGTAGAAGAGATGACCGCAAATATAGCAGGATGAAATATTTGATTAGTTCATGGGGCATTGAAAAGTTTAGAACTGTTGTTGAGCAGTACTATGGCAAGTCATTTGAGCCGATTCGCGAGTTGCCAGAGTGGGAGTTTAAGAGTTTTCTGGGTTGGCATGAGCAGGTTTTTATTTCTACGACCTGTATTCTACTTTTTTAAGCTTCTGTGTTTTCTGCTTCGAAAAAAATATTTGCTCTCGTTGTATGTCTGTTCACCATTGAGGAAGTTAGATACATACTAACTTCATAGTGGATGTGTGATATACATATACTTTTCAGTTTTGATGCTTGGAATGGGAGTAGAACACGGTCACATGATTCATTAACCTTCTTGTAAATTGTAAATCAAAAAAGCGATTTATGATCGGTTTTGGGCTATTTTAGGGTCATTTTGAGTGAATTGCGAATTCAAAAAACAAATTAACTGGTACACTGGAGTAGAATTTTAGTTTCACAACTTATCTATTTATGTGAATGCTTTCTTCACTGTGAAACACATTTCCTAAGTTCAAGGCAATGTTTTGATGTAATGGATGATGGAAAGTGATATCTTGTTTGTCCTTCACTCAGACCCTGATATCAAAAGTCAGGAAAAATAGAGCTCGATGAGAACATTGTCTGTCCATGCAATAACCTCCTTGTCGTAGCCATTACGAAACGTTCATATGCTTATGTAATTACTGGATTTGACAGGGTGATGGAAACTTATTTTGTGGCCTTCATGTTGACAATGGCCGTATAAAAGGCGTAATGAAGAAAACATTGAGAGAAGTGATTGAGAAGTATAATTTGGATGTGCGTATTACGCCAAATCAAAACCTTATCCTTTGTGACATTCGCAAGGCATGGAAGCGTCCAATCACCACGATGCTTGCTCAAGGTGGATTGTTGGTATGTTTTTCTATCAGACATGCTACTGTCACTGTAACTGTTGTGTTAGCGACATGCCTTATTTTGGAATAATATACGGCTGGGGCTTGGGACCTTGTCTTTATTTCTCATATACATTTCACCTTGTTGCTTATATTATGTACATTGAACTCGTTTTCAGGAGCCTAGGTACGTTGATCCTCTAAATGTAACTGCAATGGCATGCCCTGCATTGCCCATGTGCCCATTGGCGATAACTGAAGCAGAGCGAGGAACTCCTGACTTATTGAAACGCATTAGAGCTGTTTTTGAAAAGGTATTTAGCTAAACATTTTTTTTTGATCTTTTAATTTGAAGTAGGTTGGCTAAGAAGTGATTCCTTCATGCTAGAGATCGGAAATTTTCTTTTAACTGTTTATGTTGTTGGTAAATCTAAAACTATGCATGCGTATGTCATCAATATTAACGGATGGCGCTCAATTGGGGTAAAATGTGAGTTAAAGTGTTGTATATCACTCCTGTTGGTTTCGGACTTTCGGGTCGTAAATTACGAAGGGTGGTAGGAAGATTGCTTACAAGCATATAATACTTTTTTCAGGTTGGTCTCAAATACAACGAATCAATTGTAGTAAGAGTTACTGGCTGCCCTAACGGATGTGCCAGACCCTACATGGCTGAACTTGGATTTGTCGGTGATGGTCCCAACAGCTATCAGGTACTATTTATAGTAACATAATGCTACTACATAGAGTACAAGGTTACTAAGAGCCTAAATTTTTTGATCTTATGAAATACAAGATGAATGGATTTTCTTTTCATAAAACAGATATGGCTTGGTGGTACTCCCAACCAAACATCATTGGCACGGAGTTTCTTGGACAAGGTCAAAATCCAAGAATTGGAGAAGGTGCTAGAGCCTCTGTTTTACCATTGGAAACGTTATCGTAAAGCTAAGGAATCATTTGGTGCTTTCTCGACCCGGATGGTGAGTTCTAAACCCGAGTTATGTTTTTCTGGTATAAAACAGGGAACGGAATTTTTTTTTCTGATCGACCAAATCAATAACGTTCCATTACCGTAATGCCAATAAGTGGCTCCCGCCTCCCGGGGTTTCAGGGGCAGATATATATAACCTTACCCTTGTTGTTGGTGATTACAAAGATGTTGTTTTCAATTGACCCTTGATAGCAAACATGTTACTTGACATAAATAAGTGCAAAATTATTTTACGAGTCATAGTCCATTATAATCCGAAACCAGGACATTGAACAATTTAACTACCCGTTTTTGTATTTGGGAATGTTTTGATCTTGATGATCAGAAGAGAAGCACTCATCATATATGGAATAATCTTTTAGGGTTTTGAGAAACTTCAAGAGTGGGTGGACGGATGGGAAGGTGTGCCACAATCTTCCGGTAAGTTCAACTTGAAGCTTTTTGCTGATAAGGAAACATACCAAGCTGTAGAGGATCTTGCGAAACTGCAAAACAAGACGGCCCATCAGTTGGCCATGGAAATCATCCGCAGCTATGTTGCAGCGGAGCAGAATGGGAAACGTGGTGTGTAGTAGACATCTAGAACTCCCGATGTATGTATAATCTTCATAAAATTCAGCAAGATGCCTATTCTTTTCACTGTCGTATGGTCACAACTGTTACCGAGTTATTGATCAGATTTGATTGTTTCTATTTTGTTCGGAGTTTTGGTCGGTATTCTATTTTAATGTTGTTTGTGTCTTTGACGTTTCTTTTTTGGTAGCTGCGCGAAAATGTATTCGACAAGGTTCCTGATGAAAACTTGTAATTTAAACTAGTATGATAAATCAATGTGAAGCTCAATTTAGGACATCAAAACTGTTCTATGAAGATTAACATTGAATTGAATTTTGTACAATTTGTATGTTTTCGGGTTTGATTAAGTCCCGAGTGAAGTTTGCATACTAGCGTTCGTTAAGAGTGATAAAATCGTGCGAATTCACTATTGAGAATAATGTGAAACCAATGGCGGATTTTGATCAATTTATTGAAGGGGCCGAATTTGATATCTAATTTTTTTACGTATTATACCATCTTGATTTTGAATTCAAGACTTTATGATTTAAATTAATTCGAGTTTCGTATAGTATGTGAGAGATTTTGATCATAGTTTATATCAGCGGTATACACTGGATGATCGGGAAGACATCATTTAAATAATTTTTCCAAGATTATGCAAACACTAAGGCTTCGTCATGATTACTTGTCTCAATTCATAAATTTTACAAAAATTGGTGTGAGATATGGTCTTTTTAAGAATCCGTTTTTAATTAGGCCAACACGGCAAAAAAATTAAAAATAAAATATACAAATTGATAATCTCATTAGAGTTCTTTCACATAAACAGAAAAACATTAGATATCAGACGACAAGAATATCCCATTTTGATATTTTAGTACTGCTACTGCCATGGAAGAAGTGAAAGTAAAAAAAAAAAAAAAAAAAAAAAAAAAAAAAAAAAAAAAAAAAAAAAAAAAACTGAACCTGACGTGAATCGAACACGCAACCTTCTGATCTGGAGTCAGACGCGCTACCATTGCGCCACAGATCCGTTGTTGAAGATTATATGAAGACAAAATTATTTATTGATTCACGTATAATAAATGAAATTTAATGAGAGGATTCTATTGTATTCAAACATAATATAAAAAAACAATGTTATACAAATTTTTGTATGAGATGGTCTCACCGAGAGACCCACCTTATATAAGGACTATATATCCTATCTAAGGACTAAATATATCATGAGAATATAAGCTTCATGTTAAAATTGTCTCACAGAAAAACGGTTTCTCTCGAGAGTAGCTCATAAAGTTGTGGTTGCAACTCTACGGGCCAAAACAACCCAACAAATAACTCTATAGAAGAAGAAAAACCCTATCATAATCCCAACATTTTCCCACCTAATATCCTTATTTAGCCCTCTATTTTTCAATACATCATTCCCATTCATCAAACAAGTACTACTAGTATGATCATTATTCAACCAAGAAAAACACTCATTTCTCATACCCCAATACTCATTAACAAGCAATGCATCCAAAGGGTACCTATACAAAGACAAATAGTACATAAAAATCCAATACTTTGGTATACTCTCCTTTGGTATAAAGTAGCCGGAAAACAAGAAGAATGCTCCAAGAACGGTGCAAATTAGCGAGTTTCCGGCTATGAAATCGGATGAAATCGAGCTCAAGAACATGACTAATGAGCTAGCCATCGAAATTATTAGCCAAACAATAAAGACGAAAATGGAGAAGGCTTGGATTGATGGGTTTAAACCAACAATCCAATAGATAGGAATAGAGAAAAGTAAGGCTATAAGTAGTAAGAATGGGAGGAAAACTAGGGTGTTTGCTATCATATAAGATGACATTTTGTAAGCTTTTCTTGATGATTCTTTCATTATAACCCTTCTTTCTTGGAGGTAAATTGGCAATGCTTCAACGGTTGAAGATAATAGAAAGCTTAAACTAAAGGCAAATAGGCCTAATCTTTCTCCTACACTCGACTCGTCTTTCCCTAACTTGACATACACACTTCCTAAACCTAAGCCTCCTACAAGGGCTTGCATTGTTCTTGCAAGAAACAATTGTTTTGTTCTATAAATTGTTTTCCAAAATCTTGAACAAAGGATCATTATCTCAATTACCCAATTGTAAAAATCCTCTTTTATGCCTTCATTTGTTGATGGGTAGAAGTTGAAATTCTTATCCTTCTCCCAAATTGTTGGAGAAGACTCGATTGGAGTAGAAACCAGACCCTGATCACAACTTTTATGAGCAGAATACACTGAGTATGATGACGCTGATTCTGGTGATTTGATTGGAGTATTGGATTGGACTTCTAAAAGTGATGATTTTTGATCTTGTAGCTTAGAAATGATCTCCATAGAAAACTCTAGAACATTCAAATTCAAGGGAATTTGATAACCCAATTGAGAAATCCTTTCCTCTAGTGATTTAAGACTTCCATTATGAACAACAAAACCATTAGAAAGGATTAAAAAGTTGTTAATGTGCTTAAACATTCTATAACTTGGTTGATGAATTGAAAAAATTATGATCTTATCATTAGATTTCATGATCATAGATGAAAGTATTTCAATAACTTGTAGGGCAGAGGAACTATCTAAACCAGAAGTAGGCTCATCTAAGAGCAAAACTTGTGGGTTATGGATTAATTCGACACCAATCGAAACTCGTTTTCGTTCTCCACCCGAAATTCCTCTATGTTCTTCATCACCCACAAAGGTATTTTCTACTTGAACAAGCCCAAGTTCTTGTAACAAATTTTCAACCCTAAATTTTTGTTCCTCTAAAGTTAACTTCCTTAGGCAAAATTTGGCCCGAAACATTAAAGTTTCTTTAACGGTAAGTAAAGGAAGTAAATAATCATCTTGGGCCACATACCCAAATAAGTGTCTTAATTGATTTGGGCTTGTTATGGGCTGATTATTGAGTGAAATTGTATTTGGGTTAAAAGCTTTTTCTTTTACTCTTCCTGAAATGAGTCTAAGGAGGGTTGATTTTCCTGTCCCACTTGGGCCCACAATAGCTAAAATTTGGGAACTTTGGGCTGAAAAAGAGACTGATTTAAGGATCTCAATTTTGGGCTTGGGTTTGTTAAATGGGCCTAGCCCATTATTTTGGTGGAGGGTATATGAGAGGTTTTTCACATTAAGGTTGTAAGTGGGCCCGGGGGTGGTGGGTGGACGTGGGGATTGGTGGCGCGAGGAGGAGGATGACGAGGAGGAACAACCCGATAATTCCTCGTTCGAGTCGGAGGTCGAAAAAAGGATTATTGAATCCTCTTCTGTAGTTGCTTGTTTAAAGCATTTTGCCATTGTTTTGGTTTAACAATTTGAACAAAATGAGTAGATTTATATACTTAGAGTTTATCTATTTTGGTAGTTGGATGTTGGAACAACCAAAACTTGTTAAAAGATATGAACTTTCTAATGTTAGGTGATCTACAAAATACTATATTATTTAGTTGAGTGTAATAGACTTGTGTCACCTAAAAAATATTGTTCTATTTCGGTTATTTAGCTGTATTGATTTTTAGCATAAAGATTAAGAAAACATATATTATTAGATTAAATTAGTGGAATATTTAGAAATAAGAGAAAATATAGAGTAAAAGTGAGTGTCATATCAAAAATAAAATTGGACTAAATTCATTAAGTCTGACTAAAACAAAAATAAATCAGATAAATTACGTGGAACAAACAGTAAATATTTGTTATCATGATAAGGCATGAAAATCCCCTATAGACAAAAGCGAAAGGAAAAATAATTTATTTTTATAAACGATGAGTGTCAAACCCTATAAGAATAAACAAGAACCTTTAACTAATCACAAATTTTTAAATGGGACAATTTTATAATGAGTATTTTTATTGGGTTGGTCAATATACATTTAGTGTGTTAAAGTGATTACTTACAATTTTAAAGTTATTAATTACAAAAATAAGCTAATTATATAGGTTAACAAGTAATATATACTCCCTCCGTTCCTTTTTGTTTTTCCACCTTACTAAAACGGGTAGTTCCATAAGTTTTTCCACTTTAGAATACTTTCCATTTTTGGAAAGTTTTCATCCCTTTTTTACCCCTTAAAACCCCACTTTCCTTACTTCACACTACTATTTAATTATTTTCTCTCTCATACTTTCAATACAATCATTACATTACACTATTATTTAATTATTTTTTCTCTCATACTTTCAATACAATCATTACATTACACTATTATTTAATTATTTTTTCTCTCATACTTCCAATACAATCATTACTTCCCACTACTATATAATTAAAATAATACCCACTATCACCAAAGATCCATTTTTCTTAATTTTGGTGAAAAACCCAAATAGGAATATCAAAAAGAAATGGAGGGAGTACCTAAGTAATGATTATACAAAAATCTTGGGTAAAGTAAAAGGGGACTTATTTTTGTTGGCAGTTTTTTCTGGTTACCCAATATCAACTTAGGTTGGATTAGGTTTTTAACTATTTTACACTTCCCCATTTTTAGTTATTACTTTTCTATTTGTTCCAATATTTAATTGCTTTTCGTGACATAAATCCTTTTATTTATGGAGTTGATCAATAAGTATAGCTTGTTATAAGGAATATATTTACACATTGTGTCAATCTTTGATTAATGATTTATTTATAGTTTTAAGACAAGTCAAGGTGGTTGTAATATCTAGGAAGATATTGAAATTGTATTTTAGCTATTCTAATTATTATTATTATTATTATCATTATTATAGAAACTTTACAAGAAGTTGGTAGGTAGTCGAGCAATAAACTGAGCGTCCATCCCTTTTGAATACAAAAGGCTAGTCTATTGAAGATGTATTGGTTTAGATTTTGTGTTACTGGAGTTACTCAAAGAAAATGATGAGATCCTGAATAACAAGTCGAGTGTGTCTTCTCCTAACTCGCCAAAAGTGGAGAAAGCAAAATGGAATCTTAAATGGTAAAAGTGATTCAATTAGTTAGATACACGGAATTTGATTTATTTTGTGTCAGTTGAAGTATGTATTATTTTCTTTAAAAGAAATTTGAGTTGGATTCTCGCTAGTCACTTTTTTGTATCATAGAGTAGGCGAGGGAGGGGTGCTGACCTGTTGGGTGAGAATCGATCACATGACCTTGCTTTTGAAAGATGGTATTTGCACCCAGCTGAGGCAAGATCTGATTCTAAAAAAAACTATAAAATAAGTATAAAAATTTTAGTTAACTTGAAAACATGAGAATAAGTGATGGACATCATTATTGTTATTATCATTCTCAGTATATTCCGCCCATATAAAACTATGATGTTTTGAAATTTTATAACAAAAGGCTTATTTTTTTCCATATATTATGGACCAACCTAAAATTGTTGAACCAAGTTTGCATTGGCCCATTATTTCTATAGTGTACAGTCAAAATTTAATCTTTTTGTTTGAATAAAATTGAGTTTAACCTGATTCGAAATTAACTTGTGCATAAAAATTAAATAAAATTGTTAAAATGTTTATATATACCCAAGAACCAAAATTAACTCGACCAAGGTATCACTTTTTTCAATCGGTTGACTAGATTTAGGATCGAGTCACTTTTAATTAATTGGATTAATTAGATCCGTTTACTTTTGGGTCAAGTTATATTTAGGTAGTGTCACTTATGGGTTGAAGACTTGAAACATGTTGGTTCGGGTCCACCTAAGAGTTTAGGAATTTTAGTTTTTTCTTCATCGTTAATGACGTGGAATTAAAATGGTCAACAAAATTAAGAAAACAGGTGTTTTTTTGAGAGATCGTTTTTTGTAAAGACGATTCTTAAAAGTCCAACCCAAATCTATATTTAGAGTTGTAACAATATACATTAAGAATTGAACTGAGCTTTTGAGAGCCGTCTTTACAAAAAACGGTCTCAAGTAAGAATTTGTGTTAAGAAAATAGGTGAAAGTCACTAGACTTGGTTACTGTCAAATTTGACCAAATTTTTGCAATATTTTCGAGTTGGTCATTTACGAATAGTGAGTAAAAAAATTTGTCGAATTTTGAGCTAGCTAAAAGAGGATATTCATCAAATAGAAAATTCTAATCAATCACTGTAATTTGTAAATTACTATAAAAAGTAAAAGACATACTAATGAAATAAGCAAAACATAAAAAAGTAAATTATAGTAATTTTTAAAAATACCACCCTATTAAATCCCTTGACATAGGTATAATTTGTCAAGTTGACAAATAGTAACAATTACTAATAAGAAAATAACTACAAGTCGGAGAATTAGGTTTTGTCTCGATTAAGTATCACTTTTTTAAGTTGGTTTGAGTTTAATTTTTGAAAAAATTTTATATGAACTTGATTCTCACTATTTTACTGTGCGCCAACTTTAAAAGATATTTCAACATTAAATATTTCTACTTAACAACTAACAAGTATAATTAAGTACAATAATTGGGATATACTTATTATTAGTTTGGTACACACTAAATATTGTAAAGGAAAAATGGACATTAATAATCCCAACTTTGCGTGATCCGCTCAAAACAATCTCAATTTTCGATTATTTTTTAAAATACCTAACTTTGCCACTTATTTGCTCAGGACATACCTTTTATTTGTTTACCGGTTATAACAGGTAAAACATCTCTTATAACCCATTAGTTCCCACCTCCCTCCTCATTAATTCAACTGACCTAACTTTTCTACAGTATTCAAAGCCTTTTCTCTGTTAAAACTCCATCTTCAAGCTTTGGTAAATTGTTCCCACCTCGAAGAGAAAATGAAGAAGAGTCGCTCCTCTTCGTCATCCATGGTAGTTAGGCCTTAGTTTAACAAGTGTACTGAATTTATTTTGCAATCAGCAACTTTATGAAATCAAATTATATATTTATGAAATCAGCAACTTTGTTCCATTACATTGTTCATGAAAATACATAATACCTAATCATCATCTTTTAGTTGATGAAGAACAGGAAAATACCAAACAAAAACCATGATATACAACAAGTACATAACACACTGATTTGAAGGAATTGTTCATTTTTGCTAATTCTACTCTAAGTGAACCAACTTCCTCTTTCAAAGCTTTGTTCTTTTTCTTCAACTGTTGAATTTTGTCCAGCAATTCTTCATTATCCATGAAGATCTAAATCCTGAAGAGGATGATGCATTTGAAGCACATAATGATTTCATGGTTAGGGTTTAATAGAGAAGAAAAAATTTTAAAAAAAAAGGAAAGAAAAGATGAGAAATTGATTTGAGGAAGAAGGGCATCAATGAAGAAAAAGGTCATTAATGGTGGATTGTTTTGAAGAGATATAAGGTTGAAGATGATGTTTATAAAGGGGAAAAGAGATAATAAAAAAAGGAGTTGCAACGAGCAGAATTTTACCTGTTATAACCGGTAAACAAACACAAGGGTATGTCCTGAGCAAATAAGTGGCAAAGTTAGGTATTTTAGAAAATAATCGAAAGTTGGGATTGTTTTGAGCGGATCACGCAAAGTTGGGATTATTAATGTCCATTTATCCTATTGTAAACCAAGTTTTAGTCAATTCTTACGTAGCCTTTCTCTTTCCTATGTCTAACAAGTATTGAAAAATAATTAAATAAATAAGTAAAGACTAGGAGTTTTATTATATGGATAAAAATATAGTAAAACGTAAATAGCTTTCAAATAATAATGAAAAAAAAAAGTGAATATGGAAAAAAATAAGCTATGTTTAAACAGGGCCGTCGAATGGCAAGTGTAAAGCGGTCAACCGCTCAGGGCCCCGTGTTTTTTAGGGTCCAAAAAACTTATTTTTATATATATATAAGTGATTAATTTGAATCAGATTTATATATAACTTACATTTTTTTGCTAAATAATATGAGTTTTTAGTGTTTTTTTGTAAAGTAGATTAAATATTAACAATAAAAAACAAAAGATGTATTATATTATGCGCTATGTCTTAAGTTTTTAGGGGCCCATTTTTATCTTTTGCTCTGGGGCCCAAAAATAAACGAGACGGCCCTGTGTTTAAATATGAAACTTATTTTTTAGTATATTATAGAAGAAAATAAGGACGCATGTGGAATAAGCTTTAATTCTATGGAATAAAATCAAGGAAATGATTGTATATACACATTAGTATAAAAACTCATCCAAAAACGAATTTATAAGTATGAAGATATAATAATATAATTTTAAAAAATAATGCAAGTATGTATTATCGTTATTAATTTTATCGGATAAATGATCTTTTATTTTGAACAAAAATTAAATATTGATTTTTTTTTAAAAAAAAATTATTTATCGAACACATCATTTTTTTCATTTAATTAAACATATTAAATTCTTGGTTAGACTTATAGAATTGCTATAATATATTATATAAATTCTTCACTTAATTTAGCTCCAATTTAAAACAAATCAAAATTTCAATTATGTAAGTATTGTCAAGGAACCAACTCAACCAAAAGCTTAAGCTGATGGTTGAGGCCCCAGGATATGTTATATACTCTAACACGCCCCCTCACACGAGAGCCCTTTGGGCTAGAAGTGTGGATGCAGCAGCACATGCCCTCCTCATACATGGCGCTAATATTCCACTTTAAATGAGGGGTGGTTGAGATTCGAACCTGTGACCTCTTGTCACTCTGGATCTGATACCATGTCAAGGAACCAACTCCACCAAAAGCTTAAGCTAATGGTAGAGGCCCCAGAATATGTTATATACTCTAACAAGTATATTATCAAGTAATCAACTATCATCTGATAGCATTTGTCATTTTCGAATATTTTGATCGGTGTGGATGATATGATGTATGATTATTTATAAAAAACTACTTCTAAGTTGGGTAAATATTACCATGTAATCAACTATCATCGACTAAAATAGTTACATTTGTCAAGGCTTCCTAAGAATGACAATTTTCATTTTTCAACATTATTGTTAGTATATACGTTACAATTTTAAATTATTCATCGAATACATCACTTTGTTTGTTTCGTCTCAATACAATTGGAATATTAATATTAACTTTTTATATTTTTTAATCAAAAACAATTAGAAATATCAATGTTTAAAATGTTGTCTTCACAAGTGTGAAAAATAAATGGGATTAATGTGCTGAATAGGAGGTAGTACTAAATTATATAAATACTTAACTTAATTTAGCTTCACCTTTTTTATAAAAAAAATCAATTCTAATTAATTTAAATAAATATTATTATGTAATCAACTATAATCCAGTAAAATAACTACATTTGTCAAGGCTCCCTAAGAATAACATTTGTCATGTTTTAATATTTTTAGGAAAATTCCACATGGTAGCATTGAGTTTTCATGAAATGTCTGATAGCACTTTTTTAAGAAAATTCCACATGGTAGCATTCAGTTTATGCACAAACTAATGGCCGTAGCATTTTCCATTAAGTTCTTGTTAAGTTCCGTTAAGTTCATCATTTTGTAAGTATTTTTCCACCTGGTAGCATCCAATTTTTGTTTAATTCACTATTTTAACATTATTCACCATTTTAACATTTTTAATTTACCAATTTCACATTGGTTCACCTTTTAATTCATTAACGCCCATAAATATCGTAATAATAATTTTTTCATTCAAAAATGACACGATTTATTTAGCAACATTAACATCACTCGTATAAAAATGACACGATTTATTGTCATTTTAGCGACATTAATGTTAAAATATTTATTTAGCGACATTTATATTACTCGTATAAAAATGGCACATATAATTAATATCGCTAAAACGACAATAGATCGTGTCATTTTTAAACGAGTAATATTAATGTCGCTATATAAATCATGTCGTTTTTGAATGAAAGCAATTTATATAAACGGGATACACTAAATATATAATCATCATGGACATTTAACTAATTTGATAGATGGTAAATCATTCCACTAGGATATTATTTGATGAATGATTACAATTGCTTTCCTTTTTTGAATATATCAATTTACAATATCTGCATTTTGGTTAGGAGTAGTATAGTTTGTAAGATTTATTTTTGAATATTATTACTTCCTCGGTTCCATAAAACTGGCTACTGCTCTGTTATATAATACTTGCTATTGAGTGTGAGAGTCAATATTATGGAACAGAGGAAGTATTTATTACTGATTTTTTCATTGTGTATCCATCTTTTTCAACTTTTTTTGCTTTTGAATCAATTGTTAAACAAATCTATCTATCTATAACTATTAATAAAGTGAAACACGTTGATATCCTCACTTTTTAATATTGCTTACGTGTCACAACCTCAACAAAAGTTTTCCCTCCAAAACTCAATGGTAATGTCATTATTTTTATAACTAATATTTATATTTATGATTATCCATATTGATTGATTTTATACATTTTAGGTCACATCATTTAATGTATTAAAACATCACATTTTTTATCTCATTTTTTTCAGTCATTTATAAAATCTTATCAATTTTATTTATTAAATGAGTATTATTTAAGTGTATTGGATATTTTAAGTTGGTTAAAGATAATATACTTTTATGAGGTATTTCATCTATACTATTGAAATTGGTTACTGAAGTGCAATGCTTGATTCTAACACTACAACAAATTTAGTTTTTTGCGACATTGGATTTAGTGGCATTAAAAAAATGCCACTAATTCATATTTTTAATGTAATAATTATTGGTTATTATTTTAAGCTCCACCATAAAGTGATTTAGAGACACTTAATTTGGTCTTTAGTGGCATATGTAATTGTCACAATAGTCTATATTGGCATTTTTAAGAAATGTCAACCTATATCGCTAAAAGCTTTAGTGTGACTTTTTAATATGAAATTGTCACTATATTATAATATGATTTAGGTTGTGACTATCTTTATACAAGTCACTTATTTTTTTAATGACAACAATTTTTTTTGTTTAACTTTTATAAAATAATTTTATATAAATATTAATGCTAAATCTATAATTGAAATTCGTAAATTCTATTTATGAATAATTTATAAAACCATGTAAGTAAAAACAATTAATTAAAGGTCAAATATACTAAAAGACATTATATATTAATTAAGAGGTTGCATTTTACATGATTCCATACAACTAAGTTGCTAACAAACAAACCTCCTTTTCTTTGTGAGTCCTATGACCTTTGAAATATGGCAATATATTATTTAGATATGGATTACATAAAAATAATCACTACTTTCGTTTTAATTATATGTTTCACTTTAATTAAAACAATAAACTCATAGAAATAAAAAGGTGAAACAATATAACTGAAACAGAAGTAGCGAAATAATAATTTTTTATTTGCGGATCCGCTTTGCCCTTTCACTCGATTCCAATACCACTCCAGAGTATGGATTCGGATCCATATCCGGAACTTCACCAATATTTGAGCTTCCATCACTAGATGGATCCTGGATCTGGTATCCTTCATTTGGGCAAGGATAAAATTGATAGTTACTCCAAGTTGTGATAAAAATATTCACAACCCCAACAGCCATAAGTGGGCCCAAAACATACCCCCCAAATACACCTCTAGGCCCATTAAAAATAGCTTGTATTGGGCCCAAATTTTCACTTTCTCCAAACCTATATCCTAGGACATTCATCAATTGAAAGGTCCCACAATAGGATTTGGTGGGCTCTTGGGCTGAAAAAGTTTGGACCACAACATCTCTAACTCGGCCCACCCCGCCCGAAAATTGAAACCCGGTTTTGAGGGTTTGGACGAATTCGTGAACCCGACTCAAAACATCAAACCCGGGTTTGATCTCAATCACATGGACTTGTGAAGGACCCACATTGGGAGCCACCTTGGGCTTGTTTTTGGACCCTTTGGGCCTTCCTCTAATCTTTTTTTGTGCATCCAACACAATGGATGGGCTTTCAATAGTTATTGGCCCTCTAGGCCCATTAAAAATTGATGGTATAGGAGTACCATCAACTTCAATGTTGCTCGAAATCGGGTTAGGAATCGGGTTTGAATTTGGGTTCGGGTTATTGTTAAGGAAGATTTGGGAATCAAAGAAGGATTGGGGATGAAGGGGGATAAGTTGATCATCATGCATTGAAGCAAAAGCATTAGAATTGATTAGAAAATCATAAGATGAGGAATTGTTTTCATTGTTTGCCATTTCTCTTGTTTTGTTTTCACAAACCAAAAGTATTGTTATGATAAGAAGGAATTGGATGAAATGATGCATGTTGTGAGTATAAGCTCTCTAAGAAGTTGTATTTATAGTAAAATGCATGGTGGGATAAGGTTTACTAGGGTGTCATCAAAATTGGACTTTTTTTAAACATAAAATGTTACATTCTATAAAAATTTGAAAAATATTAGGCTTGATTATTTTATAATTATTTAATGTTATTAAAGTTTACTTTTCAGAATTGTACAGATTCATCTGTATTCTAAATTGTGATCTGAAATTCATGCTCATATATATGGTAGTTATACACTCAATTTCTGCTAATCATTCAAATTTGCTAGGTTTTATGCTGTATTTTCAAGTGATTATTCTGTATGTAATAAGTTATATAAAGTAATAACAGATTATAATATATTAGCTGTCGAGCAGTTAAGAGAAAAGATTTCGTACATTGTATATTTCAGTGAGGCTCCCTGGAACAGCAAGGACCAAACAAAGACAGATGATGATGCATGGAATTAAGCAAAATTTGAATGTTGTGTGTTTAATGTGATTTCTGTGAAGTTTTTAACATTCACAGAACACAGAATGGTGATTGATATGTGGATAAAAAAAAGAATAGAGAATAATGTAGAATTGCAGATAAATTTTGTTGATAAAGCACACCAAAATAAAGGACCGAATGAATCGTACGCATGCAGTGGCGGAGCCACATTGGGTCACCCGGGGCCATGTGCCCCTAGGCGTTTTGTTTTAAAATATTTAACGTAGACTTTTCTATTGGTAAGAGTAAAATTATAAAATTAATACTGAAGTTTTTTATGATAAATATTCCTTCAGTTTAGTAATTTTGTCTTATTTATTTATTTTAGCACATTTTTTTAATTAGGTTAGTTAATTTAATTTGTTCAATTTCTTTTTGTGGTATACTGGTTTGTCGTATTTAAAATTTTAGCAAATAAGAGTAAAATAGTTGTTAATTTTGCAAATAAAAACTCTGCCGAAATATCGTCCATTAATTGGTGCCCTCTGAGACTCCGGACCCTGAATCCGCCACTGTACGCATAGAGGATAAATGCAAAAAAAATGATAATATGATTGTTATGAATCTATCAAGTGCAGAAGTTATGAGCTAAGGCCAAGAAAACATGTTTAACATTGTGACATCATATGATTTATGATTAAATATATGGATTATTGTGCACTATGATCAAATTTTGTTTTAAAATTTTTTATATTATTCGAATTTAACAAAATTATGCGTGAATATAACTGTTTTATCATATCTAATCAAAATTTTCCAACTTTTAACTATGCTTTGTACTTTCATGACAAGACATCAGATTTTGTTTGATAAGAACCGATAAATTCTTATATTGTACATTATCCTAAATTTTAATACGATCAATAGTTACTAGTCATTAAGAATAATAGACTAAATATAAGCAAAATTTTGAGATGAATAATAGTTATTATTTCTAAGTAATTTCGGATTAATTGGGAAAAAATTTAGCCCTAAACTATCAAGATTGAAAAGGCTTAGTTTCGGACATATTGAACACAAAATCCGTCATCTCAAAATTAAATAATTAAAGACATTATTGATAACCGTAAAATCCATTGGACGTTATTGATATTAAATGAAGTGAATAATAAGAAAACTTAACCGTAAAATCATTTCGATCGATTTGAAATTAAAAAGATAGAATAAGGTAAGGTGATAATGAAAATTTTTTTTAAAAACTTAACCGTAAGATCTCGTTAGATTCGTCTTAATGTATACTTTTTTATTATATATTTTTATAATTTTTTATGGTGCGTATTTAGAGATATTTAGGCTCAAAATTTACATTGAAAACTGTGCAAAAAATATGAGAAGAACATTTGGAAACGGAGGGAGTACGATAGAATGTTTATAGAATAAAACTTCATTTGATTCTGAAATCTTCAATTAGAAGATATTAATGAAAGAACTTGGAAGAAAATATTCAGAGTTAGAGCCATTAAATGTGCAATATATATTTGAAATATTATCTAACTAGTACAAAAATATATTTCCATTTCTATAGGAGTATAGGACTAGTTATGGTTTCAAATTAGGATCTTCAAAACGTAGAGCATGTTTAGTATGATTTCTTTTTCGGCTCGTATTATATGAGACCGTCTCACGGTAAGACAACCTTAAAATAAAACACAAAAACTTGGATGAGACAGTCTCACTTGTGAGATGCGTCTTATTGGGCTGGCCCAATTACATATATTTTTCTACCAATTTTATAAATTAAAATGTCAATTTTAAGAGTTAAAAGGCCAATTTGAAGACTTAAAAGAACAATTTCAAGGATTTACAATTGACATTTTAAATCATGAAATTTGACAATTTCAAGACTTAAAAGTTTAATTTCAATACTTAAAAACCAATTTTAAGACTTAGAAAATTAATTTTGGACTTAAAATTTTTATTTCAACTTTAAAGTAGGATGACTGAAACATTAGTGTTGATATTAAAACTTTGAAATAGACCTTTTAGGTCTTAAAATAGGATTTTTAAGACTGGAAATTGTTCTTTTAATTTTTTAAATTAGTATGTCAGAATATTCTAAAAAAAACTTATTAGGCTTGGGCTGGTTGCACGGATAAGGCGGTCTTACAGGAGACTTTCTGAAAATAAAGTACTCATAAACCAAAAGTGTCAATTATTAGGCTATTTAACTCAAGCATAAGACATGTCTCACGGAGTCACGGTGACATTGTCTCATACAAGAATTTGTGTTTCTTTTTTTTCTGAACCCTCTTTTATTGAGACTAATAGTCCAATAAGTCCAAATATATTTTTTTTACAATTTGCGATTTTTGATTAGTATTGATTAAGTTAAGGTCATAACTGATACCTTTAAAGTCAAAATTATTTTCTTTTATAAGTTCTAATTGATTATTTAATTGGGCATTGTATATATAATAACTGATCACTTTATGATCCACTATGGTCACTTTAACGTCGAAATTGAACACTTTATAATAATTGATTCGTTGAAGGTTATTGATTTCTTTCGGGTCAAAATTAGAATTATTTATTTATTTCTTTCAAAAGTTAAAACTAATCATTTAATTGATCACTTTATATATAATTTATCGTTTTAAGGTCTAAATTAATCCATTTAACATCGACATTAAAGACTCTAAAATAATTGATCTATGTGTAAGTAGAAATTGATCACTTTAATATCAATATTGATTACTCTTAGGATAAAATTGATATTTTTTATTTAATTAATCTATTTAAAGTTTATTTTAAGTTGAAATTCATCACTTAGACAAAATTGATAATTTTAAGGTCAAATTTGAACGTTTATTTTTAGTTTTTGGGTTTTCGGCCATTTATATTTTTTATTTTTTTTTTACTTTTGGGTCTGCCCAATTGTACTGCCTCATATTAAGACGATCTTTCCTAAGTTTTTGCGTTTTTAGTTTTCACTTTTCTTATAATGCAAAATCAATTTCTATTATCAATTTGTGTTTCAAACAGCTTGTCTCCTGAGAGACGTCTCTCAAATCCAGCCATTAAAACTTAATGCATAAATTCTATATTTTTCTTTATGAGTCAACTCAATTAGAGATAATCTCTTGAAGAAACCATATTTCACAAAAATTTACGCTTTTCAAAATCAGATAAATTTGAGAAAGATTTATATCATCGAAAACACTTTCATTTTGACTATCAAACCTAAACCCAAACCCAAATCCAAACCAAAATTGAAACCCACACTCATAGAATTTGTAAATTTTGAAATTAGAGTTTAATTCACCATGTACAAAGTACAATGGGTTAAGGGTCAAAAATGGGTTTAGCCTTATATTTTTGCTATACTACATTTACAAGTACGATCCGGTTTGGTCTGATTTGACATTAAAATCAGACGAAATCCAAAAAGATACTAGACCCATAAATACATGACTATATTCAAGTAATATTTATTTTTATTATATGATTAAAGAAAACGTATTTTACAAAATTGGTTAAATTATTTTCAAAAACTATATAATCAAATTACTCTTAATTTATTTTGTAATTTAAAAAATAAAAAACAAAACAAAAAACATATCCAAGGCCAAGACCTCAATTTCACTACTAATAAGCGTTGATATAATCCGTGGTTTCCAGTTTCATGTTTTAAAAAACAGTAAGTCTCATGGGAGACGGTCTATTCTATAGACGGAATTCATGAAGCCCAGCCCAAAATATAACATAGCATATTTGGGGTTATAATAAATTGTATTTGGGGTTATAGAATAGTATATTCGAGGTTATAATACCTTACATTTAGGATTATAACATAATATAATTGATAATATAATAAAAAAAATCAATTAAGGGAAATGGGCTGGCCCAATTTTGTGGTCTATCCTATAAACCGTCTCTTGTGAGATTTTGTGTTTAAAAAATTAATTGCTTTTACATTCCACTGTCTTTGGCACAATAATAAAAGTTAATGTCAATTTGGCTTTCTGTTATAATTCTTCATCATTAGCTTCCATTCTATAATCTATAGTGGCCAACTCGTCATCAACCATTAAATAGACTATTTTCTTAACAACTCTTGTATCATAATCATCATCATCATACCCAGTGTATTTCGCTCACAAATAAATTATGGTCATAGTCTGAGGATGGAAGATAGACGGCAGCTTATACTCATATAGAAAAGTGTGGTCAGAGAGTCACTAGGCTCTAAAGGGTCTTCAAAGAGAAAGAATCTTGCAACTATTCGAAAGCCTGCACCTTATACTCACGTTATTCATGCATAGTAATCAACTAACTAAAGGTACACAACAGATAGCATACGTACAAATAACTAAACAAACGATAAGTAAAGAGAGATAAGTAAAGGCAAAGAACAGTAACAAACGGCGGTCGGGAGGGACATGTCTAGTAATCTAAGATGTGGATGAGGCGCCGCCAACTGGCCCTATCCCTGGTCAGGTCCTTAGAGAGGTGGAATTCGTGCAAGTTACTTTTAATCTGCTCCCCCACGTCCTCCTAGATATGTTACAATAAAACAGATGAATAATGCATTTGCTAATATAGAATAGAGTCTACCCGCATCATTAGCTCGGAAGGTTAGGACTTAGAAGTTATAGTCGGCGCTGATTTATGCTTTTTAATGTCTCTAATTCCAAACAAATAATGACACATTGGTTTCATTCGACTCTTTTATGAAAAAAGAGCAATGCCAAACCCTAATCTAAGGCAAAATTTAAACTACAAAAAAAATTTTACCCATAACATTATGTTAGTTTTTTTTTGCATATATGCATTTAATTTTCTACAATTTACTTTCTAGATGATCCCATTATAACAGGCGATTATTTTTAACAATTTTTCTAGTTACTTCGTTGTTTATTTTTGTTTGAGAGAAACGTCTTTTGTTTTTACTGGACTAAGCTAAAGTCGTTATTTTTGATTGGAAATCCTTTTTCTATTTTTGATTGGAAATCCTTTTTCTATCTTAATCCATAATTTTTTTTCATTATAGGCATTCAACAAGAAGTACTCAACATTTTATGTTTTGTAACTTCATAATCCAAACTTTCTACTTTATGATAAAATTTCTCTCTAATTTATCATTGAGACGGAAATGATTAATTCCTTTTAAGAATTGATGTTTTTGGTCGGAATAGTAATCAAACCAGTAGACCCCTTAAGACTTTGTTATTAAAGCATTAAAAGAACAAATTACAATTTTACCCCTAAATTATACCCACTATAGTTGAATTGTTGTATCGAAATAAAACTTTTGTCAAACCCTGAAATTGGATATCAAGACATGATTTGAAAAGATTGTTAACACTTTTCGGATAGGATCTAGTGAGTTTTAATCAAATTTTAAAAAGATTGTTAAACGAAATTATATCTTTTCTTGAAAGAAAATTTTATGAGTACTATCAGCTAATCCATTTTTTATTCAATAAAATTTCTAGAATTCATTAAAACAAAACCATTTTTTGTATAAGTATTTCAATTTCTTTCAATTCAATAAAATTCAAACCACCCAAAAACATTTCAAAAAATATATATTAATAACACTTACTATTTGAAGTTGGACTTATTTGCTACATTTGCACAATTATTACTCCTATTTTTGATCAATTGATATTGTTTTAATTTTTACAATTTTAATTATGTGCAACTAAAAAAAATAAATATTAATATAATACATGAAAAATAATAAATGAACCAACTAAAAATCAAACCTAATAACCTCATAATATTAGTCACGATGTAAATTCCCTTATCATCTAAACCAACCTAACTTATCACATTTTACCAAGATTTGGACTATAAAATCAAATATATATATCTTAATCTTTAACTAGATTGACATTATTATCTTGAACAAATTTAATCATAAGTAAATATTTTAGACAAAAGTCATAGGAAGGGAGAATAGTAAAAAAAAAAATCGCTAACTAGATTACTGTAAAAAAAACTGTTAATAGATTAAATTATTCTGAACAATTTTTCTCTTATAAAAACGCTCGACTACCACATGTATGTAATGGAAAGCAAACCTAATAACCTCATAACATTAGTCACAATGTGAAATCCCTATCATATAAACCAACCAAACTTATCCCATTTCACACTAGATTTGGATTATACAATCAAATGTACCATAATCTTTAACTAGATTGACATTGTTATCTTGAACAACCTAATAATCCCAAAATAGCAAACACGTTCCAAAACCTTAATTATTCATGGTTAATCAAAAGTTCAGATTATAATAACAAAATCATTAAAAGATTTGATTATTCAGGACAATTTTCCCCTTAAAAAAACGCTCGACTACCATAGAACACCCTTGATCCATCCTTTTTATTGTTCTCACATTCCAAATCACTACTACCCTTGATCAAATTCCTAGGGTTTTGATCACTTGTGCTTAAATCCAACTCCATAGGCAACTTCATATTTGCTAATGATTCACTAAATTGCTGCATACTCTTCATATACATATCAACAATCTGCTTTTGCATTGCACTTTGCTCGAATTCGAAACCCGAATTTGTAAACCCTAATGCATTATCTTTGCATTCTTCATTATCACCAATCTGTCCGCTACCTCTCCCCCCAGAAACCCTGATTTTGCTCGGGATTCTGGGCTGATGACCAAGACCAAGATCATGATCCCCAATCTTTTCCACTATTTTTTTATGATCATTTATTGGGTATTCCTCATTCTTTTCAATAGAATCCAAATCAAAAGTACCCAAATGAAGAAATGACCCTAAACAATCAGAATTTGTGCTAAAATACTGAGAAACCATAAATTTATCTTGTGCATCAGCATTTATATCAGGGAATTGGATCCTAGAATACTCGTTTCGATCGAACAGAACCACCTCACTCGAAATCGATGATTTTTCTATGAAATTATGATTCATAACACAAGAAAAATTGGTAGATAATGAAATACTTAATTGAATTGTACCAGCAGGGGAATGAAAAAGATCAGTAGAAGATAGACTAAAATCATGACACTTAATTTTACCTCCTTGACTAACAATATGTGAAATTGGAACCAAAGTAAACCCTAAAAGTTGATCTTCTAGAAGGTTCCTAGCTCTACTTAACATCCAAATTTCACATTTAATAACCCCATCAATTTGTTTTACTTTTAATTCTACTTTTTGTTCAAATTCAGGGTTTTTACCACCTCCTATTACTACCCCTGTTGATACATGTTCATCTGGGTTGTATGTAAGTGAGAATTTTGCATAAACATCTTGGTTGTCATAGATGCATATGTTGTGTAAGTTTCTAGCATGATGGATTATGATTTCTAGCTTCCCCGAAAACTCGGTATCGCCTTCATTATCATTGGAATGACATGAAAAGGTTGTGGATTGGGTTAAGGTATCCATTGTAGAGCTAGAGGCGTTCAAAACTGAATCATCAGATGATTGAAATTTACCCGACTTTGTAATCGAACCTGATTTGACCAGACTTCAGATTTAGTTTATAATTAGGTAGTAAAATGCAATATGGACTTGAAACCCGATTTCAAACCGTCCTGAAACGCTTAACTTGAAATCAACCTGATGACTCGAATGGGTGAGCTAAAAGTTTGATGATTATGAAGATTGTATGTAACATTGAAAGTTATAATTTTTCTCTATGAAGAAATTTATGTGTATGATAGGCCAAAAGGGCAAAAAGAGAAGACTTGTTTAAGTGATGGTTTTGTGGAGAAGTTGATCAAGAAGTGATGAGAAAATGTAGTCTAAATTGTGAGAGTTTTGGTGATTCTTAAAGATATGAATGTATGAACTTGAAGTAAACTCAAGGTAATATAAGAAAAGAAGAAATGTTTTAGTAGATAAAGATAGGAAAGAATTAAGGTACATTGGAATACAAGGAATTTGAACAAGTTGAGGTGGGTGAAGGTAGTAGGTAGAATGGAAGAAAATGAATGAGATGAGATGATGTTAAAAAGAAAATAATGTCTTTCCTCACTTTACACTTTTCATTTTGTCTATACTAGTATAGAAACTCGTACAATGCACGAATTTTTTAATAGAGATGCAATTACATGTTATTAATATAAAATTATAGTATTTCTTATAAAATAGGTAGAGAGACGTTAGATAATAAAAGAAATAAAATACTTGTTGGGCATGTTAAAAAAAACAAAGCAAGTATTGAATTTGACTTAGATAATAGAAGAAAATTTGATAAGAGAGACAATAATATTTAGGAAAATTTACTTTTAAAAATCCGACCTTTGGGTTGTTCTCTTCTAAAAATTCGACCTTTTGATTATTTTCTAAAAATCCCACCTTTGCACCCCATTTTCACTTAAAGTACACAGCCTATTGTCTACCTGAAGAACCGGTTAAAATGAATTTTATAAAAAAGGAAAATTTACTTTTAAAAATCCGACCTTTGGGTTGTTCTCTTCTAAAAATCCGACCTTTGGGTTGTTCTCTGCTAAAAATCCGACTTTTTTTTATAAAATTCATTTTAACCGGTTCTTCAGGTTAGACAATGTGCTGTGTACTTTAAGTGAAAATGAGGTGCAAAGGTGGGATTTTTAGAAAATAATCAAAAGGTCGGATTTTTAGAAGAGAACGACCCAAAGGTCGGATTTTTAAAAGTAAATTTTCCTAATATTTATAAGAAGAATCTGAATATTCAATAGATAAGAATGTATAAAGTACGAGAATATAAGAAATATAGCAAATAAGTTTAAATTTTGTTACTGGCATTCTCTTACATTGATTTTGTTTTAGCTTATATAATCGGCACCAAATATTGAAATTGAGGTTTTGAATTTTTAGTAATTTTTTATTTTTAGTTAAGACGAGTCCATGTACCTTATATTGTTAACAAAATAATTGTTGATGAATAAACGTGCATATATACAAAACCTTAACAATAACAAACTCTCTTTTAAGAGACCGTGTATAGTATAGACGTCTCCCAAGAGCCCAACTCATATTTCCCTTTTAACTTACAAACTCACCAATTAATTTTTTTTTTTTTTTTGACTTTTAAATTGGGTCAGCCTCAAAACTTAGACGTCTATTGCATAGACAATCTCAAGTAAGAATTTGTGTAAAAATAAACTTCCAAATTCCAATTGCATGGTATGGAGTATAATGGTGTGTTTTAGTTTTAGATTTTTTTTTAACAAATTTTTGTGTGAGTGTGATGTGGTTATTCATTTGTAGAGAATGGAGTTATTTAAAAGTAGATAAAGACCTTTGCTTTGCTTGACAATGCAGCATCCACTTAATATGATGAGGCCTCCTTCCACTAGATTCTAATGATTAATTTTTTACTCAGGCTATCTCTCATTGTGAGACGATTTAATTGAATCAGCTCAAACTATTATAAAAAATTATTTCTTATATAAGCATGAATTCAGATGTCATTAATTTATTTTATTAATAGATTTTTTGTATAAACTCATTTCACGATAAGACGGTCTCATAACTGAAATGGAATTGGGGTGTGTCCTACTTGTTGACTTCAATGTTTTGAATACACTATTTTCCCTAATTCTCCATAAACTTTTAAGGCAACCAAAATAGTCTTTGTCAAAAAAAACATGTGATAAATACTTGGAAACTACTGGTTTTTATATCAATTATGTATGATTGCATGAATTCATTTGAGTCTAGGTCGGCCCTAAGGGTGGATAATAGGGGCCGTCGCCCAGGGTCCCATATCAAAAAGACAAAATTAATGGTTGTAGAAGGTCCATATATTATAAATTACAAAGGAAAAGAGCTCCAATATGCTATTTCGCACAGGACCCCAAAATTTCTAAGGACGATCCTAATATTATCAAAATTCATGAAACAACAACAATCAAAAAAATTTGAGGCGTGAGAGACCGTCTTTCAAAGAGACGGCCTCAAAACAAAATACCAATGTTTATATTTTCTCTCTAATTTGTATTAATTGGGTTATTTAGCTTATATATCTAATGCGTCTATTAAAAAGACCGTCTCTCACAACAATTTGTGTTGATATAGTATATGGTTTGTAATTAGATGAGGGGAATCTTAAGTCAAAAATGTGTGTCGAATGGAGAATGATCAAAGAAATTTAGATGTGGCCGGTAGAGACAATTCCGGGCCTATGCATAGGTAAATGTACACTGGCCCGACCAGGACAAGGCCCATACACAAGAAGACATAAAAAGAACAGCTAGTTTCCTGAGAGACTATCTTTCTGAGAGACGTCTGTTAGGCCCAAATCCCAATCCTTTAAAATTTGTTGTTTACTATTACTCTACATTTTCTTTTGTGGTCCTACACAATTAGAGATGGTCTCTCAAATAAATCGTCTCTCACAAAAATTTCAAATTTCTGTAAAAAGAAAGATTGAATAAAATTTTTATGCAAAATTGCGAAAAATAAGCTTCGGCAAATTCTCATAATAAGCTTTTTCTTGTTTTAGTCTAAAGTGAAGTTCGTTTGCTCTCACTAACAGTGAAGAAAAAAACACTTTGTTCGTTGTTGGTAATAACGAACTAAAGAGAAACAATGTCATTACATTCGAAAAGACAAAAAAAAAATAACAAATAGATTGTCAGTTTTCATCAACAACGAATAAGCTTTCTTTTTAATTTTTGTCCTTTCAAATGTTATGACATTATCCCTCTTTATTCACTGTTATTAACAGTAAATAAATTTATGGTAAAATAAATTTCTCTCTTGTCAAACTCGACCTTAGACTCGTACATAAAGATACTTATTTTGGGAATTAAAATTTCCCGAAGCTTATTTTGAAAAACTTTTTCATAATAAAGCTTATTTTATTCAATCTTTCACAATTGGATGTCATTTAACTATTTTACACTTCACAAACACACATAAAAACAACTAAATAACCCAAATTTTGGGAGCAAGAATTTATTTCTTTATGTTTGATATTTTTTTTGAATTTTCTATCGTCTTGATTGCCACCCCAATTCATATCAGTAAAAGCATGGAGATGTAAATGTCCATTTTTCCTCAACATAATTTCTCTTCCTAAAGTTTTCTTGTAATATCTCAAAATTATGTAAACAAAATCTACACCTTGAAGACTACGCATAAATCTACTCACAACTCCCACTACATTAACGACATTTGGCCTATTATGAGAAATATATATTAGCTTCTCTGCTATTAGTTATCTACAATAATAATCGAACATGCAACCTCCCGCCCGATGCTATAATTCTCTACCACTTGGCTATTACGATACATCATATTATACAATCTAATAAAATAGCTGTAAAATTCCAAATGACGGCCTCACAATGTACGATGATTTGGCAAAATTTCATTGGCTACTTAATGCTTAAATGTACTAATGAATGTCAACTAATTTATGACTATATAGTAAATTTGCTCTCTATAAAGTTTCTCTTACAAAATTAACTTCTTTGTTTAGAAAGCTTATAAGATTAACTAGTTTAATTTATTATTATAATTTGTATGTATGTTTACATGTTTACACATCTACGAATTGCACAAGCATATATAAACTAGTTAATAATAATTAGTATCACTATTGGTTATTAATAATGTAGATTAAAAGGGGTGAAGTTTCAGAAAAAGTAGATGTAGTAGAATACAAGTAGACTGAGTTGTTTGCATAATATTTGTTTCCCCACCCTTGTCAATTATTTGTCCTTTAATATCTATACATTTGTCTACTTTTAATGCATAATTATTGAGTTAAGCATAATTTAAAACTAAATTTAAGAAAATTTACAAGTTTATTTATACAATTTACAAGTTTTTCTTTTCGTTGAAATTAAATCTTTAACTTAAGTTAAATTTCTCCTCCAAACTCTGTAACATTTGGAGAAAATTAACCTTTCTAATATTCACAACTTATTGTAAGTAGGCATTAATGAGAGTGTTAGCAGACATTTAAGATATTAAAAGTGGACATTAAAGATACGAAAAGTAAACATTATGGATAATATAAGTAGGCATTAAGAATACGATTAGGTAATTATTAATCTTTAATTGAATGGACATGAAATATGTCTTTTAAAATGACGGTCTTTCAATAGACTATCTATTTAAAATTTAGTATAACAATAAATATGTAATGTAATTACCAAACATCCTCTCATGATTCGATTAATTCCTAAAATTAAAAAAAAATTAGTAACATTATCCATCACCATACTATCATACTAAAGTAATAAAAGACTTGGACACATGTCATTACAACAACAAAAGTTTTTCCCCCCAATCCTACTGATTAAATTTTATTTTAGGTAAATTTTTATCATTAATTTTATTAATTCATCTCTAATCCATCTATCGATACTATTAAAACAATAAAAGATATACATGTTAATAAATCAAAAAAAAAATTCCTCTTAAATAATATTACTTAAACTATTTTAATTAATTTTAATTTTAGTTTGGATATTCATACGCTAATAGTCATACAAACATTTGCAAATTCAAATATTGTTGTTAAATAAATAAGTATTATTTATAATTTTATTATTTATTTTATCCATTTATTTTGATTCTAATGTTTTTTATTTTTTATTTTTTTATTACCGAGAGTAGTATCATTGCTATGAACAAAGATTTAAAAGTCATACTATATTTAAAAACAATAAAAGATTTGAATATGTATCATCGTAATAAGAAAAGTCTTTTCTTTCAATGCTACTATATATCTCGATTGAAGATTTTTTTATTTTTTATTTTTTAATTTTTATAATACCGGAGAATGAAATCCACAATAAACAATGATTTTTTCATTTTTTATTTTTTAATTTCAATGCTACTACAACTCTATAATCAAACATCTATCTCACCTATATATATACATATATTTTCAAAGGTGGAGAATGAAATCCACAATACGTAAAAAGTTTGAAATCATACTTTTGATAAAGGGCACGATGAATACTAAGTGATTTAAATCTATTATTGCATAAAAAACATGAGGGTTTTTTTTTCTATTTGCTTCATTGAGAATGTGTGCCCAAATATCAATCATCTCGCCTACAATAAGAGTGCCCTCTTTCAATGATGAAAAATTAAATCTGGTGATAGAGTTTAAGCCATCATCAAATTAATAACTCTTTATTCATATTGATCAATGTAAAGTAACATTAGTATGTTGTACACAATATAAGGCTAGAATTAAAATTTAATTATAAAGTTTGGAACGCTTCCGTTATGTATTTGTCAGAGAATGAGTTAGAAGAATAAGAGAGCAAAAGGAAAGAAGTATTCTTATTTAGCATTCTTGACCACTACTTATATGGAATGGAATTCAATCATATCCCACACATATAGCTTTGAATATTCTAATACAAGATATTTATCTATAATTAAGGCTAAAACTAAGGAAATAAAATAATCCTAAAGATGATATCTTAACACCCCTCTCAAGTTGGAGCATGAGGATCATAAATGCCCAACTTACGGAGTAAGAAATTAAACTGGCTTTTGCCAAGCGCTTTAGTACAAACATCTGCCAAGAACAACAATGAAGGATTTGAACAAAGTTTGTATTACTGTGTTTATTACATAGCTTCCTAGTCCTATTATATACAATTAAATATTGAGTACAACAAAAAAGATAGCCTGGAAAATATTAACAGCTAAGACTTACCTAACCAAACTCCTAAATTATCTCTAACAATATTAATATTCCTAAACAAACCCATAAATTATCTCTAACGATATTAATATTCCTCTAATACTCCCCCTCAAGTTGGAGCATGAAGATCACGAATGCCCAATTTGCGAATAAGTATTGTAAATTGTGTTTTCCCAAGAGCTTTGGTAAACATGTCGGCCAATTGATGACTTGTGTGAATGTAGGATGTTTGAATATTGTTGGACTAAATTTCATCACGGACAAAATGACAATCCATTTCAATATGTTTCGTACGTTTATGAAAAACGGGATTTGCCGCAATGTGAAGTGCGGCTTGATTGTCACAATATAGACGCATGGGCCGATTATGAGGAACACCAAGACAAAATAGGAGTGATTTCAACCATTTTAACTCACAAGTAGTAGTGGTCATAGAACGATATTCCGTTTCTGCTGAGGATCTAGAAACCGTAGGTTGTTTCTTAGTCTTCCATGAAATAGGAGAGGAGCCGAGAAGAACAAAATATCCAGTCAAAGATCGTCGAGTGAGTGGACAACTGGCCCAATCACTATCACAAAAGCCATAGAGTTGCAAGTTACAATCACGTCGTAACAAAATACCTTGACCGGGACAACCTTTGAGATAACAAAGAATGCGTAAAGCAGCCTCCCAATGAGGAACCAAAGGAGCTCCCATAAATTAAGCCAGCACATGAACTGAATAACACAAATCAGGGCGTGTGATTGTTAAATAAATTAAACGACCAATGAGTCGCCTATACTGCTCAGGTTTAGAAAATAACTCCCCCTTACTACGAGCAAGATTATGATTTTGTTTCATTGGGGTGCCAGCCGGCTTGGCACCTAGTAGACCAGATTCACTAATAATATCGAGAGTATATTTGCGTTGGGTAATAAATAATCCTTGATCACCATGAGCGACCTCGAGGCCGAGAAAATATTTAAGAGTACCCAAATCCTTCATATGAAAACAATCACTCACATACTTTTTGAAATGAACAATGGCGTCATGAGAAGACCCTATAATAATGATGTCATCAACATAAACAAGAACATGGATGAACACATCCCCATTTGTATAACAAAATAAAGAATAGTCGGCATATGATTGTTTGAATCCAAAACTCTTAAGGGCGGTAGAGAGTTTAAAAAACCATTGACGGGGAGCTTGGCGAAGACCATAGAGGGACTTTCGAAGACGACATACCTGACCAGTCTTAGAAGAAGGAAAGCCAGGTGGGAGTTTCATATATACCTCTTCCGTAAGATCACCATGAAGAAAAGCGTTGTGTACATCCATCTTATGGAGCTCCCAATTGCGAGCAGCCGCAACAGCTAAAAATAGTCGTACTGTGACCATCTTTGCCACCGGGGCAAAGGTTTCATTAAAGTCAACACCTGCAATTTGTCTATTTCCAAAAACAACCAACCGTCCTTTGTAACGTTCAATAGAGTCATCATCTTTATATTTGATTTTGTAAATCCATTTGCATCCCAACGCCTTCTTACTTGGAGGTAAAGATTCAATAGTCCATGTACCATTTCTTTCAAGAGCATCAATTTCTTCTTGCATGGCTCGACGCCAGTGAGGACTTTTATTTGCTTCAGAGAAAGAAATTGGTTCATTACCTGCGGTAATAGCTGCCAAAAAATGTTTGTGGCGTACAGAAAATTTATCATTGGTTACATAATAGGCGATGGGAAAGTCAGTACCTGAGGATCGCAGCTGTGGAGAAGGTGGCACAGTAGAAGTGACGGGGTGGTCAAGCAATCGAACAGTATTGGTGATATATACCCTTTAAGTCGAGTAGATGGTTTCCGAGTGCGTTGACCTTTGCCTAAAGAAGGAGCAAGAGAAGAAGCAGGATCACTAAGAAGTGTCTTAGACGACTGTTGTGCTACGGGTTCCTGAGAATCAGAATCTAAAACTTGGGAACTAGGGGACTACAGATCAGGAGGAATAACGGTAGGGACTGACTCGGGCACCTCTTTTGTGATATCAGGTTCTGCTATAGGATGGGTATCAGTTAATTCTGTTTGGGCAGGGATGGTTGTTGTGTCAAGAGTGTTGTCTAGTGCTGTGGAATTACTGGAAATGCATGCATCATCAAGAAACAAAGAGTAATTTGTGGGGAAAACACCAAACTCCAAGGGAGAATTTTGAGTAACAGTGGATAATGGTTGAACAAAAGGGAAAATATGCTCAACAAATACGACATCTCGAGATACAAAGTACACTTTTTGATCCAAGTCATAAAGACGCCATCCTTTCATCCCAAATGGATATCCAACAAAAATGCACTTACGAGAACGAGGACCAAATTTATCCTTAACTCGTGGTCTATTATTTGCATAGCACAGACAACCAAAGGTGCGAATGAGTGAATAATTCGGAGGTTTACCAAAAAGAATATCATATGGGGATTTATTCTGAAGAAGGGGTGTGGGGGTACGATTTATTGAATAAGCAGCTGTAATAGCACATTCACCCCAAAATTCAATGGGTAAATTGGCTTGAAAACGTAAAGCGCGAGCCACATTGAGAATATGTTGATGTTTCCGCTCAACCCGATCATTTTGTTGAGGGGTATCAACACAAGATGTTTGATGTAAAATCCCATGGGTGGCATAAAAGTTTCTTAAACAGGTAAATTCTAAACCATTATCACTTCGTAAAATTTTAACCCTTTTATTGAATTGAGTTTGGACCATAGCACAAAAATCTTGAATAATTTGCTTAACTTCACTCTTAGCAGACATTAAATATACCCACACAGCTCTTGAATAATCATCAACAATGGTGAGGAAATAATACGCACCACAACTAGAAGCAACTGTATAAGCACCCCAGATATCGCAATGAATTAAAGCAAATAAGTCATCGGCTCGAGTATCACTTATTGGAAAAACATTTCGAGTTTGATGAGAGCGTAAGCATATGTCACAATTACAAAAATTTTTCCAAGAACTAACAGTTTTATCATTATTTGAAAGAAATGGTAATAAAGACAAAACTTTTTGAGAAGGATGCCCAAGACGCCGATGTCACAATTCACGCTTGCTCAATGTAGTTATTTGATTAGCTTGAAGATGTCTTTGCGGCTTGAACCAATAAACCCCGTCACTTTGTTCACCCACTCCAATCAGGATCCTCGAATTGCGGTCCTGTATAACACAAAGCTTATCCGTAGACGTAATGATATAAGATTTAGTGGCTAGCAATTGAGAAACAGAAAGTAGATTGCAGGTTAACTCAGGAACATATAAAACATCATGCAAGGTTAAGGTGTCACTGAGAATGACAGTGCCTTCCTTTGTAGCTATGGATTGTGTCCCATTGGGCAAGCCAACAGGAGATGGTGGAACATCAGAGAAATTAGTAAACAAATGTTGATTTCCGCTCATATGATTCGAGCAGCCAGAATCAATGATCTATCTAGTGGAAAGAGTCTTACCATCAAGTTTGGCTACAGAATTATTGTTAGATAAAGAATTGAACATGCCCATCAATTGTTGCCATTGTGCAGCAGATATAGGAAGGCCTGTATGATCTGCTTCACCAATTGGTGGTTGAGTATAAGAGGCAGAAACATTCCCGGTAGCGGCGTTAGCTACAACTGGTCCACGACCACTTCGATTTCCACCAGCCTTATCACTACGAGTCCCACGTCCGCGTCCCCGAGCAGCAACCCTATTTTCAGCATACCACCAATCAGGATATCCATGTAATTCAAAGCAATTATTTTGCTCATGGCCAACTGTATGACAATGGGTACAAGTAGCAGTACTACGAGGTCTGTCTTGGCCACGAGAAATTACAGCACCTCGACCGCGAGAAGTGCCTTGCACAGAAAAACCAACAATCTCTCCTTTCTTTTCATGGGAACGGTTGTGAGGGCTTCGTGATTAAAACCCTTGATAGTGGGGCCTTCCTTAAGACGATTTCAATGATGATTTTGATGGAGATTTCTTTACTATCAATATCAATATCCGATTGAATACAAGAAACTCGAGGATGAGAATCTTCAGAAAGCTTACTTCAATACACCAACAGCCCGTTTGGTAGATGGTAATAAACCGCGGCAATGAGAATGAAAAGCTAGTGTAATTTTAGTTGAAAAATCTCTTTGCTACCTTGATGGTCATGCTTGACAACCTTCTATCATCTTATTTTGTTCATAAAATTCATTTCAATGCATTACCAATGGGAGAGGTGGTATAATTAGCCTATTAGGTGGTAACTGAAAATTGTGAACAAAAAAACTTTTTTGTGATCAAAGTTTGATTACCAAGGGAATGACATGAAAGTTTTAATGAAATTTTACACTATAAATCATTCCCATTACCACCATTTAGTACCACTAACCAAACGGACCGCAAGTTTATGCTTCGGCAACCGAAGGTGGGGACATAATGAGTATGTTAGGACAGGTCGCCAGGTGGCTTGACAGATTTTTAGATCAAACCCCAAAAATATTAATGCTTATTCATCCTGTGAGCGGACGAAGAAAGAGGTATGAAGGGAGTCAGATATAAGCTCTTCTCATTTGCCTAAGCAGAAACAGGTCTAAAAGGATCTAATGGGTAGACGTGCCAAGAGGGCCCAAAAGCGGGAAGCATCTAATATGGCAATTTGCAGCGAAACTGTTAGAGTATATAACATATCTTGGGGCTTCAACTATAAGCTTAAGATTTTGGTTGAGTTTGTTCCTTGACATGGTATCAGAAGCCAGTGTGACAAGAGGTCACAGGTTCGAATCTCAACCACCCCTCATTTAAAACTGGAATATTTAACACCAGGTATGAGGAGGGTCTGTGTTGCATCCACACTTCTAGCCCAAAGGGCTCTCATGTTAAGGGGCGTGTTAGAGTATATCATATATCTTGGGGCCTCAACCATAAGCTTAAGCTTTTGGTTGAGTTGGTTCCTTGACAGAAACATCAACAACGTTTGGTTAGGCTAGGTAGGCTGCCAGTTGCTGATGTGGGTGTCGTGGAAAACTTCACAAGCTTGTAGTTGTGTTTTGGTCTCTGTTTCCGTTGTACAGTATCGTAATTTATTTCTGAATTTCTGTTCCGTACAATAAAGACGTCTTAATTGACCGGTGTGATAAGTGTAATACGTTACTACTAGATACATTAGCTATTTATTCCATTGTTGATTGATTAGTATCTGGGTTTGTTCTTGAAATTCATTGGATTTGTTAATGTAATTAATCTCTCCCAACTTGTATTTAAGTAATTTCACTTTTGATAATATCTTGTTCATATGAAAATATTTTCCAAGTATTTAGCACTTGTTTTTGACAAGGATATTTTGGTTGCCTGAACCTTTAATATTGGTTGTTTTCAATTTCTTTGGATTTAACTAGATTGCACATATATGTAGTAGGGGGCTTTATATGTGCCCATGGATCTTCTTTGAGGTAAAAAAGGGTTGTTGAGACGGAAAAGTACAGATAAATCAGTATTGTTTATTCGAGGAAATGTCAAATACGTTATGATGAGGATATGTGATTTGATGGATAATAAATATAGTTACGTGTATTAGAGGTGTTTATTCGGGTTATTGGGTTGATTTTGTGTTAGGTGATTGGTGTCGATTTGAAATAGGGTTTTGTGTTGTCATGTTTTACACATAATTGTATATAATTTTTAAAGTTGGGTCAAATCGAATTCAATTACACAATAGGATAAATTTTGAGTCGCGAGGTTTATTTAAAAACACTTTTGAGTATAGTGTAGGAGTAGAATATATTATGTCTATGGAGTAAAGAATGAAACAACTATAAGAGGGTGTTGTGTAAGTTTTTATGCTTTTTGACCAAAAGCATAGTTTATGAATGCAATAAGATCAACTTGAACATTGGATTTTGATCTTCGTTTCTTTTTTGTGAGATAAATTATAGACAATCAAAACAATAAAGACGAGAATTGTTGGGTTTGTCTCCTTAATGTTTTCTATATAATGAAATACTCTCTTATATTTGCAGATAAAGGAATATTTGGGTTTTGTATCAACATTATGGAGGGGTGGGACCATTTAAAAGTGGGTGGAAAATTCTATTTTTTCATAAAAGATATTGATATTTATGTATTGTTGTGTTGTTTAATTAAGGGTAAGAAATAATGACAAAAATAAAATTAGAACATAATCAACGAATTGGCCCAATAAAAAATTGTCTCTAAATCAATAAATGAGAGGGAATAAAATAATGGAATTTTATTAAAAAATAATAAAATTAAATTAAAATTTTTTTTTGGGGTATGTTCTAACAGAAGATAATGGAATTTTGGTTGTTAAAGTAGTCAACGGTTTTGGTTTTGTACGTAACATTTTGGTTGCTATTTAGTATTTAGGGTCTAATTCACACTAAATAAAATTGATGTTTTAAATTTTTTTTAACTTTTTGATTAAGACGAGTCTGTAAATTTTTTTTGTTTACAAAATAACTTTTGACGGATAACATGCTATGCGCATATGCAAAATCTTAAAAATAAAATTCTAAATGGTGGTAATGAAAATGATCTATATTTCTATAGTGTAAAATTTCATCAAAAGTTTCATATCATTCTCATGATAATGAAATTTTGATCAAAAAAGTGTTTGTTTACATAATTTTCATTACCACCTAATACTACATCCCAAAGGTAATGCATTGGAATGAATTTCATGAAGAAAATGGAACGATTAAAATTGGACAAGCATGACCATCAAGGTAACCGATGGATTTTTCAACCAAAATTACACTAGTTTTTCATTCCCACTACCACCATTTATTACTATCTACCAAACGGGCCGTAAATTCCATTTGCATTGTTTGAAGTTGGTGTGTTTCAATTTTAGACTTTTGTGCTATGTGTGTGATGGAGTTATTTAAAAGTAGAAAAAGACCTTTACTTTGCTTGAACATACAGCACCCCTTTCTAATAAGAGATTAATTACATGAACAAATTACTTGCTTGAAGAAGTTCCTTACTAATCAACATTGAATAATAACAACTAAGATATCTATTACCAGTGTATTAAACTTCCTTACACACCGTTCAATTAAGGCATAATTATTGTACGAAACAGACATTCAGAAATGGAACAGATACTGTACAAAGGATGCGAAAGGCGAAACGAAAGACTACATGCTTGTGTCGTTTTCCTCAACACCCACATCAGAAACTGGAAGCCTACCTAACCTAACCAAATGTTGTTGATGTTTCGCAGCAGCAGCCTTATCAGCAGCTTCGCGCTTTTGAGCCCTCTTGGCACGTCTACCCATTAGATCCTTTCCAACCTCTTTTTGCTTAGGCGAATGAGAAGAGCCTGCATCTGACTCCCTTCGCACCTCTTTCTGCTTTCGCTGACGGGAAGAACAAGCACTAGCATTTTGGGGGTTTGATCTAGAAACCGGCCTAGCCTCCTGGCGACCTGCCCTAACGTATCCATTATGTCCCCACCTTCGATTGCCAATGCGTAAGCTTGGTGTATTGAAGTAAGCATCCTCAAGATCTTCATCCTCGAGATTCTCGTATTCAAACTGATATTGATATTGATAGTAAAAAATCTCATCAAATTCATCATAGAAGTCATCTTGAGGTTCCACAACCAAGGGTTTAAACCACGAAGCCCTCACAAGCAGGCAAACGCTTTCTTCCAACATGTAGTCATGCAAACTGCAAGGTGAAGAGCCGCACTACATCAGCAAACTTCACATGATGTAGCAAGTAACAAAATTAGCAATCTATATGCCAAGAAAACATCCACCTTATTCTAACAACTAATGACCTAACAAAAGACTTTACCAGCGTTACCCAATTATATAAAGGGTGCAAAAAATACTATTGTAGAAAATTCAAAAAAAGAATGCTAAGAGTTTACTACTCTATTTTGCCTATAAGAAAGCAATCTCATAATTTGCACCCATCATAACATCTGCCTCAACAACTAGCAAGAGTTTCAAAATAGAACCAATATCTATCTCACTCATACATATACATATAAATATATATATATACATATATATACACACACAAAGGGGTAAAAAATAATGTCGTGGTTTGTAGTTCATTCAATCTACTATGAAAACTAAAATATTTTGGGTTTTAAAACTTTAACGAAAGAAATCCAATGCACTATCTCTACAAAGGTAGAAAATGAAATCCACAATACAAAAAGTTCCAAAGCATACCTTCCATCAAGTGAACGATGAACACTTAGTGCTTCAAAAGGATTTTTGCACTGAGGGCATTTAGGATGCTCATGGTAAGTTGCCCATTGTAGGATACAGTTCACACTGCAAAAATGGAGAAAACAACCCAAAAACGTTTAAGTTTCCAGATTTCTTCTTAAACAATGAAAGGATACTTATTTTTCATTCATAATTATTGTAACTTCGATAAATCAATCGAACAACTTCGAAAATAATTTATCATCAATTCAAGTCACAATAATTTGATAGCAATAGGATGTCCTCTAGTTTCTCTTATAAGATCTAACACACATGTTGCTTGAATATAGTTATTTTGCCCAATTTAGCTCCTTGCCTCTATCTACAAACTAAAACTTCTTGACAACATCAAATAGATGAGTATCACTCGCACAACATCCAAAATTGCAATTAAAAAAAAACATATTGCCTCTAATTTTTGCTAATCCAAACAAAATCACAATCTCAATCATTACGTATAGCAGGTCCAAGAAAATTTTTCTACAAGTCACAATAAAAAAAACAAAGTTTATCGAAACACATCTTTTAAATTTAACTTCTATTTCCAAAATATATAAAATGGTAAATGAAAGACATGTTTTAAGGTAGGTATATAGACAAAAACACTTCATGAGAGCATCAATCAATCAAATGGTAGAATCCAAAATTAATCGCTAAGATTGAATAGACAAACCGGTCGGCATGTATGCAACCATTAATAAGAACGAGTCCAACAAATTTAACTTGGTATAGTTAAAGAGACAAAACATGACCAATAAACAGTAATTATGTTTAAGGTTGGAATAGAATAAAAACACTCAATGAATATATCAAAATAAATTAAACCAATTGTACAATTCATGTGGACGATAATCAAAACAAATATATTTGTTCACGTAGTCAATCCCAATCTTTTCGGGATGAAGGCATTGGCATTTTGTTACTTAATCCTTGCCACAAAACTAGTTGAACATATAAGCAATTGCTCAAGTCCTAGATTAAATCATTTTATCCCATTAGAAATATCATTCAAATGCTACAACACAAAATTAATCAGTAGGATAAAGACAAACCAGTAGGCATGTTCGCAACCTTTGATGAGGGCAGTTTCTTGGAGCTCAATCGCATCCAAACAAATCGCACATACTCCATCGTTCACCACCACAATGCCCATATGATTCTCTTTCTCCTTATCCTCTTCCCTCTTTCCCTATTAAACAACCAGAAACCAAGAATCAACAAATGTAGATTAAAAAATAAAAAATTTCTCAAGTATGAAGGATCCAATAAAAAATCAAATATAACAATGAGCTAAATAACATAATCATACAATTAATCCCACACTTACAATCAATTTCAAACCCAACAGAAAATTATAATCAAGAAACGACCCAGAATCTAAAATCAAATAAACAATCCCAAAAATCCAAATGTAATCAGACCCACTAAGAAATGCTAATTATAGCAACGAAACAGATGCTAAACTCATAAATACTTGAAAATTTGAAATAAAATTCATGTCCACCAACCTAGATGCAAGGAACAACTAAGCAAACTAAAATCCCCAAATCAACATCAATTCAGGATAGGAAACCCTAATCAATCAATCAAAATGCTTAAATCAAAATTTACAATCCCAAATCCCGAAATCTAATCAGAACCAAATAGATTGTAGCAAATGTAATGAATCAATGACAACAAAACAGGTCTTTTAATTTATAATATATGTTTATAGCATATTATTAGCAGCTAGAATGGATTCGCTGTAAACCGATTGCCATTTCCATGATTTTAATTGCTTTTTATAAAGTGAAAATAAATCGGATCAGTAAGACGACAACACTTATGCTTCGCCTTTAGAAATTAATCTACATGAATCACTCTTAAAAATACTTCGAATTAATTTCGAAGAATCAATTTCGTGAGCAATAACCCAGATGCAAAAAATCAACTAAACAACCTAAAATCCCTAATTTAAGATCAATTACTGATAGAAAACCCTTATATAAAAACAACCCAGATATCAAAACAAATACAAACCCAAAAGATCAATTAAATAATCCAATCCAAAAACAAGTTAAAGACAGAAAAATGGAAAGCATAAAGAAGGGAAAGTTAATAAACCTGATCTGGAATGATAAGATTAACGAGATCGTTACTTAGGTCTCCGTCAACAAAGGCGGTGACTGAAGTCATTGTTATTAGAGAGATAGAAAGATCAAGAGAAGAATGAGAGGGAATTTGAGGGAATTGGCTCAAGAGGAAAGGATTTAAGGATGAAAAGGGTGAAAAGAATCAAATAGGGATAATTCTTAACAAGATTCCAGCAAAACGTATGTAAAAGGATAAAAGAGAAGGGGGAGGAAGAAAGTAAAGTTGGAAACAAGGAATTGTTGTGGTTAATTTTTTTTTAAAAAAAAAGTCAAAATTAGGTTTAATACAGGGTAGCCCATCATAAATTACTTCCTTGCGCCCCAATTCCCAACTGCAAAGCAGAGGTGTTCATTTCGGTCATTGGGTTAATTTCGGGTCAAGTGTTTCGGGTCGGTTTAAAATCGGGTTTTGTGTTCACATTATTTTTTACATAATTGTAGATCCATATTTAAGTCGGGTCATATCGGGCTCGATTATAAAGTCGGGTGTCTATCGGGTTATCGGGTCTGTTTTGAACACCTCTACTCCAAAGTTACCCAAATATAAACGGGTTCATTTCGGTTATTGGGTTGATATACAGTCAAGTATTTTGAGTTGCTTTAAAATTAGGCGTTTATGGAAATTGATTTTTGCATAATTTTACTTTTCGTCTTGTTTGAGACCGTTTCGTGAGAGTTGCTTTAAAATCAGGCGTTTATGGAAATTTTTTTTTTTTTGAAAATCGCGTTTATGGAAATTGATTTTTGCATAATTTTAAATTTCGTCTTGTTTGAGACCGTTTCGTGAGGCGGATTCTATTTTAGACGGTTTATTAATACTTTTTCATCTTATTTTTCGTTTCTATATTTTTTATCTTTTTAAGGGATGCTCAATTAGTTTTATTTTTAAGTAATCCTCAATTAATTCTACATTCCTACCCAATATATTAACATGGGGTCATTTATAAACGAAAAATTGATATTTATATTCAATCTTTCACTCATCTGCTATAAATAATTTCAACTTTGAATTAATTATTAATAATCCAATCTTTACTTTTAATTTGTTGTCAACATAATAATAGGATATGTTGATAGCAAACTAAGGTAAAAGTTGAATTATTATAAAATAAATTAATATATATTGATAACAACTAAAGGGCAAAGGACTTGAAGGTGTTCAAAAAAGACCCGATGATCCGATAGACACCCGACTTTATAACCGAACCCGATTTACATAATCTTAATTGTAGGGTAATTTCCATAATCTTCTTATGGAAGTAAAATGGAACTCATTAAAGAAATAGCTCCATTAAAGAATTTTGGGAATTCAAAAAAAAAAAATCAAAAATAAAGAATGGTTTCTTGCTCCCAAAAAATTGGGTTATTTACTTCTTTTAGTTTTTTGTGTGTGTTTGTGGAGTGTAAGATAGTTAGATGACACATCAAATTGTAGGGTTTTGTTTTCTTGTAGATGTGGTTTAGCATGGGTTTGTCTTATGACTTTCTTGTGGCTGATTTTAAGGGTATGGATGGTAAACTTGTTAAAATTTCATGATTTTTATCCACCTTGATATTTTAATTTTTAAGGGCTCATTATGAAATTATATTAGGGAGACGGTCTATTCTATAGACGGAATCTATGAAGCCCAACCCAAAATATAACATAGTATATTTGGGGTTATAATAAATTATTTGGGGTTATAATAACTTATATTTGGGGTTATAGAATAGTATATTCGAGGTTATAATACCTTATATTTAGGATTATAACATAATATAATTGATATTATAATAAAAAAATCAGTTAAGGTAAATGGGCTGGCCCAATTTTTTGGTCTATCCTATAGACCGTCTCTTGTGAGATTTTGTGAATTATATTAGGTTGTAATTTGTATTTGGGAACTAGCATTTCATTTTAAATTAATGATTTTAATTATAAAATCATGAATGTAGAATTTGAAAATGACAAGGTTTGGGAGATCATTCTCAAATTCTCATCTTAAAACCAATTTGATAATAATTGTGGATTTGGCTCAAATCTGAATTTGAAATTCTAATATTTGTTAAACACTAATTTTGAGTCAGATTTATATATTCAAATGAAATATTCATTCCCAAACATAGCATTATGGATTGTAAAATAAAAATTAACGAATACAAAATTAATAATGTCGAAAAGATCAACCATAACAATTAAAAATATCAATCATAACCATTATGAATGCCTACCATACATTTAATACAACAATTATTAGAATTAAGGACACCTACAAAAATATTCAATCAGCACCTACTAAATCACCCCAAATATCTATTTAGTATACCTCAAATGCCTACTTGGTATATTTTATATACCTACTTTTCATTCCCCGGGTATTTATTTGGTATATCTCAAACCCTGATATGATGTAACTCAAACCCATATTTGACAACCCAAAATACCTACTTATATACCTCAGATAACTACTTGGTAAACCTTAAATACTTACTTGATATATCTCAAATCCTAACCGGGTATACCTTAAAACTCCACTTAACAAATCTCAAGCACATACTTGACATACTCCAAACATATACTTTGTACATGTAAAATACCTATTGGTGACATATTATTCTACCTTCTACCAGTGAAAAACAACAAATAAGAATCATTAAACTACCTCATTCTAGTGATAATTTATATTCATTTTAAAATGACCTAGAAGATAAAAATATCAACATTAGTAAGTTAAATACCAACTACAAATTTATTTAATCTTCTATAATAATCTCATTTCAACGATTTGATTTAGTTCTTGATGATTGATAAATATTAATGATTTCGCTGATAAATATATAGTTAAAGAACTTAATAATATTGTTTTTGATTAAACTCTAATGGATTGAAGCTCTAAAAATTAATTTTAAAGAGAGAATTTCTCGGGAGACTAGGGAGTCTCTATATTTTTTATGCTTAATTTTTACCATTTGATTAGATTGTAGAGTTTCCATGTTCTTGAGATAATGGACTCTTGTTTTAAAAGTAAAGAGAAACATAGCTCATGTAGGTGGATCATGTTTTTTGGAAGAGTAAATACTTCTTTAAGTTTTAATACAAGTGGGGAATAAATTGTACTCTTTTTATTCAATGTAATTATCTCATTTGTTTTTTTTTTTTAATACCATCTATCTATCGATCCTTTTTATCTTTTGTTTTGTGAATGGAAAATTACATGTGGTGACCCTGAGTTTTTTTTTTTTTTTTGTTTTTTCATGTGGTAGGCAATAAAATCACGTAGTGGTCATGAGCTTTCAACTTTTCCATGTGGTAGAAAAAAATATTAATTACGAAATATTCGGCCAATCAGGATGATCGCGATGTTTATTTTTGTAAGTCAGTATATTCGAAAAATAACTTAAGTTAACAAAACACTTTCCTTTTGTCTACCATAGATTAGTTAGAAGCTTAAGGTTACCACATAGAATAAAAAAATGTTTACCTACCACATGAAAAAGTCGATAATTCAGTACAACCACGTGAAATTTTCCTTTATTTTTAATCAAAATTAAAACATAGTCAAATTTGAATGGGAAAGAGGCACTAAGGTGAATACTCCAAGTACTGATATATACTCCTAGTCCTAGGGTGTGTTTTTTTTTTTTTTTTTGAGATTAGTCCTAGGGTGTGTTAGGCAAGAGGGAATTGTTTGAAATTGAAATTTTGGAGTTAGATTATAAAAATTATCCTTTTTGTTTGAGGGGAATGAAAATTGATAAAGATAGGTGATTGAGACTTGGGGAGAGATAAATCCGACAAAATAAGTATCGAGAGGAGTTGGTATTTTGAGTTGAGATTTTGATAACATATAAAATGTCATTTTTGCCATTATAAAAGTAAAGAAAAGTAAAGAGTTATAAGGACGATTATGTAAATATAATCAATTTTTATCGATTCTTTGTTTAATTTTTATACTAAACAAGAACATCAAACATTTATTTTTAAAGTCTATATCAACTCAAGTCTCATTCCAAAACCTCTTTTCAAATCTCAACTATAACTTTTTAATTCTCATTCTCATGTTCCAAACACCCCATAATACTGGCTACTAATGATAATGAGTTAAATAAAATATTTATTTCCCCATTCCTTAAACCCTTCTTAAATCAGAATTAACTTTCCTTTTTAGATTTTATTTCATAAAATCATCAATCGGAAAATTAAAAAAACTGAAAATCATAAATCATTCTCATCTTAATTCAACCATTGTGGTTTTCTTTGTCCTTTCCCTCATTTTCTCTTTATACTTCTTCAGTGCACGACATTGAGTAAATTCGGGGGAGAGAAAAAAAAAAAACTTGTAGGAAATCATTCGATCTCATTACGGTAGTTTTATTGTTTTTTTCTATTGAATTTTATGTTTAAAACCTAGTTTTTTTTAATGTTAAGATTTCGTTTGTTTCATGTTATTTGATTTCTCTGTTCGCAGGTGTAAGCTTTGTTGAATTAGACGGGTTTTCAAATTTTGGAGTATAGTTATAATTTTGATCATAAAGTTCTTATCATAGGAGAAATGAAGAATTTTGAAAGATTAGCGAATCTTGCTCTTGCAGGTATGTTATTATGATAATTTTAGTGATTAATTTCTTGAATGTTGAAATGTGGTTTTCTCGGAGTGTTAGTTAGGTTCAATTGATTGATTAGTGGTAGATATTTTTATTTAAGAATTTAGAGGTGATAAAGTATACTATAAGATATCATGAAACCTCAACCAAAAGTTTTAAGCTAATGGTAGAGGTCACACCATATGTTATGTAGTCGGGTGGATGACACCGCTTTTGATATCATGACAAAGAACTACCTCATCCAGAAGCTCAAGCTAAGGCCGAATTTTATCGTATATTTTCTATCAAGAGGATGGTGTGTTGCATTAGATGGAAAATTGGTTGTGTGAACAGTGGGCGAACTTTCGATAGAATAGTAACTGGAGTACTAAAATGGCCTCAGATGGGGCAGTTAACTTTTTGATTTTTATCTAAGGTGGAGGTGGGGGAGAGGAAGTGGTGAGGGAGTAGAGTAGCTAAAATGATCACTTTAACGCACTAAGTTTACATGGGCAAGCCCAATAAAGATAGTCTCGCCATGAGACTGTCTCATAAAGATTTTGTGTTGCTGTATTACCCTTCATTTGAATGAAATAACCATAAAAGTTTATGATCAAAACCTTCAGAGCTTTTAGGTTTCGAGATGGGGAGTGAGAAACGTCGTCCTTGCTTATCAACCTTAAGCAAATCAAACTTTAGTTTTATTTCATGGTGAATTTGTATCACAATATGAGTTTTGTTTCTCTATCCTTTCTCCCTTTGGATCATTCATTCCAAAACATCAAAATTCAAAACATAAAGACCACATAAGAATAAACCGTCCTTTCCTGAACCCATGTAATTTCTCCATCCCAAAAATCTAAATCCTAAATTGCATCTCAAAATTTTACCTCCCTATTTCTAAAACTAAATTTTAAGTAGAGTATTTATCTTTAACCCTAATGCACAGATTGACTTTAACCTTTTGAAAACCCTAACCCTAAAAACTTGCCTATTTAGATGTGTATCACTCGATTTGTACGTTTGGTGGTACATATAGGATTGATAAAATAACAAGACATTTGCTTATGACAATAGGATATTAGCTATAGAATTAATGCTATGTTTATTGTTGCTGTGTCATGTATGGTTGACACAGTCTGATGTCAAGTTCTTTCTGTTTTGCAGGCTTGTCTTTGGCACCGCTTGTTGTGAAGGTGGATCCAAATGTGAATGTTGTATTAACAGCTGGTTTTGCTGTATATGTTGGTTGTTATCGATCAGTGAAGCCAACACCACCAACTGTAAGTGTAGCTTACTTATCATTTGAATGCATCTATTTGAGGCTGTGTAGGCTGCTTATATTTGACTGGTTTTTTATATTTACTTTCTTTTCTATTGCAGGAGACGATGTCCAAAGAACATGCAATGAGATTTCCCTTGATTGGGAGTGCAATGTTGTTATCTCTGTTTTTGCTTTTTAAGTTCTTTTCAAAGGATTTGGTCAATGCCTGTTTGACTTGCTATTTCTTTCTTCTTGGAATATTAGCCTTCTCGTATGTGTTCTCCCTGTGCAACACTTTATATCTTTATTTATTGCCACAAGTATTTTTATTGTTTTCTCACGTTTTTAGATTGATAATTGTCTATGCTGTTTTTTTTTTTTTGTTTTTCAGTGCAACATTGCTTCCTGCTTTAAAGCGTTTCCTTCCAAAGCACTGGAATGAAGATGTTATTGAATGGCATTTTCCCTATTTTCGTTGTATGTATTTTTGAAGCTATTAACACTTTTGTCATTATCTCCTTATTCTGCTATAGCTTCTTTTTTTTTTATGTCAATTTGGATGGTGTAAATTGGTTACTCTATTCACTTTTTCAAATGCATTTTTATCCTATATCGCATTGGCCTTCAATGTGCCTCCTCTATTCATTCATGATGGTATATTCTTATTTCTTATCGGGGAATTTTTAGAGATGAGGCAAGTTAGGAATTGAGATGGATAAATTTGTGTGGTCTAGTTCAGGGTAGACTCTGCATTTTTTTAAATATTAAGCTGAAGTTATGACAACTTTTTGAAAAACATTATTTGAGGAGTCTTTCCATGGTTGTATTCAAGATTTTAGTGGCTCTGAGCATAAATAAAAAAAATGGGCCCTTAAAAACTATTGTAGATCCTATCATCTCAATTCAAAAATTTAACAGAAAACTTTTTTAAAATTATAAAGAAACAAATAATTTGACAAAAACATAAGCAACATGAGGAATAAGAACTAGACTAGTAAACCAGTAAACATATATAAGAAAAAAGTATATAGTTAACAAATACCCACTAGAACTTAGTAATTTTCAATGCAGGCTGCAGCTGTTTCTTCTTTTTTGGAAGATGGAGTTTTTGATAGATTTTGAGCTGAAGAAAAATTGCAGTTATAAGCAAAACATTTATTTAAAATGACGAAAACTAGTGGGATGAAAAACAAAAGTTACGCAGTTGAATATCAAAATGGAGAAGAAAGAAACTATATACCAATTAAAGTTCATTATTGAGGGATAACTTAAAGGTGAGAAGGAAAGGGAAGAATGTGCACAGTTGATTATGGGAATTTAGAGTTTGGAAAATTGAATGAAGAGAATTGAAAGTTGCGTGCTTCAACTTGACTTGAATTAAAAACAATATTTTCTTTTTAGCCTTGTGAACTTGTCGCCGTGAATTGTTTTCAAGTTCCCATGTAAGTTTCCATTGTTGTGCTAAATGTTTTCAAGGAAAGTGAACTGCAGATCAACAATTGTAGGCCTCCCCAAAACAGGCATGAGCTACTGCTCATAGAGCTCTTGTTGGGCCGGGCTTGAGTGTTATGGAAGAAAAAAATGCATTTTTTTATCAGGTGCTTTGAGCATCAACTTGTCTTGTGTGAGACCGTCTCACCATGAGACAAACCCATATAACTAGTTTATTTTTCTTAGTGAACTTTTAAATTGTAAGTAACCATTTTAATAGACTAAATATACACGGGTCAGCCTAATAGAGATTGTCTCACTATGAGACATATTAGAATTTGTGTTTAAGCATTGACGTTATCATAATAATTGACAGCTTGTAAATAGGTAGAAGTATCATGTATTAGTAGCTGTTGAAAATCATTTGTATGTCTAAGAATGTATAGACATCATGTGAAAGTTTCAATTTTCTTTTGAATATAATCAATCCTATGTTTGGGAGATCATTTGCGTTGAATCATTGAGATACATTGGTGAGTAAGAGTTAAATGGTAAACGATTCTGTCTTCTGTGTCTTGGATGTTGAAAAGTTGATTATGTTCCTGCAACCATGTTGCATCTGTATTTGACGAATGAGAAAGTCTCTCTCTTTATGTGTGCATGTGAAATTGTTGCTTGATGATGTAGATTATCAACTTATCTTACCTAAATTAAAGTTTTTATGGGTTGTTGTTTGTAGTATGTACACTGATCTTTTATTTGGTCCCATAGCTTTGGAGTTGGAATTCACAAGGTCTCAGGTAGTTGCTGCAATTCCTGGATTCTTCTTTTGTGTTTGGTATGCTGCAAAGAAGCATTGGCTTGCCAACAACATCCTAGGCTTAGCTTTCTGCATTCAGGTCCGTCTACCTAGCTTGTTTTATTATTCACCTTGTTGGTATGTCTGCTCAGCCACTTTAGTAGATTGTAACATTTTTCACTTAAAATTACAGGGAATTGAAATGCTTTCACTTGGTTCTTTCAAGACTGGTGCCATTCTCTTGGTAAGTTTTTTGTTGAGTTCATAGACTTGTGTTTGGGATTTACTTTTGGTAAAACCTAATGCCTTATGTTTTCTAAGATTGCTTAATATATCCATCATGGCTTTGTGTTGCAGTTCTTTTTGTGTTAGTATATCACTTGGTGTTCACTGCAAAACTATCATGTGCTTGATGAGCTTAGCATGATTCTCTGTCGTTGCTTAATAATTACACGTAATTTACTTAAGACTAGTGTTTTGGTGGAAGTCATGCTTAACTTCTCAAATAAGTTTTTAGCCTTCTAATTATTTTTTGCAAGTTCTACAAATTATACTTCTTTTTAGTTTATCCTCTGTTGGCTCAGTATTTCGTATCTAAAACACTTTGATTTTTAAGTGCCTTGCAATGCATTCCTTGTGTAGTTTATTCCATATTTAGAAGTTAGAATGAACTTCTTGAAATTTCTTCTCTAAGATGTTAGTTTGACTGCTTACTTGATTTTGTTACTATTAGCTTGTGGTTTGTTGACTCTATAGTAGCAATTTTTGCTCTTCAATAACTTAACAATTTTACATGATATGCTTTTGAGTGAGTAGATGGTATAAGGAATAGTTCAATATTAGTTTGAGAAAAGAATGAAGGAACAACAAATGCAAGGAGACTAATTCATGTATAACCAAAGGAACTGCGGTTTGTGTGATCTATAATTTATGATGATATAGCAATTTTTCATTTTTGTTAAGGACCTCATTTCCAAAAAGTGTGAGGTGGAAAAGGGTGCCGGAGCCTGAGCGCAAAAAAGTGTGAGATTTTGTTACTTGAGGCACACATTTCTCTTTAAAATCTTATAAAATAAACTTAAAGCATATTTGATACTTTAAAGTTCAAACAATATTAGATTCATAATATTATTTTATAAAAGATCTAAATCATCTGTGATCTGTCATCATTGAACTAAACCACTAACATAGTGCAAAATGGCACAAGAGGGAACCTAAACCCCACATTTCAAGGCATTATGTCTTACTGTTATCACATTTCAAGTGCAATTTTGGTTGAAAAATCTCTTGGTTACATTGATGGCCATGCTTGTCCAACTTCAATCATCTCATTTTCTTCATAAAATTCATTTCAACGCATTACTATTGGAAGAAGTGGTATTAGGTGGTAATGAAAATTTGTAAACAAAAAAACTTTTTTGTGACCAAAGTTTCATTACCATGGGAATGATATAGAACTTTTAATGGAATTTCACATTATAAATCATTCCCATTACTGCCATTTAGTACCATTAACCAAACGGGCCGTTAGCACTCCAGTCAAATTCTTTTCTTTTTTTTTTTTTTGTTTTATCTTTTTTGAAAGCAAAAGAAATTTCTTTGTTTGTGCTCCATTTCTTTCTCTTTTTTCCCAGAAATTCTATGACATATTATTAACAAAGTATCCCCAGAAAAACCAAAAGCACAAAATGCGGAAAAAGCACAAAGGCGTACAAAAGCACGCGCATTATGTATCTCTCTGAGCTCAGAATAAGAGAAATGATATTTCTTGAGCCTCGCTGGGAAGCACGCTTTTTTATTTAAGTTTAAGACGAGGAGTGATAAAAGAAATTGAAGAAAAAAGAAGAATGATGAGGCAGTCAAATAGCATGTTCTGGTGTTTAAGATTTCTTGCTTCTGTGTATCCTAAAGATGACCTCAGATTTTTAATACGTTTATGTGATAATAAGATAATTTACTTCTCAATAGATATATTGATTTTTGATTACTGATTTTTAATGCCTCTGAAATTTTCAAGTGTTTCTTTTTGTGCCAAATATTTAACTTTCATTTGTTACAAGTTTTAAAGTGTAGAATAGCATTCTTAATGCATTAATTGGGAATTTTTGTTGATTTTGATTGAGCTCATCTGTTTAGCCTTCTTTTTTCCTTCTCTCCCATCTCACTAATTGACTATCTCCAAACAACAGGGTGGACTTTTTCTGTATGATATCTTCTGGGTCTTCTTTACCCCGGTAATGGTCAGTGTAGCCAAGTCCTTTGACGCACCTATAAAGGTTAGTCTTTTGCGAGTCTTTAGTTTTGTGCTCTCTTTATCTTAGCTCAAGCATCCAATTTTTTTGTGAGTCAGTTCCCATTTCCCTACTTAGAAAGCTTTTTGTGGTTCACATTTGTCTGAGCCCTACAAAATTTCCAAACTTCAATTTCTATCCATCGACTTTCATATGCTTGAAGCAAAAATAAAGCGGACACTTATGTTGTTGTGATGGAGGGTGTGTTACTTTGTTTACATGTTAGCTCTTGTTCTCTGATATTTATGTTTTATTTACTCTGCAGCTTTTATTTCCAACAGGAGATGCAGCCAGACCATTTTCCATGCTGGGGCTAGGAGATATCGTTATCCCTGGTAAGACAAGAAATTTTTGTGAGAGGTCATTTTATTGACTTGCAATAAAAGTACATTTGTGAGATGTGTAATTTTCTTTACCGTGCCAAGTGTATACAGTTGAACTTTGATTCCTTACATGTATTACAAGTTAAATGCGCCTTATGTTGATCTTTCTTTCCATTCCCAAATGCGCCTTATGTTGAAGATGTTATTTTGAGCCATATAAAAGTGATGGCACCAACTTAAAATTACTATATTGGAAACTGGAAATTGATGGGCACAATAGTCTAGAGTCTAGACAAAAACTTCCAATCTGAGGTTTTGCTTACGTTTTTTGAGGGGCTTTGAAGAATAGGCGTATTGATTCTGGTTCTGTAGTGTCTTTTGTTTCATGTTGATCAATTGTTCCTATTTTGGTGTAAGGCTTCAAGGTATGACCCACTAGGTGAAATGGTAATAATAGATATACCTCTCTGGTCTTTGGTAATGAGATTGCATAGAAGATGCGTCAATAGACGTTTTATGCTTCCAATGCATCCCACTAAAACGCTTTTGTGATAACAAATTGATGGTTTTCCAGCCTGTCCTTCATTCCTTTACACCTATCTTTCCTCTCATTTCAATCTAGTTCCTTCTTTTCGTCTTAGTTTCTCAGTGTTCACTGATTTAAATAATTGTAATTTACTTCAATGCTGCCTTGGAGGTTTATCAGGAGGCTGTCCACTTCTATGTTCCAATGGTGTTTTACAGTGATTAGTGTTTTTTGAGCATGCAGTTTTTTCTTTGGGAATGGGGTTGGTCCTGATCTCCTAGGGGATAGTTACATGTGAATTACTGTACATTCAAGCTTTTGTTTAAAATTATCTTTTTGTGTTGTGGATTTAGGATATGTTGATGATCGAACGCATTGTATGGCCATTTCATTTCATGATTTGGTTTTGTAACTTCTTTAGGCATCTTTGTTGCATTGGCATTGCGATTTGATGTTTCAAGAGGGAAAGAAAGCCAATACTTCAAGAGTGCTTTCATTGGATACAATGTTGGCTTGATCCTTACAATTGTTGTAATGAATTGGTTTCAAGCTGCACAGGTAGATCTTTATTTCTTCTTTGTCTTTGACTGTTTCATATTGGCTCCTTCTGGATTTGATTTTCAAATCTGTCCTTAGATGTACTTCAAAGTTTCGACTGAAATTGTCTACGCGAAACATTATATTAAATTCTTAGTTCTACTTGTTTACCTTTCAGCCTGCACTTCTGTACATCGTACCAGCTGTCATTGGTTTTTTGGCGGTGCACGTAATGTGTAATGGTGACATCAAACCGGTTCGTGTCTCTAATTTTATTCACAATTATTTTCTTACGTTATGTTTTCCTTCTATATTTTGGTTACATTTCACATTGATAAACCTGATTTTACTAATTAAAATTAATTTTACAAATCAAAATTGATTTTTACATATAACAACTGGTTCAAAATTTCACTGCTTTTTTTTTTCTTCGTATACTTGATGAATTTCAAATTCTTCTGATGCTATTGATTAAATTGACTTCGGCTGATCAAAATGATTTTTACGAAATAACATTGTTTAATTATGGAGAACACAGTCGTAGTAGTTCAACCTTAGAAGCATGATTGTGTTCTCTTGGGCTCATTTTCATTTCCGTTCAGTTTTATTCAATTTTATCCAGTTCAACCCTATTCGGTTCTGAATTATTCACGAGTTTAACTTAACTCACCCCTATTCGGTTCATCTCATCACCTTTACTCTTGTATTTCATTAATTATTCACTTCAGCTCAGCGCAACTCCCCTCCACTCCTTTCAGTTCGATTAGCTGATTTCTTCCTTAATGAACAAACCCGTAGCTAGTAAACTAGAAAAGCCAAAATATTTTTCTATGTATTTGGACCTGACAATCACATGGCTGGATATGAGCTACATACGTGTTCAAGTGTCCGATTCGGCTGTATAATAGGCGATGAAGTCTAAATTCTCCTAGAAAAAATAGAACACCGAGTACATTTTGTACTCATAAACATCTGCAGATTTTGAAAACGCTGATTTTTTTTTTTGACGTATCATTTGCAGTTGATGGAATTTGACGAGTCGAAGTTGGCGGCCTCGACAAATGGTGAGGGTGATGCAGACAATGTATCAAGTAAGAAAGAGGAATAGAAGTGTCTCTACTGAAAAGCATCTAGATAGCATCCTTATCAAACTCCGGCTGATTTTCTCAACCACGAAAAAGATTTTGTTGATAGCATCCTTAAGAATCAACCCCATGGAAGAAATTTTTTTTTTTCTTGTGTAGCTTAGATGCAATGACTTGGCTCAGTTGACTTAGGCAGGGTAAGAGCAAAGATTACGGAGGTCCTGTTTATCTTGCAATTTCTTTTGAAATGGGGCCCTTACACCTTTATAAATTATGAAAGAAAATTGCATCAAGTATAAATATACTTAACACCAAAATGTATATTTACATTCTAAAATGAAATAGTTTATGCTTGAATTTTTTTTTCCTTCAAGAGAAATAACAAAATAAATTTCATCTCTAAATCAAACGACTTTATAAAAAGCGAAAAATTAAATATGAACTACAAAGTTTGATCATACAGAAAAATACATCTTAAAGCTGATTTGGAACTCTTAGTTTTTGGGGTCTTAAGTGGTCGAGCACCTGATATGTGCTTAGAACCATCTATGGACTCGGGTCATTGCTTTGTGTTTTAGGTCTTGAGTGTTTATTGAGATTTTCATTTAGAAGTGTTAGGTTTTAAGGATTTTTTTTGGAAAACGGTTTTATTTGAAAATTATTAGTCTATTACCAATGGAAAATAAAGACTCGATTCTTGAAAAAGCAAAATAAGAAAACTTTAAACAACTATACTCGATTCTTGTAAGTTAATAAATGTTGAGAATATTTTTTTTATTATCATTATGCATGTGGATCTCCTTTTCCTTGATCAATTGTTGTGAAATATCATAATTGTATCAATTTATCTATCGTTTTTCTTGCAAAAACAATAGAAATAATGAATTGACAAGATAATAATCCACTAAAATAACTATTACCCTGAGTTTTCTATTAATTTTTTTCAACACCAAATTAAGGGATATAATAATGTTCTAGAAAAAATTCAATTTCACATTCACGTGAGATGAATTATTTGGTTGTTAATTAACTGTTGGTAATGTAACGAGAATTTTTATTCGAAACAAAAAATAGTGTATTATGTACTTTTTTACTTGCATTATTGATTTTTTTATACAAACTTTGACTATTAATATCTTTAGATATATTGATAAAAAATTTAAAACAATTCATTTAACAAAATCGCCATCATTATAATTATTTATTTATTTATTCCTAAACTAAATTTTATTACTTAAAAGTGATTTCCAATTATTAAAAAGCATTTAACTAATTAAAAATGAATTTTACCAAAAATTTTAATTTTTATTAATGAATTAAATTATTTTTAGAAAGTTTATTATATATTTATTTTTTAAAGTGAATATAATGTTGCTGATTAAAAATAATTAAAACTAAATTTTAAACTCTACTCAATAAGAGCAATAAGATGCTGCTTAGTGCTTAAAGTAGCTTTTTATAGTACATGTAAATTTTATAAAAAAAAATAGTGTGTTGTTTTATCTAAAGTCTAAACATAAGATGTTTTGTTTGAGCCCGAAAATCCTTTATTTTGTTACCTAACACCCAATCTTCTTTTTTCTACAAAACCTCTTTATATACTGTAAGTCTCATGGGAGACGGTCTATTTTATAGACGGAATTCATAAAGCCCAGCCCAAAATATAACATAGTATATTTGGGGTTATAATAAATTATTTGGGGTTATAATAACTTATATTTGGGGTTATAGAATAGTATATTCGAGGTTATAATAGCTTACATTTAGGATTATAACATAATATAATTGATATTATAATAAAAAAATCAATTAAGGGAAATGGGCTGGCCCAATTTTGTGGTCTATCCTATAGACCGTCTCTTGTGAGATTTTGTGCTTTACATATAGTGCTTCGTATATTAGTTTAGTACTTCTTTCTGTATCATTATATTTGCAATTAATAACGATATTTTAGACTATAATTATTACTCATTTATTCCCTTTGATTTAAATTAATTGTCCACTTTTCTTTTTGGGTTAATTCACTATAATTGTCTACTTTTTATTTTTGGCAAAGATATTTTACTTAAATACCCTATATTCACACAAGTAAAGACTATAATACCCTCACTTATATTATTTTAAATACTTCAACCACCACCTTTACAGTTATTATAATGAATTAAATACCCCAACTACCACCTTTACAATTATTATAATCAATAGGATATAAACTCGTAGTTTTCTATCCCCAGACCCTGCTCATAGTTTTCTATGAGCGAGATACACCGGATAGGATGATGATGATGATGATGAGGATATAAACTCGTGCAATGCACGAATTTTTAAAAAAATTAATATTTTAATGAAATTTTAGATTGCAAACTATATACTTCACATTTTTCTTTAACATAAGAATTTGTGTTTCTCAAAATTCAAAATTGTAATTTTGGTAGTCTAACAATATAAATAACTCAATAAATTAATTGAATTTTATGTTATTTTAGTTTTAAATAACAATAATTGATGAAAAAAGAGGCTATTATGTACTTTAAATAATTTCCTAAATTGTTGTATAATTTTATACGGTGTAATTTTACAGTATAATTTTTAAAATTGTGTAATTCTAATCACACTGGAATAAATGTAATTTATTCACATAATATAATTTTTTACACGCTGTAATTTTAGAATTTTATTGGACAATATATAATGTTCTACACAGTACATTATATATTTTCAATACAATTTTTTAAACAATGCATTCATTAATGTATGAGTTTTTACAAAATGTAAATTTGTAAATGCGGCAAGTTTAATAAATGCAAATCAGTCAAATTCTTAACCGGGAAAAAAAAAAGACAAATGACATACTCACAATCAAACTTCATTTTTTTATTATACATTAAAATTAATACAATGTATGATTTAAAATACTCCAACCACCAGTCCACCACTCTCTCAATATGCGTGTTTAACCCAAAGTAAACAATAAAAAATAATTGGAGCGACTATTAGTTACACCTAGTATTTTAGAACATAGTTATAATATACGGTTATACTTAATTTAAAACCTTTAGAAATACTTCCTTCGTATTTGGTTATTTGCAACTTTGGGGTCTTGCGCGGACTCTAGGCAAAACTTTTAGTAGTGATTAAAATAGATTAATGAAGTTAGTAGAGTGGGATTATAGTATTATAATATTAAAAAGTAAGAGAGAGTATTAAAAAGTATGAGAAAGTAATAAAAAACTTTCTATAAATGAAAAAAAAAATACCGAGGAAGTAAAAAAAAAATCCAGTTAATTAAGAGGAATTATTTTTTAGAAAAATTTGGATTAGAGGCAGTACTTCTGATTTATTGTGGTTGGGTTGTTTGTTCGCCGGTCGGTACTCGATACTACTATTGGTGACGATGACGGTGACGGTGGTTTGTTCATGAGAATTTCGGTGATGGTGGTTTGTTCTAGAAGGTAAAGCAAAAAAGGGGTCGTCTTTCTAATCTGGGTTGTAGCAGTTTGCTAGGATTCAAGGTAATTTTGTATTATTTTGAATTTGTGTCCCTTTGTTTCTATCTAAAACCCTAATTTTAAATTCTTCATTAAACCCTAGAAATCAGTCCAAATTCCATAAGAGAAGATTTAGAAATTGATTTCAATAATGGAAACCACAAAGCTGTTAGCATTTTTTTTATTGTTCCTCAACCATATAGAGAATTTCTACACTAAATGATACTTTCCTGAGGGATTTTTACTTCTGAGTATTTGAAGATTCTGTGAAGAAGAGAAATGTGTTGATGTTGATTCGGAAATTACTTTGGACACAGATTCTGGTGATTCATTTTGATTTATGTTTGTTTAGTTATATATTCAAGCAGTAGTATATTTTGGAGGAAAGTTATATTAATGCTGGGTTTATGTTAATATTCATATATTCGAGTACTTTGATTAGCAAATACCCTTACGGCCTTATGTTAACACTCTTCAAGAATGGTTAATTAGTGTGATTTGCTCTCTAGGTTGTGCACACCGTTAAATGTTCGATTCATGTTAATCTATGTGGTTCGTGGCACGTTTTCAAACCTGAAATTCATGTATGTTATTGGTAAAAAATTATTCTTTGAATTGATAACCTTTGGACTAGTTTCCAATTGCTTGAAAAATATAATTATATTTAGTAAACTATAGTATAGAACAAATTTTGAGGAGGACACTTAAAGTTATCATGTATGAATGATCTCATTGATGATTGATTGATGAGAACAATTGTATTAGGTTTTTGTTTTGTTACTTTGGATTTTAATTTGTTGGACTTTGTTTTATTATAAGCTTTTATATTTGTTTGGTCTTAGCTTGAAATTACTGTGCATGCACATTTGTAGGAATGGAAAAAATTTGGTTGTTCATTTTATAAACGGAAACTATCGAAATTTTCACCCCTACCGGGTGATTGAACCCTGGACCCACCCCTGGTCATGATTGTTTCACTTTGATCATCTTATATTCTTCCTAAATTTTTTTGCAATGATTTTTATTTACATACTTGATATTAGGCGGTACTGAATATCACCACCACCGTGGGAATGACATGATATGTTTCATGAAAATTTACACTACAAAACAATACTCATTATGATCATTTAATACCAATAACCAAACACGTTGTAAATGTTTTGTTGTATTTTAATCATCGATGCTAGTTACTTATATATTTTTCTAGTCTTGTTTACCCAAGAATTTGTTCTATATGGTTGATCCATGTGACTGCTTGGTTTGGTTTGCAGGACTTAAGTTTACAGGTTTGTGTTTCTGCATTTAGCCAAATGTTCATCAAGTATTTTTGATATGTGTCTATCGAGTTGATCAAGTATCATCAAAGTCTGCTCATTTGGTGAGGAAGAGGAATTAAATTTTGTGCCATTGAGCATATTTTTGTGCAATACAGCAAGATACTCTTGTTATCATTTTCTCAGACTTTTTGCCTTGCATAACTTCTTGCTGCATTTTAACCAAATATGGCTTCAAAGTTGATACATCTGGTTGCTCACGAAGTCCCAAATCAGCTAGAATTCTCTCTAAGAGAAGCGTATAGCCTTCTTCGACCAAAACTAGTGCCTCCATTAAAGTTAACCATCTCTTCCACCCAAGAGTACTTAAAACTCAATGAGGCAATCGTTTATGGGGTTTTATGTGAACCTAGTTTGGCCCAAACTTTTATAATGTACTTGCATGCCATTGTTAATGATGGGTACTGCTTATTTATCAATATACTTTCACAAATTGTTGATCTTTTGTACCTAAAGATGTTGGAATCTCCAAAACGGCAGTTAATTTGGGTTGCTTCTGTTATGATTGATGTTTCTGGCATAGGTTTCGGCAGTCTTTTGGTATCCCTTCTGAGGCAAATCGTAGGTGGGGATTTCAGTGATGGTAATTTGTGGCTGAGCCATAAGTTGGTTGACTTATTTATGTCCAAATGGGAATTGATATTGGATGAGGAGCCAATAATTCTGTCTAGTGCTTTGTACACATATCTTAGATTGTTGACCGATCATTATCGCCTAGCTCACACTCCATGCTTGACAGAGTTGAAGCAGAAGGAGATTGTGTTTTGTGTTAGAATGTTGAGAGAGCAGTTTCATTTGTGCTTGAGGATTGGAAGGGATCTAGTTCGTCTTTTACAGGACTTGGTTCACATTCCTGAGTTTCGAGTTATATGGAAGGATTTATTGTTGAATCCAGATTCATTTAAGACTTCTGGGTTTTCAGATATATCTCATATATATGCCATGAGAACATCGAGTAGGTATTTCTTACTTAGAATAACTCCTGAAATGGAGACTCAGCTACGATTTTTGCTTACCCACGTTAAGTTAGGATCTCAGAAAAGGCACCAGATATGGTTCACTAGGAAATTCCTTTATCGGCCCGAGAGAGAGACTCTCATCTCTGACATTGTTCGCTTTATTTGTTGTGCTCACCATCCTTCTGAGGAAGTTCTTCAATCGGATGTCATTCCGAGATGGGCCGTTATTGGATGGTTGTTAAAATTATGTACTAAGAAATATGTTGAAGCTAATGTGAAGCTGGCCTTGTTTTATGATTGGCTTTTCTTTGATGAAAAATTGGACAACTATATGAATGTTGAGCCTACAATGTTGTTGTTGGTAAACTCTCTACCTAAGTATATTGACATCACCAATTCTCTATTGGAGTTCTTATTTCTAGTTGTAGAAAATTATGATATAGATAGGAAAAATATCATCTGCAAAGGCGTATCGTCTGCTATAAGAACGCTAGTCGACAAAGGAGTGATTGCCTCTCTTGACATTTTAACTTCTTGCAATTTGCTTTCTCCTCTTGTCAAAGATATGCTTCAAAATTTTATGTCCAAGGCTCAATCTGGAATTTGTAAAGAGCCTCATCCACCCGGAAAATTTTCTTTTAATATGACATCCCAGACGTCACCTGGTTTGTCAAATACCCGAATTGAAACGCATAAACTTGCTGGACTTCCTACATGTCCTGAAAATGCTGAATTGAACACTCAGCCCATTTCTGTAATTAATGAGGGCCAAGAAAATAAATTCACAAAATTCATTGAAAAAATAAGGGATTCAATGAAATTCTCTAGCAAGATGGGCCAACAAAATGTGGAGGATATTCTATTGTTGCTCATAAACTCTGGCAATGAAGAAAAGTTTGGTGACTCTAAATTTCTAGCTTGTGAATTGAAGAAGGAACTTGAGCTGGATGGCTACAAGTTTTTTTCACCAATCGGAAATATCCCAACCGGTGATGATGCTGATGAGGAAGTTCAATCTGTAACAGCTTCCGCAATTCGTACCTTTATAATTTCTCAACACCAGCAGATCAAACAGATGTTATTTTGTTGGTCAAGGGATGGTTGTTCCGTTAGTGCTCGAATATTATCATACGCATTAAGACTTGCATATGAAGCACAATCAGCAGGCCATGGAGAAACTTTTACAAATGAGATCAATTGCAAAAAACTGCCCCTGCTGAAGTCCCATATTGAAGGATATTTAGCATTTACATCTGAAAATAATACTCATGTTAAAGAAACAGTTACTTTTACTTCTAAGGTTGATGATATATTGGTATCTAAGGTAATTGATGGTGCATTCATCTCTTATAGGAACATACTTTTACAGGCTTGGGATGATTCAAGTAAAGGAACAAATGCATCTCTTGGTAAGCTCCTGGCAGCTGATATGGTGTCTTGTTCATTGTGGAAGACAAAAAGTTTTGCGAGTCTTTTCCGCAGCATCTTTACTCATCTTCCTGATCTATCCCTTGCTGACGAAGATGTTATATTTTTACTTGTCTGTCAGCTGGAAGATTTCAATCTTGTATCGATACAAATTGACGTGGGATTGAAAAAGTACGCTATATTTGGCGAAGATGTTGAAAAAGTTCTTCAACTAATTAGAAAATCTCTTCACTGGAAAGAAGTACATCAGCACAAGTTATGGGCCTTAATCAGATCAGAGCTCACAGTTTCCAAGTTTCCTGTGGAGAAGTTGCTTTTAGACTGTTTTTTCTCGACTGAGTTTGATTCCAAGTCGAGTGCTACATCTATTGGAGGTCTTTTGGGTGTATGTAGTTCTTGTGCTCCGACTCCAGAAATTGTCGGTGCTGTGATGTTATTGCCAAACAAGTTTGCTAATTTCTCTGCTGCTGTTCTCTCTCATTGGACCACGACTAATGCACCGATGTTCTCTACTAGTATACAAGATTTTTTAAATAAATTTGAGCATAAGAATGGAGATGCTCGACTTAACTGGGACGGTGTGTCGATCAATGAATCCGCTCTTTTGTTTTTGATAAAATACTTTGAAGCGCAAGGTATTCGTGTTAATATGCTCGAGAAACTGGCATTCAGGAACCGTGCTGTTCCTATGGATACCGGATAACTCTACCTTAGTGGCACGGTGAGTTACTATTCTTTTGGTCTTTGGTTGTTTATGCATTATATTTGAAGCTTGTTTGTTACCCTTATATGATATTTTTCTTGAGAAGATGGTTGTTATAGCAGTTAACTTGAAGTTTAATGTTCCTCAAATTGCTCTTTTTAATTGATCATGTTTCGCTTTTATATACGCCTCCTGCGCCATTTGGCCACTTCAATATCCATAGATATTGAAGAATATGCACGATGGCTTAATCGAGTTCTCTGTGTATGATCGATATTGTGATTTTCCTAACGAATTAAAACGTACTCTATCCTTCGAGATTGCTCATCGTGGCATTGCAAAACGAAGGAAAAGGGAGAGGATGCGTTTTTTAGTTGGATATTGTAGGTGGGCTCATGTGATCATGTCTTTTAATAGAGTAACAATTTGTAGGTGGGTGCATGTTCAAAGCAAACCATATGGAACGGATCAAACTACTATATAAAGCAAAATCAGAGGACGGAGGGAGTTCATATGATTATGTTTTGATTCGTGTAGCTGATTGATTTGCCTTGTGAGTTATGACGAGAAAACCTAATTTCATTCGAAATGGAAAATGCTTGCACATTATACCTACTCCTTCGATTATGAAACTTCTAAGTACCCTTATTTAACTTGATTTACTCGGTCTCTTTTTCATTGCAGAAATCGGCTTTCTTGATGCTGTAGTCTGTAGACTTGATTTGCATAACCAGTATGCAGTTATGGATAACGAGTCCTTTGTTTGATGACAAGTGCGTACTACGAGCATTACTACAGACTGTGGGGCAAATGCATGTTGGTTGGAGTTGTTGGCTGGTTTGATTACCTGAAAGTACTAAGATATGTAAGTTTCAAAGCAGATCCTATATTGGATTCCAAGCAATGGTGATTGGACTATCAGCAAAATGGTGACCGGAGTAAAGATCGACTATATGAAGCTATCGAGTCATATAGTCGATCTTTTACTAGATTCAGGATCTCCTTTATTCAAATGCGTACCTACGTTAACTTTATCTACTCATTTTTTGGCTCGAGGTTCAAGTCAAAGGGACGAAAGGAGTATATACCATAGGAGGTGATTCTTTGTACTAGTGATTAGGCTGTAGATAAGGATTATAGCTAAAAATGGAAATAATGCAAAGGTGTACACTGATCCAATTTATTTCCTTTCCCTATTTGATTTTGTACCTAAATAACAAGTTGGTAAAGAAATAAACACAGGAATTGAACAGAGAGAATGAATTTATGAATGAGATTGGAAGTAAATTATGGGGATTACGACTAAAAATGGAAATAATGCAAAGTAGTTAGAATAATCCTAAACAGAAATTGTGCAAATTAAATAAAATCAACATAATTTAAAGAAAGAACTCATACTACTAAAATTTCCAAAAAAAATATAAAAAATAATAAATTTTTGTATCCATAAAAGGATATATTAAAAATTTATATCTCTATGTTTGAAATAACCTAACAAAAAGTTTGTACCTTTAAAATAATATCTATTATTTAACTCAAATATATAAATATAAATTTTTTTGCATCAAATAATGTTATTTCAAATATAATACTTCCTTTGTTTCCATACTTGCTATATTTCTTTTTGCACATAATTTAATATCTCTTTTAATATTAAATATTTTTATTTTCCCAAAATGAAAAATTATAAAAATTACATATTAAAGAACAACATTTCAAAACGAATAAAACAAGAACCCATACGAATGTATTATTTTTTATACATGAGTCGAAATTACCAAAATAAGATCGAAGATGAATAGTGCTACTATACAAATATAGCGAGTAGTATGGAATGGAAGAAGTATAACAAGAAAAAAAAATACTCCCTCCGTCCCTTATAATTTGCAACATTTTCTATTTTCGTTTGTCCCATTTATATTGCAGCATTTCTATTTTTGGACTATGGCCCACCACTTTATTTTAATCTCATCCATACATTTTAACTCTCTTTTAATTTCATCCACACAATTCATTCTCTCTTCATTTATCACCATTTTCTTAAGTCTCACTCATTTTCTCCATGATGCTAATTCATCTGAACGGATGGAGTATGAAAGAATTTGGAAATACACAGTCTTGAGTAAAAAGGTGTAGGTCGAAGCCAAGGCGAAATATGGAAATACATGAAGGGACAGACTTGGGAAGGTAAATCTTTAAAAGCTTAATTAAATGGTCAGTGGTCATCCATTCTTGTTGAATGTTGATTACCTAAATTACAGCTTTTTCTTTTTTTTATGCTCAGTAAATTCCAACCCAATCCCACGTGTAAATATTCCTCATATGACTACTACTAATAATAATTACCATTATTTTTTAAAATAGTAAAATCATGGATGCTTCAACGGTCTAAAATCTCATTCTTTTTCAAAAAATACTAGTACAAGACTAGAATGAAGAAACAAAATCGAATCTTTGCCCTTGATATTGTAATTTTAAAAAATATTTCCCACTTTGTATTCATGAGAATTTTATTTCCCATTATACCGTCCACGTAGGACGATACAGAAAATAAATTTTTTTTTTTTTATGTTTAACAGCAAACCGCTATCTTAATTGACGGTTTGGTATTACGTTTTTAATGAAACCGCTATCTCAGATAGCGGTTTAGTCCAAACTATAATTTTGAGAAAAACTTAAAAAAAAAAATCTAAAGGTAAAAACCGCCATCTGAGGTGGCGGTTTACCTTAATTAAAAATAAAAAAAATAAAAATACGTCTTCCGGAATTATTAGAGCCAAAGCAATACTCATTTACTTAAGAAGATGAATAAGACTCTAATACATTGACTGCAAGGGAGCGCAGATGGTAGAGATGTTGTTTGGGCATCCTAAGGTCCCGTGTTCGATTCTGGAGGAGAGCAAATGAGTTTTTTTTTTTTAAATTCCACTGATTGTAAAAACCGCTATCTCAGATAGCGGTTTTGTCTTGTACACAAACCGTTACCTGAGTTAGCGGTTTGACATTAAATTTTTTTTTTTTTTAAATTATCCCACGTGGACGGTATATTGGGAAATATTTTTCTCTTTTACATAAAGCGGGAATTATTTTATAGAAAAGCAATATTTTGGGAATAGACTCAACAAAATCAAATTAACTCAAAAAAAAAAAAAAAACAAAATCAAATCCAAGATAAAAGTACATTAAAATTTTATATTTTAAAAATTAAATATTAGCGATTCGAACCGTTTTAGAAAAATTTAATTCTTGCCCTTAAAAACAAATATTTCTTTCAAATTCATTAAATTTGCAATTATAAGTGACAGTTTTTTCATATAATATATCACAATTATTTGTAAGTATTTAAGATAATAAGAGTAATAAGATTAAATGTGCCCAAAAATAATACTTTGCTTTTGCTCACAAATTTCACCAAAATAGAGAGAAATATTATAAAGGTGATCAAAATTAAATAAGTTCAAAGCATAAATAACAATTAAAAAAACATAAATCAAGATAGAAATTACAATAAAATAAATAAATTTGAAATAAAAATTAATAAAAAGAGTAAATTTGTTAGGACGATGGAATACTTACTTTTTTTTTTTTGAATAACGATGGAATACTTACTTGACAAACATTAATTATTTAAAAAAATCCTATTACAAGTCAAGAAAATCAAAAAATAAAATCTCATTTACAAGTAATGCCACGTGGCTAACAAGAAACTCAATCTGAACCGTTAATCTAATCAAAAACCAAATGTCGCCGGACGATGAGGCTCAAGCTTGCCCCATAAGCTACATTTCATCTCCGTCGGCGTAATCTTAGCCGCCGCCGATCGCATCGGCGCCGACTTACACCTCGTCAACATCAACGGCTCATATCCACCCCCAGCTCCACCTTTGACAACCATGTTACCTCCAGCCGGAAAAGATATTGATGATCTTGCAGGCTGAACCGGCGGCTGAGAAGCCGGTTCCAACCGCTGAATGGAGCGATCAACCGGCGCCGGTTTTTTCTTTGATGACTCTTTCTTGACTTTCCGATCGGGTAACCATCGGATAAAATCCGTACTACATACCCAAGTTTCTTTGGACACTTCCATTGATAGTTTTGGTTCACACATCATTAACAATAAACAATCTGGTAATGTTTTGTTGTTATTTTCTTCTGGGTTTTTTTCTGGTTTTTCTTCCTCTTCTGATGAATTTAATGAAGATGAACTAGTAGTAGTACTAGATAGGTCACTACTTTCTTCTCTATCAAGAGTTGAATCATGATCATGATCTAAATGTGATTGATTTGAACACCCATTATTTGATATTTCTTCTTCTTGATTTTTGTCTAAATTGATACTCAAATCTTGCTCATTTTGACCATTTTCAACCTTATTTTCATCTATAAGTGACTCATTTTTAGACCCATTTTCCAAATTTTCATCTTTTACAACATGGGTTTCTAAATTGATACTCAAATCTTGCTCATTTACACCATTTTCACCCTTATTATCAACAAAAAGGGAATCATTTTTAGACCCATTTTCCAAATTTTCATCTTTTTCTTCAACATGGGTTTCTAAAATGATGGTCAAATCTTGCTCATTTAGACCATTTTCACCCTTATTTTCAACAATAATTGACTCATTTGTAGACCTATCTTCCAAATTTGCATCTTTTTGAACATGGGTTTTTTCTAGAATTTCACATCTTATCTCTTGTGTGTTTTCTTCTTGTGGGTTTTGCTCATCATCTTCAATATAATTAGGCAAGTTTTGGAGATAAAAATCCAACATTTCATCAAATTCATCACTTTGCTCAACATTTTCCTCACTTTCATATCCTCTTACCTCAACATTTTCCTCTAATTTTACATCTTCCACTTCACACTCTTCCCCCTTATCACCATTACCATCATCATCATCAACATCATCATCATCATCATCAACATCATCATCTTTTGTTGGTAAAGGAACATCCCAAAATTTATGAGAAAGAGAACCCATTTTCATTGGATTAGACCTAGACCTCATCAACAAAAGAGCATTTTTAGGAGGTACACATACACTAACCCTAGCACCCTCTTCATTATCCCCACCATTTTCACAAATCTCACCTTCATTTTTCACATTATTAAACAAATCATCAAACTCCATATCATCAAAAATTGACCTTCTTCTAGAACATTCTCTCTCCATCACTACACTCTCACCTCTACCTTCTCTCTCTACCTCTACTTCTTCCCCACCTCCCACAACCAACTCAATATCCCTTCTTTCTTGTAAAGACACTAACCACCTAAAAACAGCACAAGAATTAGATGAACTTTCCCCATCTTCCCCCATTTTACCCCCCTTTTCCCCTCCACAACTACTAAAACAAGAAGATTTACAAGGAAACAAACAGCTAAATTCATTCCCAAATGTCCTTAAAGCTTCACAAATCGTTAATGGAAGATGTACCCACCTTTGATTTCTATGATTCAACCCACATTCTTGAGCTAATCCTTCATGTGGGTGTTCAATACACCGAAAACTAGCTTCACCACCGCTTAATCTCTTACTTCTACACGCTTTCATCTTCATTTTCTTCCCCTGTTTTTTGGTTTTAACCCTTACTTGACCAATGCAGGTAACCTTAGGGGAAGAAGGTTCAGGGTTATCAGCAAAACCAGAGGAACCCCTTGTTTTCTTAGAAGGAAACATGGCGGGTGATTGAGCACCCCTTAAACTACCGTTATGGCGGAGACGACGGCTGAGAGAGGTGGAGAGTACGGCTGGTTGGGTGGTTTTATCGGCGGAGGTTGTACGGCTTGGACTGAGGATTGATTTGGAAGAATGGCGCATAGAAGATGATTTAGAAAGGCGAGAAGTGAAGCAAATAAAGAGTTCACTAGTAGTAGTAGGTGTGGATACAGTTCTATGAGGTCTATCAATCTCCATTATTGAAGGGTGATTTTTGTTTTGATCTGATGGGTTTTGGGTTGTTTTGAACAGAGAAAAATGGGTTGTTTTGATTGAAATTATTGGAAAATTGTTTGGACATGAAAAGCTAAAGATTGGATGAGATTTTTTGGAGGTAAATGGAAATGGATGGATGTGTGATTGAATGAAAAGAGAGAGAGTTGTTGGGTGGTTTTTGTTGCTGTGGAAACTGCAAATGGTGGGCAGTGGAGTTTGGCAGTGTTGTGGATTAACAGAGTACTTACAACTATAATCAATAATGGGATAGAGACTGGAGAGAGGTTGAGAGATAAATTTATTTATTTTTCGAATTTTTGTATGAGACGGTTTTACTTGTGAGACATGTCTTATACTTTCTCCGTTTCATAATACTTGCTATATTTTACTCTCTCCTATTCAGCATAAGTGTCTCATTTGCTTTTTGCACTCTATCCAATGCACTTATTCGATCGTTAATATATGCAATTGTGTATAATAAAAAATTATGAAAAGTTGATATGAATAATCCTTGCATTAAGACGAATCAAATAAGATCTCACTTGACTATGTTTTAACTTATAGATTAATAAAAAAATACAAATTAAGAATAAGAGATAAATAGTGTCCAAAAAGTAAATGGGACACTTGTGGTGAATAGGAGGGAGTACTTTTTTACGCAATCCAACGCACAATTTTGTTCATTAATATCTTTAAATACACTTATCTAAAAATTATAAAAATTTAATATTATGAAAGTATGCGATTAGACGATTCAAACAAGATCCCACTTGACTATATTTTTACTTACACATTAATCGCAATATGTAAAATAAGATGGAACGATGAATATTGCACAAAACTGAAATGCAGCAAGTATTTCGGAACCGAGGAAGTATTTGAGTTTAATATTCTAATAATGAAAATTTTTAGCTTATAGGCCTTTTGTTTTGAAGTCGTCTCATCGTGAGATGACCTTATACAAGATGGGCTGTTTTTTATGTTATTACTTCTATGGTTTTAGGGTTCTTCCTTCTCCGTTTCATTATATTTGCTATATTTGATTTTCTATGCAATCTAATATGTTATTTAATTATTTTGTTCATTTTAGCTAGTCTCTTGATGAGAGACCATCTCTTTAAAAGGCATTTCTCAAATCCTGCCCATTAAAGATTATTGTCTACTTACCGTATTTTGATTACCTATTTACATTATCCTAAATGCTTAAATACCGTACTCTTAATTCATACTTTCAATATCTTAAATGTCCATTTACATCATTCTTAATGCCTACTTATATATTTTTTAAAATATATAATGGGTCGGCCCAATTAGAAATGATTTTTCACAAGAATTTGTTTGTTCATTTAAATGTTGTTCATAATCGAAAATGTAGCTGTCAGAACAAAGGAAGTTTTATACTTCACTTGATATATTTGACATTTTATGAAATTTAATAATTATTTTGATTATTTGTAAATTGAGCTACGCACATCTAAATTTCATAAAAAAGTAATATTATAAAAGAATGTATTAGACGATTTAAACAAGATCACCATAATTGTATTTATTAGTTGCAATATAATATAAATTTGAATAATAAATAGAGCAAATGATCGTAACAAATATCTCAGAATGGATGAAGTCTAATTTATATAAGTCTGGTAAAAACTTAATACATTAAGTAGAATGAGATGAAATAGTTTATTATTTAAAAATAAGAGAAACAATATAGTGAGTAAAACTATAGTGAGTAAAACTATAAAAGTGGTAGTATTAAGGCAAATTCATTGTAACAAACTATAAAGTCTATAATTTAAAATTAAGCAAATTAAGTAGGATAGAAGAGTATTAATAACACACATTGTACTACGAAATTTACTTCATTTTTTTTAGAGTTCATCTCGCTCAATTTTCCTATTTCTGTTTTTAACTTTGTCCCACACTTATTCTTTAAGCATCATTTACACTTTTAACTTATATTTTTTCTCATTTACAGATTTTTATAATATTCTGAAAAAATTAATTTCTATAGCATAAAAAATTTGTTCACTTTTTTTAGAGTTCGTCTCGCTCAAATCATTTATACGAGATTTTAAAATATATTTATCATGTGAATTAACATGAGGTATTTAACATCACATCTCACAAAACATTCGAAAATCAAAAAGTTTGTGACTCTTATGTGTTTTCTCTATACAATGTCAATGTCCAATAATACATAAGATAGCCAATTACAACGAATGTTTATAAATTCGTCATATAATATGAATTGTCCCCCTTATGTGACTCGACAAAGAATAGACAAGACTCCACAAATCGGATTATGAAGAAATTAATATAATAAAATATATATTATCATATTTATTTGAGAAATTAAATTGAGGCTGAACTTATTGTGAACGTGAACATATAATGATCGATGAAACACGAGATCTACACATTTCATAAATCAAGGAGATTTCATCCCATGTCATATGACTTAATGACTATCTGATTAAAGACTTTAATGACTTATAAAGTGAGCTCACTATCTTTTAAATCATCGATATGTGATTAAATTATCCCAATACAAGCTCCTTGCGACAAATATCTTATATTATTTATTTTAATAATACTTTATACTCACTTTTGTTTTTAAGAGATTATTTTATTTTTGTAATTTTTTTATGAAAATATTTCTATCACTTTATTTTTATTTTTATACATATATTATAAATTTTTTTTAATATTAACTACACAATTCAAATGATCCCACAAGTTCTTAATCATTGTGCATAAACAATTGTTACAATATCTTGGGTATTAATGGAATATTAGGATTTAGGTGTTTATTGAGAAAATTTGCAGGTCCCTATCTTTGAAGGTTCTTGAGTCGAATGACTCTTTTGACCGCCTTCTCCTTATAGGTATGAGATACCCTTGACCTTCCTTCCCCAGACCCTGAGTCCTGACCATAGATTTATCTATGTGCAGGAACACTGGGTATGATGATGATGATGTTGAGAAAATTTGGAGTATATATAAATAGTGGTTCATATTATTTTACACAAATTCTTGTAAGAGACAATATCTTCGAAAGACCATTTCTAATTTGGTGAGCTTATTATTATTTTTTTAATTTGATTAACTTCTAATGGGTTGGACCTGAAAGACGTTTCTCAAAACAATCTCAGCTCCCAGAAGACTGATTATTTTAATACTCCTAATAAAAAATGATATAGGCATGAGATGGCATAGCACAGGTGACAAAGGCATGCATCTCATTCTCTAGTCTCTATAAAACAAAGTGATTAAGAAATTAATAATGATTAACACTTATAATGATACCATTGACTGGGGAACAAATCTAGTGATTAGCTAGGCAAATCCCCTATTGTCCTATTAAAACTTGCATTAAACATCAACATGGACAGATCATTAGTAATTCAACACCACATAAAGCCAAGAACATTGTATTCTTTTTAAAAAAACATAAACAAATTAAACAAAAAAAAGTGGTATTATTATTTAGCAGACCGTCTATGACAAAGACGACTCTCTCAACAACCCAATCCAATGATTTTATATTTAAAAATATACAAATTCTTGTGAGAGACGATCTTTTTAAGACACTATCTCTAAATGAACCGACCCATAAAGAAAAATGCAAAGTAAAAGTAGATATTAAGCTTAAATGGGCTGGGCCTGAAAAACGTCTTTCAGAAAGACGGTCTCTCAGGAGACTAGCTGTTAAAAATAAGGCTGATGATCGATTAGTTACTTATTTTGCAAAATGGGTTGACTCATATTTACACGTCTATGCTATAGACGGTCTATATAAAGAATTTGTGCTTATATAATGGGTGAAGCAAGAACAAGCCTTTTACAAGTTTTTTTTTTATTTTTTTTTTATTTTTTTTTATTTTTTTTTATGGTTAATGAGTTTGTCTACATAAATCACGCTTATTTGTTCCCTCGATAAATCACCCTTATGTAGTATGGTTTGATACGAGATGAATTTCTGTATTTTTATTTTACCTTTTTTATATTTTATTTATATTTTTTTGTCTTTTTCGGTGATTTACAAGTCACCGTGTCCGTGACTAATTAGGATTTAGGAATTTCTACTGGTTATTAATATGCCATTTTAAGTATGCCTCATTTAAATATTGTATGTTAGAACTTTTTTGGTTAATAGAATAAATTCTGGAAAATAAGTAACAGTTTTGTAAAGATTTGGTCTACATTTTTTTGAATGTGCATTAAGTTAGTAATAGGAAGTGCTATGTATTTTTCAATGATTTTACTTGATTATTAAAAAAATTAACCTTATACTTTTACCTTGCATATAACTGTATAAGTTTAATTTTACCCTGCATATATGCGATTATTGGCATATAATTAACCTTCAAGTAGTCTATTTACAATACATACAGCCATACATGCATAAATCATGATCTACTCCCTCTTTTTCTGAGAGATTATTACACTTTTTTTAGTCTGTTCTTTTTACTCAGTTACAATTTGTTTTATGGAAATGTTATTTTTTATTACCGTCATTTCAACTCTGCTTTAATATATTAAAGGATATAATTTAAATAATCAAATATTTTTTAATTTTTTGTGTGATAATTTTTTAGGTTAGGAGGGAGTATTAAAGAGTGGTGCTACCATGATAATGATATGTTAACGGAAATGCAGCTTGATTGTTACTTCATTCACAAGACTCAAGAAAGAAACAGGGGTATTTTGGGAATTTTCTCACAGGTTCACATGGGTTGCTTTGAATACTAATATTCCTAGTGGGCCCGGGTCAAACTCAAACAGAAAAGCATCCAAAGGAGTGCACGTGAGTGGAACCCCAAATTAGTAATAGTGGACCATGGCCTAAGACCTTTATTAGAGGTGTTCAAAACAGACCCGATGATCTGATAAATACTCGACTTTATAATCGAACTCGATTTGACCCGACTTAAAAATGGATATACAATTATATAAAAATCAATGTGAACACAAAACCTGATTTTGAACCGATCCGAAACACCTGACCCGAAATTAATCCAATGACCCGAATGAACACCTCTAGCCTCCATCAACCAAATAATATTTTACTAAGAGACCTCTACTCGGCGTATGTATCAGAAGTTTGAAAAAAAGAAAAACCCTCCATCTAGACTTTACCTTGTGGGAATACTAAGAGTGTCCTTTACTCTTTCATTTACTTTTATTCTTGTGAGAGACCATCTCTTAAAGAAATCATTTCAAAAGAACAATCTCACATTTTTTATTTTCTTTTTAATTTGCATTAGTTGGGCTATTTAGCCTAAATATTTAATGTATCTCTAGAAGAAACCGTCTTACACAACAATTTGTGTTTTACTAGGATATCCTTGTATTGATTTTAAATATTTAAGAGAAAAATAAAAGTCAATATATATAAATCATAGATGTAAATTTTAAAAGCAAAATGATGGATAAAGAATATAATGAAATGATCCCATACGGAAAAGATGGAATAAAAAATTAAATGTTTTTATTATTTTTTAAGGTTTATTATGATAAGAGATAATTAATTTATTTAGGAAAAAACGATAAAAATGCAAAAAAATAAATGCGGAATTATGGCTAAAACTTTGAAAATAAAAAACTTAATTAAGATAAATTGTTGCTCTCTCGCTATAAGTAATTATCCATACTCAGATTTGAAAATAAAAATTTAAAAAGATAAAAACTAATGCAACTTTCCAAATACACGATTGTGTATCTAAAATGATAAAGGCATTCCACAAAGAGCTTCTTTAACTCAAAAGCAGCATAATAAAAAAGAAAAGTAGAATTTTTAAACAAATCAAAACCAAAAAAAATAGCCTTTTTAAAAATAATTCTAACATGATTTAGGTAGTTTTTATTTTTATGTAAGTCACTTATGTTTTTTATGAGAAAAAATTATCTTTGTCGTTTAAACTAATAAAATAAATTTACATAATTCTATGTATTTATATTAGATTTTAAAGTGTGTTATTGACAGTAATAATATTTAATATTTTATAAATTAATGTAATAGGTATTTTTGTTAGAAAAATTAATATGTTATTTTTTATTTAGAAAATTCATAATTTCGTATTGTACATAAGGTGAGAATCATTTGCTCTTTTATTCAAAATAAAAAATAAAAGTATAAATATAATTATATTGCGCTTAATGCGAAATATGATATAATATCGTAATGTATACAATTCTTCAAAGTGAAATAACATATAAATATAATACAAAAATATGTCAAAAAAATTTGATAAAGCCGTGCATCGCACGGGCACTATCTAGTTTTTAAACAAATCAAAACCAAAAAAATTTGGATTACGGGTTCATGAGGTTCATAGGGTGTATATAGAGATGCATATGAAGTTAAAACTATATATACTGTCATGTCTTTATACATGTTTAGTAATTTGATGACTAGCTTGTTTTAGCGACGAATAGGGGTGTTCAACGGGCCGGATAAGGGCCCTTTAGAATTAATATGGGCTTTAAATGGGTCGGGCTTTGAAAGCCCGGTCCGGCCCAATCCGGTCCATTTTTACTACTAAAAATATTTTTAATCCCCATTTTTCAATTTATAACAATTAAATTATCATTTATAATAAAAAAATTAATAAAATATTAATAATTTATTTGGCATTGTCATTTATAATATTTAAATTATACATTAATTATGTTATTTGCAAAGGCCCGTTTTTGGCCCTTATTGAGCCTCTTTATAGCCCGCTTCATTTTACATAAAGTAAAGCACGTTTCCGTCCCGGCCCATTTTCGACCCGAACCTTACAAAGGCCTTCTAAAAACGGGTCGAATAAGGGCTCAAAATGGGGGCCCGACCCATTGAACACCCCTAGTGACGAATAGTAACCTCTCACAAATTCAAATTAGACTAAATAGGGCAACTAATTTAGCTTAAGCATCCACTTTCATACTTAAAATTCACAGTTTAATGTTTAATTTGATATTTAAATTAACACTAAAAATAAATTATTCATCTTCTAAATATAAACCCCTTCATATCAAAAAATAAAAATAAAAATAAACTCCTTAAGTGGCATACAAGACTTACTGTTTTTAAATGATTAACTGAATAGTCATGTCAGCCATTGGGTTGGGCTATTGAGAGAGCCGTCTATGTCATAGACGGTCTCTCAGGAAATCTTCTAAATCTTATGGACAAAAAACCTTTTCAAATGGGCCAGTTGCAAACCCAACTGAACCACTGAAGCGCTCAACCATATTTGATTTACAAGCCCAACATAAATTTTTTCCAGTGCCCTATGGCCCTTTTAAGTATAGATTGTTTTTTTATACAATTTCTAATTAGACTGACTTAATTAGAAAAAATATAGAGTAAGTCTCTCGATAGGCATTAAGGATATTATATGTCGGCATTTAGGATATTGTGATTTGTAAGTATTTAGTATTTACTCGGTGGACATTAAGTATATTGTAAATTGGCATTAAAGATATTGTAAGTTGGCATTAAGGATATGCTAATTAGGCTAGTAGCCTAAGTTTTTCGGTAGGCAATAAAAATATTTTAAGTAGCCATTTTAAGTACTTTTTTCGGTGGCATTAAGTATATTGAAAATATGCGCTAAAGATAATATAAGCAAGTATTAAGAACACAGTAAGTGGACATTAAGATTTTATGGGTTGAACCTGAAAGATTTCTCACAAAGAGACAATCGTTTAGAACGGTTGGCTGGTATGTATTGTAATTGGTTCATTCAAAAAGCAGAAAAGAGATTAGGTTTATTTAGCACTTTTTCTGTTCTGAAATACTTGATATCACTATCATTTAAATTTTAAACTTGTACAACTATTTATACTATTTATTATTCAAATTTATTTTGATAAATTTCAATATATAATCTGAAATAAAAAAACGTACACCATTCTTTGCTTTTTTCGACAAAATATAAAATGATATCATTATGATAAATTTCAAAGTATAGTACATTAATATTTATATTACACAGAAATGGAACCATAATTATACCATATTATATATTGATGCATAAATAAAAATACATAAAAACCACTTCTTTAGAAGCATAGTTCCTCCATTTCTTGCAGTAGATCCTAGAAAACTGACCTAACACTAAAATGCAACTAGTAAATAAAGTAGTTATAGTAGTTAGACTGAATACTAATTACTTTTGTAGGAGCATTAAATACTACAACAACAACAACAATATTATAATAATAATAATAATAATAATAATAATAATAATAATAATAATAATAATAATAATAATAATAATAATAATAATAATGGCGTGGGTTTTCAGCTTGTTGCTCGATTTACAACCAACTTCTTATAAAGTCTCTTTCTATGAAATAAAATACGAGTTAATAATAATAATAATAATAATAATAATAATAATAATAGTCCGTCGGTTTCATTAAGTTTGTTACGTTTGTTCTCAAATTTTTAGTTAAAGTGTAACAAACTTGATAAACAGACAAAATAGTAAACAAAATTAAGGGCATTTAGGGCCTCCTCTTTTGGTCTTCCAGTTGTTGTAGCAAGGGCAAAGTTGTTTGTTGCCGTAGGTACCAGGTGGGACACACAAGCACTTTGCACAGCATTTCTGGCAGAAAAACATGCATGGTTTCTTGTAAGCTGTGGCTGAGCATCTCATTGTACATCTTCCTCCACATTCTGCATTTATTCATCACCAAACACTATCTCATTTAGATACCCTCAATTAAATGACACCCGCTATACATATAGATAATTAGATATAGATATAACACTATCGTTTCTAATATTTTATAGACCTTATACAAAATCAAAGAAATGGGCCCTTTTATAGAGGGTTGATTTCGATTTTTAATGGATATTCAGCAAAAGTAAAGTTACAATTTAATAACAAGCGATGTTCTACGTTCCACATGACAACATTGATAAGTTAAGAAATTGAACTAATTTGTAGAGTTAGACCATATATTTTATATATATATATATATATATATATATATATATATATATATATATATATATATATATATATATATATATATATATATATATATATGTCTATCTTGCCTAGGATTAGAAACGACTCTAATATATAAATATAAATACAAATAAGAAGAAAACTAGTGGTAATATGAAATTTTATTTTATCCTCACTTACATATGCTATTGTAAGAAAATTAAAGTAGATAACAAATTTTCAAGTAATTCTATAGTGGCTGACCTAACCACTAACAAATTTAATATGACTATTTTAAAGTTGTTAGTGATGATTTAATAAGATTAAAAACTGATCATATTAATTAAAATTGCAAGTAATTAAGATTATGATTAGTCACTTTAAGATTTCAAGTTATCATTGCTTTATAAGTGATCAGTGTAACTTTATGATTAAAAAAAGTAATTATTTTAGGAAAATTTACTTTTAAAAATCCGACCTTTGGGTTGTTCTCTTCTAAAAATCCGACCTTCTGATTATTTTCTAAAAATCCCACCTTTGCACCCCATCTTCACTTAAAGTACACAGCCCATTGTCTACCTGAAGAACCGGTTAAAATGAATTTTATAAAAACGGAAAATTTACTTTTAAAAATCCGACCTTTGGGTTGTTCTCTTCTAAAAATCAGACCTTTGGGTTGTTCTCTTCTAAAAATCCGACCTTTTTTTATAAAATTCATTTTAACCGGTTCTTCAGGTTAGACAATGGGCTGTGTACTTTAAGTGAAGATGGGGTGCAAAGGTGGGATTTTTAAAAAATAATCAAAAGGTCGGATTTTTAGAAGAGAACGACCCAAAGGTCGGATTTTTAAAAGTAAATTTTCCATTATTTTAAGATAATTTTTAGTTAATTATTTAAAATTGTAAGTGATCAGTTTAAAATTAGTTATAGACGATCACTTATAACTATACATTGCACCAACCCGAAAAAGATTTCTCCACGTGAATGCCTTTCAATTCAGAATTTTGTAAGAAGCAAACTCAAATAAAAAAGTGATATATTTTAATGTTACGAAAAAGGTATTACTCTACAACACCAAATTTGTTTCATAGGTGCTTAGTAGAAAAATAAAAAATAAAAGATAAACATATAGTAATATTGTTTAGCAGTAGAAAAATGTTTGATTGAGATAAAAAAGTAAATAAATTAAATTTGCGAATTAAAGAAAAAACGTGAGTTAAACTAAAATAAAAATTAAACAAATTAAAAAAATTAAATTTGATAGGATATAAAAGAGCACAACAACCATAACTTGTCTCAACTACCATTATAATTGTAATATGTAATATGTAATATGTAAGTACTATTTCATGTTTGTTTCTACTTTCTAGTAGGTAGACTATATTTATGTCTAATCAATTTTGATGCAAAAATGATAAAATTAGCATAAAATGTGCTAATAATTAAAAATATATATTTCCTCGAAATTATTTTATAAGTATTTGTACTAGCTTTTACACTATTTTTATTTTGTTGATCATGTAAGTCCAAGAATTCTATATGCTTATTATTCAAGGGTTAATTAAAAGAAACTGAGCACAATTTATACTAGAACTATATTACATTATTAGAATTTGAATATTACTATAAGATCCGGACAAATCCAAACAAAAATATGGATTCAGGTTCATCTTGGGGCCTCAACCAGCAACTTAAGCTTTTGGTTGAGTTGGTTCCTTGACATGGTATCAGAAGCTAGGGTGACAAGAGGTCACAAGTTCGAATCTCAACCACCCCTCATTTATGTATGAGGAGGGCATGTGTTGCATTCACAATTCTAGCCCAAAGGGCTCTCGTGTGAGGGAGTGTATTAGAGTATATAACATATCTTGGGGCCTCAACTGGTTGAGTTGGTTCCTTTACACAGATATATATTATAACACTATTAACATCTTTATATACTTTATAGTTACACATAAAAAAACACAATTTTTGTGAGATATGGTCTCTTCGAAAGACCATCTTTAATTAGGCTGACCGTCGACACATTATATATTTTTTAAAATATTATATAAGTATGCATTAAGTATGATGTAAATAGGCATTTAAGATATTGAAAATAGTCTGTAGGCACTAAATATACGGTAAGTAAGTATTAAGTATAATGTAAATAAGCATTAAAATACTTAAATTGACATTAATTTTTAATGGACTGGGTTCAAAATGCGTCACTGAAAGATACAATCTCTCAAGAGAGTAGCTAAAAAAGTATGGAAGCAAATGCACAGCACAATGATATATCATATATATGTAGATAGCAAACCTACCTTGTGGGTGGAGGCTTCCCTGTGAGGCACCATACTGCATTTAAATAAAAAACAATATAATGAATAAAAGTAAATATTTTTGTCTCTTTATGAAATAAGGTAGGATATTAACTATTTTGGCAAAAATTACAAGTAATACTTGAAAATATATATACTTCTACAAGAAGTTTTTTCCTTATTGGGGTTTATTAAAAGTTCTAAGACAAAATTAAGAACTTGAACCAAAATAATATTTGATATGAACCAAGCTAGCTATAAGAAAATTGTGAAAAGGATGAGCTTTGTCCATTTCAATGTAAATTGATTTTTTTTAAATTTAAAAGTAGTGATTTTCTTAAATTTAATTTTCATATCATATTTACACTTTTTCTGTCACTTCATATATTTTTAATTGTTAAAGTGTACTTGGAAACTTTTCCAAATTATAAATGAGAGAATAAACCTACAATTTTAAAATTTTTCATCAAAAAAAATTAATTAAGTTCTAAAAACCCCGCATATACATCATCAACTTTTTAAAATTTCTTTTAAATTTAACCGTTAAATGTACAATAAAAATACCCTTAAATGTCAATAAAACCCATTAAAAATTAATGCAAATAACATTTTTTTTCTACAATAAATGAAAGGTTGAAGTTTTAATATACCATGGAGTGGCTACTTTGGATTTGTGGCTGAGATTGACTAGTAGCCTGAAAAACCACAAAATTACATACCAACTTTAATATTTCAACAAAAAATAAATATAAAAAATGTACTAGGTGAATAAAATAACAAAAATCATAAATAATTTTGGAAGGATATTAAAAGTTAAATTTGAGAATTATATGAATAAATGTGAGTGATAGGAGTAGATAGTACATAATACCTTGATTGTTGTCAATGCAATGAGCATCAAAGTGACAAATAATAGAAGAGCAAGGTTTTTTGAGATTGCCATATTTTAAGGAAAAAAAAAGGATAACTTTAAATTTTATATTTTTGGTAATTTTAAAGGAAAAAAAGGATAATATTGAGTGACAAAGAAGAGTGTGTGTTGGATGCAAAGTATGGAAGAAATGAGATGGTATTTATAGGCATTCTAGGATTATGTTGATGCATAATTCTATTGGAAAAGTGTTTGCAATTTGTTATAATTTGGGATGTGACATTTGACCAAAATGTCCTTGGAGTTTTAAATAGTTGTGCAATATTTCCCTTGGTTAAATTAGTGATATATTCAGAAATAAAAGAATATAAATAGTAAAAGTGGTGAAATTATATCTAAAATAGAAATATAGTAAATTTATTAGAACATATTGAAATAGAAAATATGGTAAATTGAGTGGGACCGAATAGTATAGCATTAATAATGTTCTTATGAATCAAACAAGGTTGAAGAAGTTAGAAATAAAGGCCCAAAATCATGTTGGAATTGTGGCTTGAAAGTGTATTAATAAACACGATGACATAAATGCAAATAATAAGATAAATGGGGTGTTTAGCAATTGGCTGTTGGCGGTTGACTTGTTTGAGCAGCTGAAAATGTCGGCTGTTTTTGTTGGCTTTTAAGTTAGCTGAAAAAGCCAACTCTTTGTGGAGATGTTTGGTAAATTTAAGTATTGGATATGGCTGTTTATTAGAGAAAAAGTGAGTCAACAAGCCAAAAATCAAACAAAAAAGCTAGCTAGAGCAGCCTTTTTATTTTGGTTTAAAAATCAGCTTTTCAACTGCTTCAAAAGCCATTTACCAAACACTTCTTTTAACTGTTTGATCAAACAACAAGTCAAAAGCCAAAATCCAACTAAAAAGCTAAGCGAAAATAGTTATTTGTGTTTGGAAGTTAACAAGGAAAATAGTGAGAGTTAGGAAGATAAGTAAAGCGAGAGAGAATGGCAATATTTATTAGGTGATTTTAGCTTATTTTGATATTAAATGGTTGGATAGTCGATTATTTAAAACTGGGGTTTGATAAATAGTTAGTTAAAATCACTTATTATTATGAACAATTTTTTTTTATTATCAAGCCTTGTGAATCAATTTATGATTAAACTGCACAGGGTTTGAGTGAGAGAAGATAATGGACAATTCGTATCCATAGACCTTAAGAGGAAGTGTCAGAGGAAAAAAGTCATTTTTAATTTTTTACCCTAATAAAGTACAAACTAATTAAACTAAAATTGTTGATCAAACCTTGAGCAATACAAAATTAAAATGCTAACGATTTCTTAATAGCAAAGTGGATGACATCAAGTTTATGAAGAAGTAATGGTAAATCAGAAGAATTATATATATATTTTTTTACATATTAATAGATTTTGAAATTTTATCGTTAAAGATTTCGCAAAAGTAAAAAAACTACAGTAAGTTTTATATGAGGCGTATAATTATAAGGCGAGCCTATATAATTAGCCAAATTATTTAAGTAATCACTTTAACTCAATTAGTGATCACTTTAAGATTATTAGTGATTATTTTAATACATTAAATATTTATTGAGTCAATCTGGCCAATATTAAAATATACTACTTATACGATCCATTTGGTTGGTAGTAATAAACGGTGGTAATTTGAATGAAAAACTAGTGTAATTTAATTTGAAAAATGTCTTAGCTACCTTGATGATCATGCTTGTCCAACTCCAATCATCTTATTCCAATGCATTATCATTGAGAGAGGTGATATTAGATGGTAATGAAAACTAGTAAATAAAAAACCTTTTTGTGATCGAAGTTTCATTACCCTGGAATGATATGAAACTTTTGATGAAATTTTATACTATAAATAATTCTCATTACCACCATTTAATACCACTATTTAAACAGACCGATAACATATTAAGTTAATGATTAAAGTCCCATAATAAGCTATATATATCAATGAAATGATGGGTAGTTACAATAGTGAAGGCCTAGGGGACTTGTGTCCTATTGGGAGTTCAAGTTGCATCATCCATGTGCTATTATAATAACAACCAACATCAAGTAGATAACGAAAATAAATAGGCCCATTTGCATGTGCTTTCACATGCACTACTATTTTGAGTTTAACAAGTTTGTATATGAGACCGTTTTATTATGAGATGATTTATATAAACAATTTATTAGTAAAAAATATTTAAAACAATGAAATTTACATCCACATTTGTACATGAAGTATTTTTTTTTTTAAATAGTTTCAATTGAAATCTTTTCATGATGACACGACTCCAAAAAAAATTAGTAGTGTTTTGTGAGTTACCTTCGTCCTATCCCAATTCTTAGTACTCGGGTTAGTATACCACACATTCTTGCTATAGACCGTCTATAGCATAGACGGGTAAATAAGGGTCAACCCATTTGTTAAATGAGCAACTGAATGGTCATGTCAGTCATTGGACTGGGCTATTGAAAGAGTCGCCTATGCTATAGACGGTCTCTCAGGAGACCTTCTATAGTATACCACAACTATATATTACGGTGGTGCTTTATACAAAACCATGCTAAACAACCCATTTGAAGGTCTAATGCCCGGTACCCCAATTATTTTGGTAAAATATAATTATAAACGATGATGATCTTGAATAATTTTTACGAATTCAACATAATTTCCATTTAGTGGGATGTCTTTAGCAATATTTAATTTAAAATCGCCACTTCAAATTTCTACTAGTGTATATAGAGGATTTAGTGACATGTATTAGACCCTTCAGCAGCATAATAAAAAATGACACTAAAGTTTTTTGCGACATAGGATCTAGTGGCATTTCTCACAAATGTCACTATAAACTATAGTAATAATTACATATGCCACTAAAGACCAAATAAAGTGTCACTAAATCACTTTATAGTAGAACTTAAAATAAAAACCAATAATTATTATACTAAAAATATAAATCAGTGGTAGTTTTAAATGCCACTAAATCCAATATTGCAAAACGTTGAATTTGTTGTAGTGAAAATTAAGAGCTATGAATATTAAAATTAAGTTAAGAAAGGCTTGAAGGTCTCTTTTTTTTTAACAATGGTCCACCACTTTCTTTTAATATCATTCACATTTTATACACATAATTTATTTTTCTCTTAATGTATTACTATTTTCTTAAAAATTACTTTTTTTTTTCTTGAATGCAAATTTAATGAGACAGATAAATAATACGTATACGGGTGATTCTTAATTGGAGTAGTGCTTGGGTTCAGCTCATTACAGCCACAAGCTCATTTTCTTGTCAGAATGTATGATCCTTTTCAAGATGGAGTAAATGAAAAGTATTGTAGAAACACAAATTCTTACATTGTCTTTTGTAAAGACGACTCTTAAAAGTCTAGTTTAATTCTAAATATATATTGTCACAACTCTAAATATAGTTTTGGGTTGAACTTTTAAGAGTCGTCTTTACAAAAGACGGTCTCTCAAAAGAGCACCTGTTGTAGAAATACTATCCAATTTGAGCAGCGAGAGAGGGTCGGTGATTTTCTACCTATTCTTGTAGATTAATAATACTCTTTTCCTTTTATTTATCTTGCATCAATTATCATTTTAGCTTGTGTTAAAGTAAATTATCACTTAAGTATACAGTCAAGTCTATATATTAGTACTTGTGCATAGAGATGAGAATTCTATGAATATCTTAATGGGTGCGTTGATGAATGTTGGTGTTGAATGGATGAAGTTATGGAACATTTAGAAGTGACTTAAACATGGGCGTATTGATGTGCGTTAATGAGATGATGAATGATAGTTAACGAAGAGTTTAAGAGGTCAAGAAAAGATTATGCACGCTTTCCCATTCACTTTATTAATTTATAAAATATTATTTCCACCATCACGTGTTTGGCTATTGGTACTAACTGTTGTAATAGGAATGGGTTTTAGTGTAAATTTTTATATAATATTTTATTTCATTCCATGGTAATTAAGTTCTTGTCTTCAAACACGCACTTTTCTACACAATTTCCCATCATGTGACACCACCTTTGTGGAAATGGATGGGAGGATGAATTCAAACGAGTAGAGTATGATAAGCATGGTCATAAACCCTGACAAGTAGTTTCCGTACTCAAATTACTCTAAATTTTATCAGCATTGCCTCTTTTTAATATCAATAACAAGATGCGCGCTCCTATCTTAGTGGGATAAGGGGGTTTGAATGTATACAATCTTATTCATGTATTATATCAGAAGGTCTCCTGAGAGACCGTCTATGACATAGACGACACTCTCAGCAGCCCAGTCCAATGGAAATTTCAGTTGTTATTTTTGAAAAGTGTGAAAATGGACTGGCCCAATACACCCATCTATACTATAGATCGTTTATAGCAAGAATTTGTGTATATTATAAAATTGTTTTCGATTTACCTTTGATTGCTAACATCTTGTTCAATTTTACATAATAAAAAATGCACTTGATTCATTGAACCATTTTATTATGCTTCATTAGAATCCAAAACCAATGAACCATGGATTTTTGGCTCTTTCGAAAATGGACATTTAACAAGGCAAAAAACAATTATCAAAGAAACAGAATATTCTAATTTATAATTGTAGATTATCTATCAAGATGCTGTTACATTTGTAGATTATAATTTAACTCATTCTTAACTAAAGCAATTCTATTTTATTAACAGACTGCCTTACACGAGAGCCCATTGGAATAGAAGTGTGAATGCGTATATGCGCTGAACATGGTGCACGGACGTTATGGAAGGGAACGGTGGTTCTTGAACGGATTTTGAGAACACCGTGCCGATTTCTCGCAAATTGTAACGGGGGATGAAAAAGCGGAGTGTCATCACGGAAATTGACCGATAACCGTGATCCATTCCGCGATAACCGTATTTTTTCCGTTCTCGCGACCCACGATCGCGACCGTGTTCGCGACCGTGACCACGTTTTTGCACCATAACGCTGAATATTCTACTTTAAATGAGGGGTGATTGAGATTCGAACCTTTGACCTCTTGTCACGTTGGCTTCTGATACCATGTCAAGAAACCAATTTAAGCACTAACTTATTATGATTAAGGCTATAAAATATGATACATATTCTAACATAATTAAATCTTATCTTTTGTGTGCCTATTCAATCTATTAGGCCTAACATAATCCTCCTAAACAAGCAAACAACTACTAAGGTTTCGAGTTAAGAATGAATAAGTGAAGTCTAAAGAATGATGATGGATGAATAACACGATGACCGGAGATTTTATATATTAGATTTGATGAGATCGAATAGGGTTTAGGTGTTCTTGAGATTTCGGGTGTGACTTGGATTTAAAGACTAAACGTAATATCATTTCATTAATGGATATAAAGGGTCGAGTTTGTGAAAAGCGAACTAGGAATTCATAGTTGAATCGTGAATCCAAAGCAACAACCCGAGCCTATCGTTTGATAGACTTGTTGAACTCAATTTCCATCATGATTTGAACTCAATATTCGTCAGTATTGAAGAGTTTCTACTATCAAGATAAGAGACTTTCTAATACAGAAATTTACAACTCTAATAGCCAAGGTGATCTTACTGTAACTCCTACTGGCAAAGTACTACCGTATATTTCAAATCAAAACACACAAAAAAAAGAGTTTTATAAAAAAGAAGTCAATACTGAATAGAAAGTGAAGAAGAATACATTTGTCAACTGATAGGGGCAAATAAAAAATAAAAACAAATAATATCAATACAATTAAGCATATTTAAAGATATAACTTGTTAAATGCTATCAGTTTCAGATAGAATTTTCTACTCAAGGAGTATTATATTTAAAACATAAAGGTACATCCTACAATTCGTAGTATATTTCTAACATAAACAAAGTGGAGGAGTAACACAAATTTTGGTTATTAAAAAATATTATGAATTGCCATAAAAGAACAATACTTTTCACTTGTGCAATAGAACAAATGATTGGCACAATGATTGTAAACATATAGAATTTTGTCTTTTGGTTTGAACACTCAATCAATTGTGCTCTCAAACCACCCAACTTCATCATCATCTAACACCTAACACCCACCAATCCTAAGCTGTTGATGGCTTGTAAAGCTTTTCCACCATTTTTCTATATTCTGCAAAACCAATTAAACCCACCAAATTTAGTCAAAATATATTCAATAATATAAAATATGATACTAAATAATAAACCCATCATCAATATTGACACTCTTCATCATTCAAGCTTATTTTGTATATTACAGCTAATGTGTAAGTTTGTTGAATTGTCTATTAACTTTTTATAATTTTTGGACGTGTATAGTTTAATATATAAATGATCAAAATAACGTATTTGATTGCGTAAAAAGTTAAATGTAATTAGTATAGTGGAACGGAGGAAGTAATGCTAAGTAATAAACCCATCATCATGAACAAGAAAAAGAATCAAACACATTAGTTTACCAACCTTCTTGATTGCTCCAAAGTGCAGCTGCTTGTGTGTTTAATGGTGAGCTGGTATTAGGCTCTGTAATTGAAATTAAAACCAACTCTCATAAAAAAATTGATCACAATACCAAACTTAAATCAAAAATTAAATAAAAGTAGGGACATAAATTTTTTTTAATTGAGTCCATTTAGGTTCTTGGGTTGCCTCTTTTGGGGCTGTTTTTGTTTAGTTTGGTTGGTCTTTTGCACTTAGATTATGGTCCATAGTAGATGTCTCATTTTGCTCACCTGTTAGTATTGATTTTGATTTCCCAAAATGAACATTTTTTTTGAGCACCAACATAACCAAGGTCACTTTCCACATAGGTGAGATACACTGATTCGCTAGCTAATTCGATTATTGAATTCACAATTCGCTCAAATCTGCCCAAGAATAGTATAAAACCGGCCATAATTCACTTTTTCAATTTGCGGTTCGCAAAGAGATTGGCTAATTATGTAACTCCCTCGGTTTCATTTTGTTTGTCATATTTTGACCTTAAAGCTCTTGCTGTTTTCAGTCTCGGTCAAAGTGTAATAAAATTATAGCAAAATGAGAACTTATAATATCAAAGATGTTGTTTCCGATCGAACAGGGTTGGCAAATAATAAGAGTAAAAAAAATTGAGAATTAAAATTACCTCCAAGCAGACTTTGGATAGAGAGCAATATTGTTCTTACATCATAAGCAGAAGACCATTTGTCCTACATAACATAAAACAGAAACATCTAAGAGATTATTGAACTTCAAAACTGCAGCAAGAGACCATCTCTCAAAGCGACGACCTCAAAATAAAAATCATATATTCTTATTTTTTCCTTGATTTGTAACAATGCGTCTGTCAAAAAGACAGTCTCTCACAACAATTTGTGAAAATTAAGATAGGAGTATGTAAATAACCTGAAGGATGTCCAAGCAAATGTTTCCATAAACATCCACATTAGGGTGGAAACAACCAGTCTCGAACTTCACTTTAGGTGGTTTGAAGGGATAATCTGCCGGAAAAGTAAGTGAAAGTTTGTATTCAGTGCCTTCAAAAACAGTTTCTTTGCTTCCTTCAATCGTCCCTTTCCAACTGAATATGTTGTCTTCCTCAGGAAATGCTGATATTCCTGGATCACCACTCATCTGATTCCATCAGAAAATTAAATTTATAAGTTCAATTAATTAATTATGATTTGGTTGAATTAATAAATAATTAGAGTTTACAATGTGAAAAGGAATATGAAGTATAATTTGGTTACCATAAGGGACATTAGTTCAGACTGCAATCTGTTGCATAAACACAAGAAAAAGGAACTTGTTAGAAAATAGAAGAAAAGGTTAATTTGTGATTATAAATTAAGCTAATTTGATTGAAACCCAGTTAAATAAACATTGAAAAAGGGGGGCAAATTGTTAAACCCCCAATTGGAAACCCTAATCAAATTTCAATTATTAAACGATAAGAATTCATAAAATTAAGCTAATCCAATCAAAACTCACATAAATGAATCCAAATTAACATGGAAAAATGAGTTGATATGTATTTACATACTCTTTAGAAAGGAGTAATTGAAAACCCTAATCGAAATTCAGTTCCTCAATTACAAAACCCACACAAAATAAAGCCAATCCCATTCAACCCAAATCAAGAAATTCAACTTTAAATAATGGTTGGCAGTCAAAAAATAATCAAAAACTCTCATATGCCAAATATACCCATTCATGAAAACAAAGAATCAGTGTAAGAAAAATACGAAAATTGATTAAAAAGAAAGAAAATAGACCTTTTAAGAACAGATTGTGTATCAGCGGGTTTAGCAGGAGCGACGTTTTGTTTCCCCGGAAGAACAGCCGGAGAATTGCTTGAGTATCCACTGTTCATCGTCGCCATTAAAATTGAAACAAAAAAGGAATATTAATCGTTGATTCAAAGAAGAAGAAAGAGATTCAAAGAAGTTTGAATTCAAATTTGAAAAATTAATCTCTTTCTTCTTCTTCTTTGTTGTTGTTATAGAGAGAGAAAAAATGGATGAAGAGAGTATGCAAAAAAGATGATCGATTGTGTGGGATTTAAACACAGAAATTAAAATACAGAAAAAAAAGAAAAAGAAAAGGGATTATATTTAAATGGTTTTTGTGGCTTTTAAAACGTTAGAGTTGAGCGGCGTAGTCATTCTACGCGTCCTTTTCCAACGGCTAGTTTTTAATATTCGTTTTTTGTTTTCCTTTTGTCAACACTCAACCCAAATTCTTCTCTGTCTTTTTATAGAGTCGGCCCATAAAGAAAATATACTTCCTCCTAATTTTTATAAAATACCATCAAATAATGGAAAATTTGTATAAAACTACTCCTAATTTTTAACTGTTTGACTCAAAATACCATTAATTATTATTTACTCCCTCCTATTCACCATAAGTGTCTCATTTTCTTTTTGACTTAAGTCACTCTAAATGTCTCAATTTTATTTTAGGTATATTAAATTTACCAATTTATCCCTACTAAACTTAATTTTTTAACACCTTTACACCTACTAACCCCACTTTACGCCTATAAAAATTTAAAAACTCTACACTTTTCTCTTACATATATGTCCCATTTGACCACCTAAAAAATAAGTCAAATGGGACAACTTAGGGATAATAGAAAGGAGTATTATTTTAATTTTGTGGACCTTAAATATTGGGATACTTAACCTTAAACACTACATATATTATTTACAACCGGTTGTTTTTGGAATATTTTAAGTCAAATAGAATAGAAATAATCGGGGGTATATAAGGTTAACAAGTAATGGAAATTTCAATAATTACGGGTATAAAGCTAAGGTTAGATGAGAGTTGAAGATATTTGAGAGTATTTTTTGAAAAGATTACACTGCTTCAATTAAATTTTTTCAAGGAGCTGTGGACTATTCATCATCATCAAACCTAGTGTTCCCATACATAAATACTCTATGGTTAGTGTTCGGGGAAAGAAGGTCGACGGCGTCTCATACCCATAAGGAGCTGTGGACTATTCATATTATTGAAAAATCAAACAATGTTGCTTTGACCTACTAAGATTAATAAATTTTGCAAAATTATAATAATGTACTTAAAAGAGAATATTTAGTGGTAACAAAAAAAATTTTAAACTTTAATATTCAAAAAAAATAGTAATTACTAATTTTTTATATTACTCCCTCCGCTTTATAAAATAGAGGACATTTACTTTTCACATTATCCAATGCACTAATTCAATGTTTAATATCTTCTATTATACATAACGACATATTATTAAAAATGGATATTAATAATCTTTGCATTCAGATTAATCAAACAAGATCTCGATCACTTGACTATGTTTTAATTTATAGAGTAAAAATAAAATACAGATTAAGAGTAATAAGTGAATAGTGTAAAAAGTAAATGTTTTTTCTATAAATTAGAAGGAGTATTTTAATATTTTTCTGTCCTAATATTTTGCATTTGGTTTTAAATTTTGGTTTGTATGAAAACCTAAAGCTAAGATATTCTCTTACTCAATTACTTCTTTTTATCATGTTATTACTCCTTAACTCAAATGTTTTTTCTTTTTTAAAGGAATACCAAATATTTTTGTCACTATCAAATATACTCATATTTTATAAATAGTGTAATCTCTTCAAGACCACTTAAGTTTGTTTTGTTTGGTTCATCTTATTTTTGTTACAATTTTATTTTATGAATAGTGTAATAAACTTTTAACAATTATTCAATCTGTCTTGTCTATATAATTTTTAATATTTTCACCATTTTAAAAAAATAATTACAAAAATATGATGTACCATAGTTAAGATGGAGTAACACAAACATGTTTTCATTCTTCAAAAAAAAAAGGAAAATTTACTTTTAAACATACAAACTTTGACCCATTTGCTTTTAAACATACAAACTTTCGTTTATTATTTAAACATACCAACTTTGGGGGGTAAATTCCCAAAAAGATATAGCAGGTTTTTTGACCCAATTTTAACCTTTTATAACCGGTACCCTCTCAAATGTTGAGAAGCTTCTTCTTCAAGCTTCTTCTTCAATGGCTTCAATGGCTTCAATGGCTCAAATGTTGACCCATTTTCTCTCTCTAAATGAAGAACCAGATTGACCCATTTTTTGACCCATTTTTAACCATTTTCTCTCTCTAAATGTTGACCCATTTTCTTCCTTCTTTTGCTGTTTTTTTACTAGTTTTTATGGTATATGAATTGGGGTTTTAGTGAGAATTGATTTTAATGTCTAATTTTTTAGTGAGAATTGCTATGGAGAATTGATTTTTGGGTTTTCATTGTTTTTGGGTTCTTCAATTGAAGAACCAGATTTTTTTTTTGTGGGTTCTTCAATTGAATAATGGTGAAATTCATTTGTGTGTTCTTCACAAATCATGGTGAAATTCAATTGAATAATGGTGAAATTCAATTGAAGAACCAGATTTTTTTTTGTGGGTTCTTCAATTGAATAATGGTGAAATTCATTTGTGTGTTCTTCACAAATCATGGTGAAATTCAATTGAATAATGGTGAAATTCAATTGAAGAACCTGATTTTTTTTTTGTGGGTTCTTCAATCTTCACAAATCATTTGTAGGTTCTTCAATTGAATTCAGTTTCACATTAAGTTTTTTTTTGTGGGTTGATAATGGTGAAGATGAAGATGGTGAAGATGAAGATGGTGAAGATGAAATGGTGAAGATGAAGATGGTGAAGATGGTGAAGATGAAGATGGTGAAGATGAAGATGGTGAAGAAGTAACCGGTTCATCCGGTTACAAGTCATCCATAACTTTTTGGGAATTTACCCCCCAAAGTTGGTATGTTTAAATAATAAACGAAAGTTTGTATGTTTAAAAGAAAATGGGTCAAAGTTTGTATGTTTAAAAGTAAATTTTCCAAAAAAAAAACATGTTTTCATTAGAAGTATAAATATTTACACTTCTTGAATATTGTCACATTTTTATTTTTCAAAACTACTCTCAAAAAAATTTATCTCAAATCATTCAAATTAAACCTTTTAACTCTCATCAATTTAATAAATATTAATTAGTGAAATTTTAAATAATAATCAATATTGATTTATTTTTATCATTAAATAAACAGGTACCCTCTTGAGAGACCGTCTTTTTTAAAGACGGCTCTCAAAAGCCCAACCCATTTTCTATTTATAGTAAATATAATTATTTTTTCTAAATTTAAACATTGGTTTGGCCTAATTTTGAGACGAAGTAAGAATTTGTGTTAAATTAATTATTGTTTTTTCATTTGCAATGAGCCCAAGAGTGGCCAAGGCACATACAATCTATCCTCATATATTTGATTGTGAGTAATTGAATTACCAAATATAGCCTTATAATAAATTCTTAAGATGTTTACTTATAAACTTACATTGATTATTTATAATTTTAAAGTGATTAATTAGAAAAATTGACTAATTATATAAGCATCTCATTAGTGAGACATTTCATAAAATACTTGTTTGTAATGAGAGATGGAGTAGAAAAAAATAGTGAAAAATAGACATTTATATATTGTTATTTAGCAAAAATAAAAATATAAAATTATTTAATTTAAATTTAAATTAATAAAAGAATAAGTACGTCCTCCGTTTCATTATACTTGCCGTATTTGACTTTTTGCGCAGTCCAATGCGTTATTTTAATCAATTAATATATTGAATTATACACGTCTAAAATTATAAAAAATTAATATTATGAAAATATGCGATTGAACGATTCAAACAATCAAACAAGATTTCACCTGACTATATTTTTTCTTACACACTAGCCATAATATATAAAATATGCTTAAACGATGGATAGTGTCGTAACGAAATGTAGCGAGTATTCAGAACGGTGGAAGTAGTATTTCGATCATGTACATTGAAAATGTACACGTACACAAACTCCAAACCATCCATCCAAAAACCGCCACATCACTAACAAAGATAACTGAATCAACTAATCCGTTTTTTCGCAGTTTAACGAACGCTCTTTCCATCTATCCAAACAAAATTTCGGTCATTCATTTCTCAGGGGGAGTGACAAAAATGGCGGGAGGATTTTCGCTACTTCACTTGAAAACCTTCGCGCCGCCTTTAATGGTGGTTGCAAGCTCAGTTAAGGAGAGGGAAGTTATTAATAAGCCGAAAATTGATTTTTCGAGTTACGATGATAAAATTCGAAATTCTAGGGTTTTGATTTTAGGTGGTACTGGAAGAGTCGGTGGTTCTACTGCTATCGCGTTATCGAAACTTTCTCCGGAGCTTCAGATCATTGTTGGTGGTCGTAATCGGTAAAGATTTTATGTTGAATTTGTTTTTGATTTGAATTTTGTTGGAAGTATTTGTTGATTTTGTGCTGTTTTTTTAGTGAGAAAGGTGCAGAAATGGTGAAAAAGCTGGGCGAGAAATCGGAATTCGTTGAGCTTGATATTAATAATATAAATGCATTAGAAGCTTCTTTACAAGGTATTGTTTGAAACTTTTTCTTTCCTATAATTGTGCTTTGTTATTGAACTGCAACAAGATTAGGGCCTTAAGGTTGTTGGCTTGTTGCTTTATCCCTAAAAGCAACTATAATCATTCAATTAGGAATGAAACTATAGGAAATAAGTGCAATAATAAACAAAGATTCAAAATTTTACGAGGTTCAACCCACTTGGGTTACGTCCTTGATAGTTGTTATCTTTGATTAATAGTAGAAAAACATTAGAGTTCAAAAAACTCAATACAAAGGAGGATTACACTTGAAAAGAGAGAGAAGAAGAAAGTAGGCCTGTATTAAGGTCTTAGGTTTAGAATGATTTCTAGGTTAGTGTAGAGCACTCCTTTTATAGTAGGAGTTGGTAGCTGATGACTGGGAAGAAGTCCCATGTCACAAATTAATTAAAAAACCAGCTGCAAAACTGAAGAAACAGAAAACAGAGGGCATCAGGCTGACCACTGCTTCTTCGAGCACATTATAATTCGTTTGAGCACATCGAGATCAGAACCCCTCAATCTATTATTGACTTCTTCATTTGGCTGCCTACTCAAGGCGTTTTGGTGCCTTGTTCGAGCACCATGCTGCAACACTTTTAAGTGACTCATCACCTTGTACTTAACTTCCTCAACATACATATCTTCTAATGACCCGAACACCATATTATTACACTGTTTTGCACTCTCAAGTTACTAACTCAAACGGTTATGGTTGTAAATACTCTAGAAATAGGTTGATTTTTTGATAACCTATCTCTCGCTTACTACTCGTTCTTCAATGTTCTGAATCTTTGGTTATTTTCTGCTATTTTGGTACTTCTATGATTGTTGTATTATTTCATTGGCAACCAAATCAGGTTTCTATAAGAAAGAAAGAGTGGAATGCTATAAATTTACTGGGAATTGAATAAATTACGATACTTTATCACTTAATGCAATTAAGGGGCTCTTGCCTTGGCAGAGCTTAGAGGTTAGATGAATTCAACCTCACCCCTGTAAGAACAAATTGGTTTTTTCCAATAACAAAGAGAAATTGAAATTATTGAATTGTGGTAAAAAAAATGTGTATACTTTCACTGCTAGAGAGGATATCTATGTAATTAAGAATTAGTTAACATTCAAAAAAACCATCTTTTCAAATTTTTGGATAGCAATAATTAGGAACTTTGCTAAGTAGCAAATTCCACTTTAGTAATGTGGTGAGTTTTTTCTAGCTAGTCATAGTTGTTCTATGAGGCTATGAATAATTATTCCTGTTAAATCTACTTTTCTGACTTGATACTTCTATGATCAAGTCTTGATAGCCTGTCTTGGGTCTTTAATGTGTTATAATCATTATGGAAATATTGAAAATTAGTTGCGTGCTTTGCAGATGTAGATCTTGTAGTTCATACTGCAGGGCCTTTTCAGCAGGCAGAAGAATGTACTGTACTTGAAGCTGCTATTCGTACCAAGGTGAGATGAGGTAATTATCTAAGAGCATACATGATTGTTTTAATAAATCATGCACTTTGGTTCTTAATTTCGTTCACCATGTTTGAGAGTTAATACAAATTTTATGAAGCTCTTTATACTTTTGTTGAAACATACTTTATGGGTCTTCCTACAGACTGCATATATTGATGTTTGTGATGATACGAGTTATTCAGTTCGTGCCAAATCTTTCTGCGAAGATGCAATTGCCGCCAACATTCCAGCTATCACAACTGCTGGGATTTACCCTGGAGTGAGCAATGGTCTTTATCTTCGCACAATGTTTTTATTATTCTTTTTCATCTGCACTTTGGCTTAACATGGGCATAAAATGTTGAAGACATTAATTAAACTATTTCTTTTGCTACAAGGTTAAATATTGTTAAGGTTTTGTTAGTGATGTGAACATTGCTAAAAATCCAAGATAGGATAGCAAGCCTAAGTGACAAGTGTTAACCAATAAATGTGTTTTCTACTGTGAATGTTTGGTTTGATTGACATTATTTCTTTATTTTCTTTTAACTGGGATTGTTATACAGTGATGGCTGCAGAGCTTGTCCGTTCGGCAAGAGATGAAGGCAGGGGTGAACCTGAAAGACTCAGGTGCCTTTTCCTTTCCTGAATATCTGATGATGTGTTTGGTAACTGGTGTTATTTTATTTTTCTGTTAATATTTGGTTTGATCGACTATTCCTTTTTATGCCTTCATGGAGGCATGTCATTATGTGAGATAACTGAGATTTATATGTTGGATGTTATTCTCAGATTCTCATACTATACTGCGGGTACTGGTGGTGCTGGTCCAACAATATTATCCACAAGCTTTTTACTATTAGGAGAAGAGGTTGTTGCCTACAACAAAGGTCTTCTATCTCCCATTTTGTTTCTTCTCTTTTACTGTATTACCAGTTAGTATAGAAGAATTCATCATTTATCTTGTGACGTCTTATTTTGGGAACAGGTGAAAAGGTCAAGCTAAAGCCTTATAGTGGGATGCTAAATGTGGATTTTGGAAAAGGGGTCAGAAAGAAGGATGTATTTTTGCTGTAAGTTATGGAAGTAGCAACTTTTAGCATTATTATCATCATCAAATGAGATAGTTTCTGAGTTTTTTTCCCATGCCCTTTGTTTTCTGTTCTTATATCAAAAATTCACATATCCTGTATATCTTGTAGTTTGTAATTGGTTTAGACCTTCCCGTTATCTCCTTATTCAGTAGCTAATGCCACGAGCTGCATCTATAGTTCTGAATTTATTTAGTTATTACCTCCCGTCTCTTGTTGAATTGAATAGACATCTAAAAGACTAGAGCCTCGCACTCGCCTTCCTGTTTGTGACATACTTGTGTGCATCCATTTCTGGCTTAGAAGGTGTGACTAGTCTTGTCTTTTTCTGCAACTAAAATTCTGGTTACTATATTTAAGTAGATTCTATCAGAATTAGAGCTTCGCTTCATTTGTGTTGTCATCTATGGCATGAATTTAGCACAGCAGAAGTTCCCCAAATTTATTTGCAAATGTAATATTTCACCAGGAACCTGCCTGAGGTACGAAGTGCTCACGAAATTCTTGGGGTACCAACTGTCAGCGCCAGATTCGGAACTGCACCCTTCTTTTGGAACTGGGGAATGGCCATAATGACAGACCTTCTATCACCGGTATAATATAGCTTTCTGTTCCGTTGCTAATTTTTTCTGTGGCTCGGTTGTGCTAGTGGATTAACAGCAAATAGAGATCGTCTAAATTAGAGAGATGTACTTAAGAAAGTGAGTGGATGTACTTGATTGTTTGTTCAATTTAGCATACAGAAATAGATTTAAATATTCATGCTACAGGTTTCGCTTTACTACCTCCTTATTCAATTTTAGCATCAATTCACAGAACACTGCAAGTCTTAAATCAAAATGTATGCTCATTGGTAGTATATTTCTAGGCTGCATATTCAAAAGATTGCATGAGTGTCCGTAGGTTACTGCAATTAGGTGATCAGATGCCATTTAATCACAAACCATTTTTTGTGATGCACAGGAGTTTTTGAGGGACAGAAAAAAAGTCCAGCAGTTGGTTGATTTGTTTGATCCGGTAGTTCGGGCAGTTGATGGTTTTGCTGGGGAGCGTGTCTCAATGAGGGTAAGATGCCATTAAATTGTTAGTATTATACCTGCTATCTTCTTCTGAAAGTTCACCAAGAATAAATTGTGACCTTTTTTTTGAATAAGAGTAAATATTAGGAGTATGACCTAAACAATGCTTCAATATGTCTCAGTTCCTTGTCTGATTGATCCAGCAGTGCTTTTCTCCTGGTTTGATTCCACAACTGAGTTCTAACAATTCTTTTTGACAGGTTGATCTGGAATGTTCAGATGGGCGCAATACAGTTGGTATATTTACACATAAGAGATTGTCTATGTAAGTCTAAATAGTTCTGCGTCACCTGACAATGCTGGTTTAGTGTTCTCCTATTCCAACGTTTGTTTGACTTGGAAGTTGGAATACATCGATTTCTATCAACAAGCAAACAGATAAATGAAAGGTTGTCCGATTATATAGGATGGAGATTATTATTTACTTTATGAAGCACCGTTATTTCTAGCTGTTAAGAAACAATTCTCAGAAATAAATGGCTATCGCCTACAGCATGTCTGATTTACATCCTTAAGTGCTCACTGATTATTATGTAGAATTTAATGGATACTAATAAACATGTATGTACAGATAAAATAACTAGAGCATGGGTCTTGTTGAGTTATCCTGAGCTACATTTTATAAAGTAAAACACGGTTTCAAAGTCATGGCTGTTAGTTTTGAGGCATTGCTACTTGGTGATAAACCAGGACAATAGTTTTTCTAATTTAAGATCAAAAAATCTTCTAATTTCATCTTGTGTAGTTGTGCTGTTGTGATATCTTCTCCGCACATTGCTTGTAGCGGGTCATTGCTTTATATGCTTATAATTGCTAAGTTCATCCCAATTATATTCACAATATGATTGTTTTACACGTTTACAGATCGGTTGGAGTATCTACTGCCGCATTTGTTCTTGCTGTCCTAGAGGGTAGTACGCGGCCTGGGGTATGGTTTCCTGAAGAGGTATATACTTGAAGAATTTTTACTTACGACTTCTTAACTTTCTGATACCTCCATGTTTTCGTCACTCACATATTAACATGGACTTCAATTTTGGTATACAGCCTGAAGGAATCGCAGTGGAGGCACGGAGTGTCTTATTGGAGCGTGCTGCTCAAGGAACAATCAACTTTGTGATGAACAAGTACATATTCTTTTACTATTGAGCTACTAAATTGGCCAAATCTTTATATATTAGTTTCTCCCAATTGAATATGTCATTTTTTGAATTTAGGTAGTTAATTTAAAGAATTTCCCACACCACCCAGATTAACAATACTACCTATAAGATTTTCATATAAAGACTACTATATTCCCTAGGATTTTGAATAGCAAAAAAGTACCGATTAGCTAACTTCAAAACAAAATGAATCATATCAAATGGGATCTGTTAATTAGGGTTTGAAATAGTAGTTTCGCGTGGTGCTAAAACATTGAATGAATCCTCTACAAATTTCTTGATCTCTGTTCTGATTATTGGAATAGGCCTCCCTGGATGGTGGAGACTGACCCGAAAGAGGTTGGTTTAGGAATATATGTCTGAAATGCTCTACCGACTGCCAATGCGCCTTTATCAGGCTCTGAATATAGGATCACACCGGACTACAATGAAGCAACCGTTCTACCTTTGCTGTTTCTGTGCATGAAATCGTTGAAAAAGCTTGGCAAACAGTAGAAGATTGCAGATCATCTTAAATACCATTTCGAATTCAAAACTAGAATTGTGTGCACAGTGAACGACGTTTTTTATGCTTCTTCAACATACGAGTGGATGGGTAAAATTGGACCGATCTAGCATTTGGCAACATCAACATCCCTTTAGATTTGTTGAAAAACATCTGGTGGAATTAGAAAATGATTAAGATGTGTACAACATCGATGTTCAATTTGTAAATTTTGTTATTATAATTACGCTGATTTTGTGCTGAATACTGGGCTGATGACCATGGTCGACCATGACCATGGCAGTTTACGCTGAATAATGTTTGAGTGAAAAGATTTGAAGTACTTCTGTAATTCAATTTTTTTCAAATCTTTTCTCAATATCATGGGCAACAAAGTTCTTTTCCACTTTACACCCCCACAGAATTTTTTCTAAAAAACCATTTATAGAAATAAATTGTAATATAAGATAGAACAAAGAAAATATTTTTTTAAGGGTTATAATGATTCTTTTTTTAATAAAATAATACCCATTTTTTTAGTTTTTATGCAAAATTCTTATAAAATAGAACAAAGAAAGTATCTTTTATCCATTTATTTATGTATAATAAAGGTCTATAAGTAATATTAGATAAATTTTTTAAATAGCTACAAAAATATAATGAGTAGATAGCAATTTGAAACTCATCAAAATCAGTTCACTTCAAATAATTTCAAACTATATTAATGTTGATGTTTATTTATTTATAATAAAGGACAATGGGAAATATTAGGGTATATAACCACACATTGTTTCACAAGAGAAAGAAATTAACTCCTTGAAAACTTTAGAAAATGTATCAAACTGGGACTAGACAATCAATATAACATGACAAATCCTTTCGCCATTATCAAACAAATACCCCAATGTTGTAGCATACACATATTTATTCCGATTCGCCATGGTTCGAAGGCGTCTTAAGAGTAGAACTTATACGTTTTCGCAGAAAGAATGATCGTTCGTAGGCCTCCAATCGGGGCTAACATCATCAATAATACTCCAAGAACAATGCAAATCTGTAGTTTTAAACAAATGTAATTTTAGTAACATTGATCAATTGCATTGCATTAAGCAACAAAAGAGGAGTAACATACCCAATTAGCACACCATGAGAGGGTAAACTTCTTGGGTTTGTAGATTGCAAGCCACATTATGCAAGGAAGCTGAAAATATATGACAATTGACACAAACAAAACTTTAGTTTACATCATTACACAATATATGACATTAGGTACCCCTTTAGTTTAGATGCAACATAAGATTAAGAATTACAGCCCCTCTTGTATGAGACCTTTTCATCGTGAAAACGAACCTCATACAAAAGTTCTTTTAGCTAAAAATTTCTATTATTAGGCCATTTAACCCTAGTATGGACACGTCTCAAGGTGAGACTGTCTCATACAAGATTTTGTACTGTGAGAATTATTATGAAGATTAACAAGGGGTAGCTTCTAATTTAGTAAAATGTTGTGAAAGATGCCGATAGAGTATATAATATATATCGGGATTTGGGACCTTAATCATTAGTTTGATCTTTTTGTTGAGTTGGTTATGTTAATTTGGTATCAGAGGCCCAATTTATGAGTTTAAATCACATCTACCCTTCTTTAAAGTAAAATTATTAGTGCTAAATATGAAGAATACTTATGCACATTATCCAAACTTCTATTCCAAATGGTTCTCGTTTAAGTGGGCATATATAACCTTCACCCATTAGCTTGATCTGGTGATAGTTAATCCCTCAATATGTTAAATACTCTATCAGAATCATCATCTTGTGAATACAAGTATTACTTACAAAATATGTAGTAGGAGCGAAGGCAAACCCTCCAAAGAACCCAAGAAGTCCACCAAAGAAGGGGAATGTAATTGCAACAAACATTGTGAATGCTGTCAAAATTTCCAACAAATTTGATTAAGATATCCAATCCCAATAAGAAAATTAATTTTAAAAACAAATTAAGAGCATAGACAATAATTAAATACGAGAAAAGTTAAAAAGTCTTAAGTTTGATTCTTATCCAATCCTTTTTTTTCTCAATCTACCGTATAATAATAAAAGAAAAAAAGCAAATGAATGAGATAAAATGTTATACTTACCAACATAAACGTTACGAGTAATGAATCTAAGGTACCAAGAAGGGTTGAAGTGCAACTTCTTCACTAGTACGGTCTCCAACATATCAAAAACCGGCATTGCATATATCTATGGACCCAAAAGAACAATTTCAAAATGAAAATCCGAGTACATATGGTGTGTTTGGCAAATTAGATTATTGAACAATTTTAACTTATTTTTATCTAAATAGATGGATGGGTGATCAAACCAGTTAATGCTAATGTTTGGTAAATTAGCTAGTTGAAACAACTTATTGATACAAATAAGTTGTTTTTGAACAAGCTGCTTGTTGGAAGTACTTCACATGTGAAACAAGATTCCACATCGATAAAATAGTGGGTTCTTGACTTGCATATATAACAGCGGGTTCAAAATCAGTTAGTGAAATCAGTCACTATAATCAGCTATCAGCTACCAACATCAGTCATTTGCCAAACACCCTCAATATACAATTCAAGTGTAGCAACTAATTCGAACCAACGTACCTGATAGCTTCCGATGACATGGACGACGACAAACATGTTAGCCATAGCAATGAGCCAAGAAGGTTTCTCAAGTGACATAAGGATGTTATCTTCAACTTTGTTACCAAAAACCCAATAACCAATTAAAGCAACAGGAAAATAACATAAAGCAACAACAATATATGCTACAATGACACCTTTCCACATGGGTCCTTTAGAGGGCTTTTCAGGGCTAGAAGGAATGGTTGCTTGGATTTCAAGCACAACATTATGACCTGCATATGCAAATGCAACATCTCCAAGGGCGTTAAAGAACCCAAATACTTTCTCCGTTTCATTATATTTGTGCCTACTCTCGTAGGAAACATTGGCTTGTACACCTTTGCCTAATGATGCTGCCCATGAAATCGTAGAATAACTGCAATTTAATCAAGAATTAATAAGCTATGTATGAAATAATTTTGATTTTTTAGCCTATTTGAGTTGGGTTCATAGAATAAAAATAAAAAATAAGGCCGCATCGCATTGCATCGGATAAGAAAAAACTTTGTCCACCACGTGGAAAAGTCAAAAACTTAGGGTTCCCACATTGAATTTCCGTTTCAACTTACATTAGTTTAAATTTCTTACCGCCCTTAAAGAAATCAAGAACGACATGGTAAATGTTAGGCCCACTAATCAGTGATGTGAGATCTTTCTTACATCTCACATTGGAGCTATACTTCATATCCAAGAATCACCGTCGGCTCTGATACCATGTTAGGTCGTGACAATTTGTAATACATAATCACCCCATGGGCCCACTCGTACGAACACACCCATGGGGCACCTAGGGGCTCAAGCCCACAAACCCACAGATAATGATCATTGACTTGCAAACATACACTTTTAATTTCACTCTCAAAACCATATAATCTTTTAATTTCACTCTCAAAACCATATAATATTAGGAGGATTACCTACTAATTTATAATAATGCGAAATCTTCCTCACATGTGAAGTTTTCCAACAGTAAAAGACGTACCTAAGAGACATAACGGCAGCCGCCAAGGAGACACCGGCAATGGAGTTGAAGTTAGGAAGGTGCGAGAGAACGAAGTGTACGGATGCAAAGATCATAATGAAGTAAGTTGTTTTCATAGGAGCACACTTTGTATGGGTACATATTATATCATGGACCTTTTGAAGGGATTTTCCTCCGGTAACCATGTAAACAATATTAACACCAACTTCAACAATCAATTGTTGAGGCACCACAATCCATAACCCTAACTTGTCCCCAAAGGCAAACTGCCCTAGCTCATGATATCGGTCGAATCGCCTTCCGGGCACCATTTCATGCATCTCTACCATTTGCCATAGTGTGTACAATGTTATGATCCATGATAGTGTTAGGATTACCACTCCCGGTCCGGATCCCCTGTATAATGTTTAACACACATAAAAAACTTACTATTTTGTCGTATAAGCACATATTTTTAAGTTTTGTGTTCTTAATTGCCTGTTCGCTATTAAAGTTTCATAAATATCAAGAATTTTTTTTTTTATGATTTCATTTAAATGATCTAATGGAGTATATTATAAACATAAAAATTTGAATTAAGAAATTTTCTTATAAAACGAAAAATAGTCTTGAACATATAAAGTAAAAGAACTAAAAAAGTGGACATAGAAAAAGTAACAAATCAAAAGTACAAGATATATACTGAACCATGATCTTATTTGTTTACTATGACCCATATTTTTTTCTTTAATTTTTATTCACACATTTAACTTAACTTTTATAATTTTACCAATCTGATCAATTTTTCTCAATTTTTACACCATTTAATTATATTGCTTGATAACATCCAATAGTCCATCTTTCTTAACTCTTAATCAAGTAAACATAGTTTAGTTGGCATAGGAGGTTCTGAGCAGGTTCAACATGTTCGACCGCACAGGGCCCTAAAATATTAGGGGCCTCAATATTAAATTACTTCGTATATTTTATGTGTTTAAAAATACAAAATTATTTAAAAAAAATATTATATTTAAAATTGCACAGAGCCTTCATAAAATTTATCAATTTTTGCTCCGCCCCTATAGTTGGCCACTTATATTAACTATAAATAGTAAGTTTGTAAAAACATACCATCCTAGAGTAGACATAGCGTATGGAAGACTAAGGACTCCAGCACCGACCATAGCAGTGACATTATGGAACGCAGAGTACCACCACTTTGCATTTCTTGACGAAGTTATGGGTAGCCAATTTTCTATTTTCTTTTCTTCCTCCAACTTTGCTTCTATATCACCCCACTAAATAAACAAAACAACATATAATAATTAATGAGTAAAAACATCTATTTTTTCAATAAAAATATAGTACTTTCTCCGTCTTATTTTCAGTGTATCTCGCTCACAGAAAAACTATGGACAGGGTCTGGGGAGGGAAGGACGGCGGCAATTCATAACCGTAAAGGAGTCTCCCAACTCGAGACAGATAAAGAGAAGTAACTACACGGGAAAATAAATTAAATGCCTATAAATAATATAAAATAAACAGAAGTACTTTCTCCGTCTTATTTTAATAGCTAAAAATAATATTTTTATCAGCTACTCGTGTGAGGGACCGTCTCTTAAAGAGATGACCTAAAACCAAGAAGCCCACGTTAGCTAATTTGTACATTTTTATTAGTTATTTGGAGTTAAATTAGTAGCATATAGGTATGAAAAATGCATTGAACATATAATTTCCTATCCACAAATTCTTGCTGTGAGAGACGGTCTCTTTGAAAGACCATCTCTAATTGGGTCGGCTCATTATATATTTTTTAAAATATTGTAAGTAAGCATTAAAAATGATGTAAGTAGACATTTAAGATATTGAATGTGGACATTAAGGATACGGTAAGTATGCATTAAGGATAATGTAAGTAGACATTAAGAATACGGTAGGTAAACATTAATCTTTAATGGGTTGGACTTAATTGATTTGTCTTTCAAAAGACTAGTTGTTTCCTAACACATAAGAATATTGTTTTTTTTTTATGTTTAGAAAACTTATATTCACTTTTTAAATTGTAAGTCTTGTGTGTACTAATTAACATAATTCATACTATACTCTTGCACAACAATCATAAGATTCCCTAATACAATATTATTCCTTTAATATATAAATAAATATAATAATATTTTAACGCGAATTAAAATTATACAATATTATTCCTTTTAATATATAAAAATTCACACTCCACTCATAATCTTTTGCACTAAATTTATAATAACATTTTCTTTTAATTAGTGTAGGTCTCAATAATATAAAAATTTTCCTTATTGAGAAATGTATCATTATCTAAGTTGTAAGGAGCATTAACAAAAAAGGAGATATAAAAGTGAAATTAAGTGCAAATTAAATAGGGAGTAACATATTTAGAATCACAATTCAAAAATAATTATTATGACGGTTGCAAACTAAAAAAAGGAGTGGTATGCGAATATTTGGGAAGATAAATTTTATAGGTAACGTAAATTAATGGTGGATTAAAGAATTTCTATAATGTTTCCTTAAATGAAAAATTTGTTGCATTGTAAATTTTAAGTTAAATTATCTCATTATAATGTAGGAGGAATCTATTTGTTTTAATATTTTTTTTTGGAATTTGTCGAAACAAATCAATTTTTATTTGATTCGGTGGAAATAAACTAAAGTAATTTTTCTTTGAATAAAATTAAAAAAAAAAAAATTAAAACAAATTTATTTATTTGATATAATTGTTGAAAATAAATTAAATTAAATTATTACTTCTAAACTATTATATAACTATATATATACACGACAAATGCCGTCATGATCAGTTTGAAAAATTAAAATATTATATATACAAAACTACACATAGAAAGTTAGAAGTATATATTCAAAAGAATACAATACAACTCCCGTACTATATATAACTATTTAAACCATTCTACTCACTACAAACACAAAATAATCTAACATGTACAAGATAATATTAAGTGGTAGGGACGTTTAATTTTTCTTACGAGTTAAATATTATTTTTTTCTATATTTAATTATTATGGTTAGCAAATATCATAATAATTTATAGTATTATTTTTATATATAAAAATCTGTGTTTGGCACGGGCTTCAAACTAAAAAAAATATCCATAATAATAATATTAATTTTTTTTCATCATTTGACCTGACCAAAGTAAACAACTAAGATTGTTATAAGCATGGATAATCAAGATCCGTCCTCCTTCACAATTTTGTTTTTTTGAAAAAGATCCTTGATCACGATTTCCTTACATCTATGTACACAATATTAATCCATGATATCACTCATAAACCTTTTATTACCTAAGATTTTTTAAATTGTCCAGGTTCAAAGAATGTAACGTCTATTCTTATGAGAGAATGTTTTTCAATAATACAATCTTATATCAAAATAACTTATATCGTTATTATTTATATTAATTGGATTATTTAAATATATATATAGAGTACATTTCACAGTAAGCCCTCCTCATACAATAATTTGTAAAGATATATGCCTAAAATTTTTTACTCCTTACCACAAATTCACAAAGTTACTTATAAGAACACCATATTATTTGACATTAAAAAATACATATATATAAAATCACTCTTGTTTTTATATATTTTAAAAAATAAAAATTGATTTGAAGAAAACTGGCAAATTTTATTAAAAAAAATTATTATTATAAATATTAAGTTATAAATATATACCGAGTAATTCGAAAGCAATTAAGCCCAAAAACAAATACAAATCTATAAAAAATTTAACTTCCTTCTAACAAAATAAAATGATACCATTAGATGAAAACGTAAATCATTTATAAATCGGAATATAACGATAAAATAATCCTATAAAAAACACTTTTCACATGGGTCGACAGTGGCGGATCCAGGGTCCCGAGTCTCAGGGGGCACCAACTAGTGGACGAGATTTCGGCAGAGTTTTATTTGCAAAATTAACAACTATTTTACTCTTATTTGCTAAAATTTTAAATACGACATTACCACAAAATGATATTGAACAAATTAAATTAACTAACCTAATTTAAAAAATGTGATAAAATAAATAAATAAGACAAAATTACTAAAATGAGGGAGTAATTATCATCAAAAGACTTTAGTATTAATTTTACACTTTTACTCTTACCAATAGAAAAGTTTGCTTTAAATATTTTTTTAAAAAAAACGCCTAGGGGCACATGACCCCGAGGGACCTAATGTAGGTCCGCCACTGTGGGTCGAGGTGAAAATTTTAGCCATGGAACGATGAGTATACCTTACTCATCCAATGAGTAAATTTTGTTAATCGTCGGCAGGGCCGGTTCTAAGGGTGGGCAAGAAGGACTGTCGTTTAGGATCCCACGTCAAAAAAATAAAATTACTGATTGTAGAAGGTTTATATAGGTTATAAATTGCAAGGGAAAAAGGCCCCAATGTACTATTTCGCCTAGGGCCCCCAAATATCTAGGGCCAGCCCTGATCGTCAAGATAAATGATAATCAAAACCTTTTATGATTTCCAACATTTGGTGAATAAAAAACTCACCATTTCATCACAATTTCAAACACAAAATTGATTGTTTTACCAATGAAAGGGCTTAAAATTCAAGAAATTTACTTGATCAATTAATAAATATAAAAATAAAAAGTCAACACAAAATAATACTCTTAATAAATAATAATAATGAAAAAGAGAAAAGAAAACATACAGTGCTATAGGGAGAACGACTTTGAGGAAGAGTGGCCATGGTAATTTGTAACGTGCAATTCACCCAATACAATACTCCTAATCTCCTGTATATGTTTGGGGAGATAATAGTATAATATTATTTTAATGATTTCTGATTTTTTTTTATTTTAATATATATGGAGTAAATCAACAAAATATAATCTCTTATCTGTCAATGAGTTGGCGCTGATATGCTGCCTTATAAGTTATAAGTTATATATGTTATAAGTTATATATATATATAATAGGAAAAATTACCCAGAATGATTCAAATTATTCACGATTTTTTTACAATAATCCCAATTTTAAAGGGCATTTTCTCTTAGTAAACCCGGTGATCGGTGACTTGTTATAGTAAGTTTTATCTTTTTTAAAAAAAAGATAAATTTAAATAAAATGTCGAAAAAAATATTAAAAAAATGTTTATAAAAAATTTGGGATTATTCATGGTTAGTCAATAAATGAGATTATTGTAGGAAAATCATGAATAATTTGAATTATTCTAGGTAATTTTTCCTATATAATATTCCTATTTGCAGTTTTGTGAGAGACCATCTTTTAAAGAGACCACTTTAAAAGAAAAAAAACTCACATTTTTATATTCTCTTTAATTTTTATTAATTATGCTATTTAGCCCATATATCTAATGTCTCTCTTAAAGAGATCGTCTCTTACAATAAATTTTTAGTGTTAAATGACTATTATAACCCATAAAATTATACGTGTAACAGTTAATGAGTTGTGACTTGTGAGATAGGTAAATAGCCAGGGCAAAATAAATCCATTTTTTAGGATAAAAAATATTGGGGTAAATAAATACTTCCCCTGTTCCATTTACTTGCAACATTTACCGTTTTTGAAAGTTTCATATTACTTGTAACATTACTTTTTTTGGCAAAAATAAATAACTTATTTTATCTCACTTTATTCCTATTCCACATATTACCATCAATCATACATCATCCCATTAATTATTTAATATACCCACAAGTCACAACCACTATCTACTTAGTTTTTTTATTTCTACCCCACATATCACCATCAATCATACATTATCCCTAATTTTACCATACTGATTTGACAGCCCTTAAAAAATGTACCTAACCCCTATAGTGCAACTAAAATAAAAGACGACATCATATTTTAAAAATATCTAAGCGTCACATTATTGTAAAAGTGTTTTCTTTTAAAATGCCATGTCATCATTTATATTACTATCATATTTAAATGAGTTCATTATCATTATGGAAAACTAGGATAGAAACCTGTGCAATGCACGAATTTTTTAATACGTTGATATTTTAGTGAAATTTTATACGAACGAAAACATTAAATAAAGGTGCGTAATAAATTATTTACATACATACATTGTAATTAAAAAAAATTAAATATAAAAAACACAAAATAGGTTGTTAATAAATAGTTTATAAGTTTTGAAACACCTCTTTATATACTACATTCTCAGTACGATGACATATTTCAAAATCCTGCCATATTAAATTTGTAGAAATTATGTCTCAGTTGTCAAAATCCCTAGTCATAAATAAATTAATCACTATACTATTATTGCTATAAAAAATTACTGGTCTAAATCCCTGATCTCATTGTTATTAAAAATCCCTGATCAAGTTTAATCCTGCCGTATTTAGGAAAAGATTCCTGACCATATAATTACCATACTAAACATTAAAGATCCTTGGTCATAAATAATCCTGCTGTATTTAAAAATCCTGGTCATAAATACTCCTGCCAAAAATATTGGCTAATAAAAAAATTACACATGTCACTCTCATATTCACTTGACTTTTTCATCACTATACATTAAAATTAATATAGTGTATGATGATTTATCTATCTATCTATACTATATACTTAAAAAAACACAACCGACATAAGCAACTCAAAAAATTGATGAGTTGTCATCTTCTCATAAGATTGATGTTGTTATTGAATAAGGATGACTGTAGGAATATTAAATGTTAAGGATGTTTATAAGATAATTTGAAGTAGCGACATTTAAATTAAATGTTGCTAAATATATACCACTAAAAGCAATTTATATTATTAATTTTATGTAATTACTTATAATCTATATTTTTTAGTGCATAATATTATAATTATGTTTTATATAGTAGTATATTAGTAACATGTATCGTCTCAATTGGATCGTAATGCTTTTAAAATTTTTTTAAAAAAATCAATCTTTAATTTCAATATGCTTAGAATTCATAAAGTAACTTAATTACACATATAAAATTAGTTATTTTGTATTTAAATAATTTATAAACCGTGCTTGGCACGATAATCTATCTAGTTCTTATCAGAGTAAATATCAATTTTCCTTTATATATGAGTAGTTTATCACAATAAGATATGTTGTTTTCAATTTTCTTAGAATATTATATTTTAGAATTTAAAAGCTACATAAGATTTGCAATTAAAGTTTCTTAGAATGTATATTTGTTATTTTTATGTCGAAATATTTGCTAATTAATAAAGTTTTTTCATTAAAATTTTAATTTCTAAAATATTTCATCAAGAAAGAAAAGATATACATGGTAATAAAATAATTTGAGAATAACAAAGAATCAATAGAAAAACATCGTTGGAAAATTACCCATATTTGTCTAAAAAAGTATAAGAATTTTAATAAATACTTATATTAACAACTTAATTTTTTCATTCAAAAAATATGTATTCTAAAATTTTCTATCTTATAAGAAATATCATAGTTAATTTTATACCGATAACATGTAATTGCATCTCTATATATTAATAAGTGAGAGTATTGTAGGAATTGGAAATTGTATAAAAGAGAGATTATTGACGATGATTTTTTTTGAAGACTACTATAGAGCCGAAGGACTCTTATGACCGCCCTCTCCTTCTGGGTATGAGACGCCGTCGACCTTCCTTCCCCGGACCCTGACCATAGAGTATCTATGTGCGGGAACACTGGGTATGATAATGATGATGATGATGATGATTTTTTTTTATTATTATATAAGTTAGCTAGCTTTGGACTTTTAAAAACCCTTTCAAAGACTAATTGAGGGCAAATATTAAAAGAATATAGAAGACGTTCAATTTTATTTGTCCTATTCCTCCAAAAATTAAGTGCTAAATCTCTTTATTTTATTAAAATACCTTGGATTGTTTGATGAATGAGGATTATGAATCCTATAGCACCCAAGTCCAATGATGTGTGGTTATTTTTAGTGGCGGATTCAGAGTTTAAAGTCTCAGGGAACATCAACTAATAGATGAAATTTCGACGCAGTTTTATTGGTACATTAACAATTGTTTTACCCTTATTTGCTAAAATCTTAAATACGACATACTATGAAAACAAATAGAACAAATTAAATCAATTGACCTAATTAAAAAAATGAGATAAAATAAATAAATAAGACAAAATTACTAAAATGAGAGAGTATTTATCATCAAAAGAGTTCAGTATTAATTTTACACTTTTACTTTTAACAATAGAAAAGTCCACTTTAGTTTTTTTTTTAAAAAAAAGACGCCTAGGAACACGTGATCCCGTAGGCTCCAATGTATCACCACCACTGTTATTCCATTGTATGATTAGAAGAATAATGCATTTATGATTTGTGAAGCACGATAAGTATTTATTTTCTTAGAGTATGTAAAATCAAGTAATGACAAAAATAAAATTAAATTTATTTTTCTCTATCTATATATTGTTAAATGTACAGCAAAATATCTCACATTAGTTTGACAATCTAAAAATATAAAAGGATAGGGAATGATCATAAATTTTCTAAAAATGACAAGTAATGTGTAATTTTCCACCAAAATCTGCAATAAAGGTCTTCATTCGAATCATCAAATTAATGTCGAATCTCAATTTAAAATCAGGTCTTGTGTCCATATTTATTTTTACATATATTTAATTCATTTTGAACTCAAATTAAATTAAATTTAATCACAAAATCAAATAGATATCAAATCGTTAAATTTATTTTAAAGGCCTATAGAAATGTAGTGAAGGTTTGCCTAAACCAATACTCCCTCCGTCCCTTTTATTGTGTCCACTTTTGTTTTTGGTTACTATTCACTAATCACTCTTAATTTGTATTTTGTTCTTAATCTATAAGTTAAAATATAGTCATGTGGGATCTTATTTTGTTCGTCTCAATGCAAAGATTATTAATATCAAATTTTTATAATTTTTAATTATACACAATTAAAGATATTAAAGATTAAAATGTTGCCTCGGCATGTGTGCAATATGTAAAGTGGACAAAACTAATGGGACGAAGGGAGTAATAAAGACATGAAGTATTAGGCACTACCAATAAATAATGAGCATATTCACATACAGTCACGATTCACGTTGTTTTTCTAGAATACTAATTTGCATGTAACGTTCCCACTACTTTACACTTTTCAATTATGCCTGCTGCATTTTAAGTGCTCCAATCACCATTACACCACTTATTAAAAATTAATAAATTAGATCTGGTGCAATTTTAAAAATTATACTCCCTCCTATTCAAGTTACTAGTTCTATTTATTTTTGCATACTTGCTGAGACAACATTTTGACCCTTAATATCTCTATTTATTATTAATCAAAAATTATAAAAAGTTGATATTAATAATCCTTGCATTGAGACGAATCAAACAAGATCCCGCATGACTATGTTTTAACTTATAGATTAAGAGTAAAATACAAATTAAGAGTGATACGTGAATAGCGCCCCAAAACAAATGGGATTACTAGCTTGAATAGAAGGGAATAATAAATTTAACAACTTTGTATGAAATTTAATATTGAGTCTCCTAAGTTTTTACAGTCGTGTGCGGTCGAACATGTTGGACATGCTCACCTTGTTCAAAACAAATATCTTATCCATAGAAAATTTTCCTTTCTGATCACAAGTAGGATCAAATACTTGTGTATATATGACTATTTAATTCCACTAAAATACAGTTTAGCACGATCTAATATAAAAATTTTGTAAATTTTGTGTTTGGCATAATAGGTCCGTTTAACCTAAAAGCGATTGTCATCAGGTTGATGAGAAAAATTGACAACTCGATCAACTCTACTAAAATTCATTTTGGCACGACCTAATATAAAATTTTTTAAAATTTTCTATTTTGCTCAAAAGGCTCATTTAACCTGAAAGTGATTGTAATCACCCTTGTGTTTGCCTAAATAAACTAAAAACGACAATCATAAAAAATTCAGATGAAAAAAATTAGACTAAACCAATCTGTAAATTTGAAAACTCTTAATATAAGTGTTTGCCCTTAACATCAAATTAAACTTTAATTTAATTATTTAAATAATGGTCTATCGTTCGGATTATAAAATTATTAAAAAATCAAAATTTAAATGAGTTTTCTTTTTATTTTAAATGGAACGTGGACTAATATAGTTATGGAGTATTATTTAAGGCATAATTTTATTATCTAAGGCTCAATTTGGGTTAAAAAAATGTAAAGTGATGCCATGCTCATTATTATTTCTAGACGACATTTTCTTAAGTGTGGGTGGAAAAAAAAATAATTTTTTATTATTGATTAATTTTGCACATTGAAAATTCGACTTTTAATAAATCTTAAAATTTTAATCTCAAAAAAAAATCTTAAAATTTTAAATTAAATAAGTTTCGTCAAATTGAAAAGTGTACCCTCTTTTACCCGTGTACTAGTGATCTCATCCACTTTATAAGGAATTTCGAACATTTGTCGGATACTTTTTACTAATTAATTTATTATTAAAATATTATAGTACAAAACAATTCTTTCTACAATATTGTTTATTGAATTATTGCTTACCAAATACCAACCAACGCATATGCATGCTCCAATATTTAATTATTTTTCCGCTGACTGAATTAATTATAACATTATATAGTCATTTAAAAGGATTCGATAATGCGATATTTATTAGGTAGGTCTTGTTATCAAATTTGATTTTGACATAATTTCAAAATATAATTTCATTTTGAAAATTTGAAACGACGCTTAATTTAAAATCGACTCAACGACCTAATGAATACCTTATTGCATACGTTCTTCGTACCATTGGATTGAACGCATATTTTAAAAGGTGTAAATATTAATTTTGTAGGAAAGTATATTATGTAATATTCTGTTAGCTGTAATTTAGGCGAGTATTAGGCTGGAATTATTTGTTTCCTTTATTAGTCTATTCATGCTGTATATATGTTAGACCTCTGTAATTATTCAAATCAATACAAAGCAGTATTCTAAACCCTAAACACTTGTCTTAACCCTAAATTCCGCATATTAAACTGTTTTCATGGTATCAGAGCCGTAAGGCAGAATCCGGGACCGGAAAAACCTTTCTCAGCCTTCATCATTTACCATGGCCGATTTACAACTAAATCCAAACCCAGAAAATAATCAAACTGTCACTTTGAGTGTTGAACAGCTTATGCAGATGTTCGACAAAATGAACAAAAAACAAACACAGCCTGAACCAGTAGCAATTTCGCATGAACTAAAGGTCGCAGAGAAATTAAACTATCATAATTACACCAAATGGTGTAAGTTTATGGTCATTGCTATTGATGCAAGACACAAATTAGAGCATATCACAAAGGAACCACCGGCTCTCACAGATCCGATATATGAGCAATGGAGACAGAAAGATGTGATAGTCCTCTCTTGGATTATCTCAAATATTGAACCAGCACTTGTCAATCAATTCCTAGACTATAGTACAGCCTGGGATTTATGGAAGGGTATTGAAACCCTACTCGGAAGTGGCCGCGATGAACTTCAGATCTTCGATCTGAGTACCACAGCATCCACCATAAAGCAGAATAATAATACTCTTGAGGAGTATTACGGCATTTTAATTACTCTATGGAAAGAGATCGACCGTCGGTCACCCAACCCCATGAAATGTAATGAGGATATCACCATTTTTAACAACTATATTCAAACTCAGCGTTTATATCAATTTTTAGCGGGTTTGAATGATAGTTTTGATAAAGAGAAGAGAGATTTATTAAATCAGATTCCAGTACCTACCATTGATGCAGCTTATGCCATGATTCGAAGGGAGATTTCTAGGCGTGGTGTTATGAACCACGTGTCATCATTGGGGCGCAACCCCTCAGACATTGGGAGTGGCCTCATCGCACACCATAGCCGGTCAGAAAGACCATCATTCCGGCGAGAGGATAGGTCGAACTTGAAGTGTAGTTACTGTGGTGGTTCAAGACACACCAAAGAGGGGTGTTTCAAGCTCATAGGTTATCCTGAATGGTGGGACGATCTACAAAAGAAGAAGGCTGCCACCAAGGCACCGGCAAGCCGGACCGGCGGCAAAGCCCTCTTCATGGGTGCAGATCACTCAGAAGGCAAGGAGGATTCCATTGGAGGTGAGATAAACCAAGCAAAAAAATCAGAAACTCACGCAAGCCATAACAGTAACAGTGAACAAGAAGCAAAGAAAGGGAAGAAAGAGGAAACGGTGGATGAGGAGACCCAAAATGAAAACTTGCCTAATTTGTGCTTTTATACACATGCCTTCTAACCCTAAACCAAAAAACCTAGAACATTCCATACCACCTTCTCAAACTAACATTTCAGCCGGCCCATTTTTTGACATTGGGCCCATTAAATCAGACGCCCAAAAATCTGATTTTATGGGTTCAAATGTCGTGGGTCATTCCTTGCTTTCCATACCACAAAATACCCAACCATCTACCACTCCATGGATCTTTGACTGTGGGGCCACCGACACCATGACCTTTGACCCAAATGATTTTTTAAACCAAAAACCCACAACCCGTTCTCATATACAAACAGCCAATGGGGAGTATGTTCGGGTTCTCAGTGCCGGTGCTATTGATGTTACTCCTTCTTTGCCTCTTAAACATTGCTTGTTGATTCCTAGTTTGTCTCACAAATTATTATCTGTTAGTCAGCTGACTAAAGAGCTTGATTGTACTATTCTTATGACTGCTACTGGTTGTGTTGTGCAGGATGCTCGGACCGGGACAATCATTGGACGTGGTACTGAACGAGGAGGATTATACTATGTTGATGAAACGACTCCCAAAAGTCAAGCTCTACTGGCTCGCGAGTCTCCTGATCATCACCTCTGGCTTTGGCATCGACGTTTGGGTCACCCCACTCTAGCTTATCTTAAACATTTATTTCCTAGTTATAGACATTTTCAGACTTTGGATTGTGAATCATGTGTGATGGCAAAAAGTCACAAACACTCTTATTTTCCTAGTTTTACTCGTGCTACTAGTCCTTTTGTTTTGATACATTCTGATGTATAGGGTCCTGCTCCCAATTTTGGTATGCATAATTATTCTTATTATGTCTTGTTTGTTGATGACTGCACTCGCATGAGTTGGGTTTATTTTTGAGACACAAATCTGAAGTTTTTTCTGTATTTGTTACCTTTTATAACATGCTTCAAACTCAATATCATGCTAAACCACAAATTCTCAAAACTGATAATGGGAGGGAGTACATTAATACTGATATGAAAAATTTTTTATCTGACCATGGGATGCTACACCAAACCTCTTGCCCAGATACTCCACAACAAAACGGGGTAGCTGAGCGCAAGAATCGGACTCTTCTTGAGATCACTCGGGCTCTCATGCTTGAGTCCCATAGCCCCTCCTACCTTTGGCCCGAAGCCATTGCCACAGCTACATATCTCACCAACCGACTTCCATCCAAACCCCTACACTACAAAACCCCCCTTGAAACCCTTCAATCCTTTGTCTCTCTCCCATCCTATCATTCTCTACCTCCAAAGGTCTTTGGGTGCATTGTCTTTGTTCATTTATCTAAGCAGGACCGGACTAAACTAGAAGCACGAGATGTTAAGTGTGTGTTTGTTGGCTATGGGGTGAACCAGAAAGGGTATAGATGCTTTGATCCAACTAATAAACGCATGTATACCACCATGGACTGTGATTTCTTTGAACAGTCATATTATTATCACCAGCATCGTTCTCAGGGGGAGACAACCAGTGAGAACTTTAGCTGGCTTATCTATTCTACTGAACCTAACCCGGTTGTGATTGATCAAATTGACTCAAAAGAGCAAGAAAGCGAGACTACCGATGTCGTTACTGACTACATAGTACCTCCTCCTCCTCAGGACACTCCTGTCTCGGCCGATGAGCATCCGAATCATAATGATTCTCCTGAGGTAAACCCTGATGATACTGTTGTTGAAATTCCTTCTGATGATATATTAGATACAGCTGTGGTTGTGACAGACAGGTACAAACTGCCACCTAGAAGGACAAGAGGTATACCACCAAGGAGATATGATCCAGAATTTGAGGCTCAAAGGTCTAGATATCCTGTAGACAAGGAGAATACCGATAATTTGTCTACAATTGCTCTGGCATTCCAAACTGCTCTCTATTCGAACGATGTTCCCAGAAATATCAATGAAGCTCTTAGGGATCCAAGGTGGAAGAAGGCTATGGAAGAAGAGATCTCTGCTCTAGATAAAAATGAAACTTGGGAGAAATGTGTCCTTCCTCAGGGTAAGAAAACTGTGGGGTGTCGATGGGTATAGACTATCAAATACCGAGCTGATGGAACAATAGAAAGGTATAAAGCCAGGCTGGTAGCACAGGGATACACGCAGACTTACGGGGTGGATTATTCTGAAACTTTTTCACCTGTTGCTAAGATTGATACTATTCGTGTTCTGTTCTCAGTTGCAGCAAATAAAGATTGGCCTTTGCATCAGTTTGATGTGAAGAATGCTTTTCTTCATGGACAGATTGAGGAAGAAGTGTATATGAAGGCTCCTCCTGGTTTTGCAGACGGGTATGAGCCAGGGGAAGGATGTAAGTTGAAGAAGGCTCTATATGGGCTTAAGCACTCTCCAAGGGCTTGGTTCGGAAGGTTCACCTCTGCAATGAGGAAATTTGGTTATAAACAGAGTAACTCAGACCACACTCTATTTCTCAAGCGACAGAAGGGTCGTATTACTTGCTTAATCATCTATGTAGATGATATGATTATTACTGGGGATGACGATAAGGAAATAGAAGTTCTAAAGAAGCAGCTGTCAAGGGAATTTGAGATGAAGGATTTAGGTCATCTTAAGTATTTCTTGGGTATTGAGGTTCTAAGATCAAAGGGTGGTATTTTCATCAGTCAAAGGAAGTACATCCTTGATCTCTTGGCTGAAACAGGTATGATCGATCGTCCTGCTGAAACACCTATTGTCACTCATCATGGATTACAGATGGTCGAAGGAGTAAAACTTGCAGACAGAGAACAATATCAGAGGATGGTTGGGAAACTCATATATCTGGCTCATACTCGACCAGATATTGCCTATGCCGTGGGAGTTGATAGCAGATTTATGCATCGACCACAGACACATCATATGGGAGCAGTTATCAGAATCCTAAGGTATCTTAAGGGTACAAGCAGTAAGGGGGTCTTCTACAAGAGAAATGGACACTTAGATCTTCAAGCTTATACAGATGCAGATTGGGCAGGAGATCGAGATGATAGAAAGTCCACATCTGGATACTTTACATTGGTAGGAGGGAATCTCGTTACATGGAAGAGTAAAAAACAGAAGGTGGTTGCTCTTTCAAGTGCTGAAGCAGAGTTCAGAGGCATAGCCAAAGGGATTACAGAGGTCATGTGGCTTAGGAAACTCCTAAGTGAGCTATATGTTTCACAGAATAAAACATGTAGCCTCTTTTGTGATAATAAGGCAGCTATTAGTATTTCCGAGAATCCGGTTCAGCATGATCGAACCAAGCTAAGCATGTTGAGATTGATAGACACTTCATAAAGGAGAAATTGGAGAAAAAGATCATTAGCCTACCGCATGTGAAATCTGAAGATCAGCTAGCAGATATTCTTACCAAAGCAGTTTCATCTGAGGTTTTTGAGCAGACATTATGCAAGTTAGGTATCGGAGATCCGAAGACCTAACTTGAGGGGGAGTGTAGGAAAGTATATTATGTAATATTCTGTTAGCTGTAATTTAGGCGAGTATTAGGCTGGAATTATTTGTTTCCTTTATTAGTCTATTCATGCTGTATATATGTTAGACCTCTGTAATTATTCAAATCAATACAAAGCAGTATTCTAAACCCTAAACACTTGTCTTAACCCTAAATTCCGCATATTAAACTGTTTTCAAATTTATAATTAGTATTATATCAAGTATGGTCATAAAATAGGGAGTATATATATATATATATATATATATATATATATATATATATATATATATATATATATATATATATATATATATATATATATATATATATATATATATATATCATTACCAAAAGAAAAAAAATTTGTCCAGAATAATCCACATAATGCCCATTGGCTATGAATAATCTTTAATATTGATTATTTTTAAATAATTCGATATTTGTATATTACTTGGTGAAATTAAAGCATCCCTTTCTAGTACATTTTAACCGGCCAACTATTTTATAGGTATCTATCACCAAAGAGGAAAATAATTAGACCAATGAATAAGGGGAGAAAAAGTTAGTGTAATGGCTAGTAAATAATTACTAGCCGGTTGAAATGTGAAAAAGATTATTGTCAGTAAATTAAATAATATAATATAGTACAAAGGTATAAAGTGATCATTATTTAGGACAAGTTTTCCAAAAAGTATAAAGTAAAGAAAAGAATTTGAAATAAAATAAAATGCAATTAAATGTATTTGGGTTTTCACTATATAAAGTGATCATATAGTATGAAAAGTATGATAGCACTACTAATAGGAGTTGTTAATAGCAATCTTCAAATACCAATAATTATCCTCTAATGGCTACCACCAATCCAATTTTAATTGTTATGGGAGTGCTGATCTTAACGCTCACCATACACCAAACAGGTATGATCTCTCTCGCTCTATCTTTCATTTTTATTATTGCTATAATTCGATTCTTGTTAGAGTATATAACATATTTTGGGGCTTCAACCATCAGCTTAAGTTTTTGGTTGAGTTGGTTTCTTGACATGGTATCAGAGCCAACGTGACAAAGGGTCATAGGTTCGAATCTCAACCACCTCTCATTTAAAGTGGAATATTTAGCACTAAGTATGAGAAGGGGCTGTGTTGCTTCCACATAAGTGACCAGATACAAAACCCATAAAATTTATTTTACTTAATAATTTTTTTCCTAGATCCGCCAGTGTACCCCACACAAATGAATCTAACTTAAACCTTTTGGTGATCAATTTTAGAAGCAACAATTGGAGTATGTTATGGAAGAAAAGGACAAAACTTGCCATGTGCACAAGAAGTAGTAAATCTCTATGATTACCATGGCATTGAAGCAATGAGACTATATGATCCTAATCAAGACACACTCCAAGCATTACAATCTACATGGATTACACTCATATTAGGCACACTTAATGAAGACATTCAACAATTAGCATCCAACCAATCATTCACTAATAAGTGGGTCCAAACCAACATTATTCCTTTTAAAAATTCAATTAAATACATTTGTGTTGGAAATGAAATACACCCATATGATCCACAAGCCCCTTTTGTGTTACAAGCTATGCAAAGTATCCTTAATTCACTTAATCAAAATAATTTAGGTGATCAAATTAAGGTTTCTACGGCCATTGATACGATCTTGATTGAGAATTCGTATCCACCGTCGGATTCTCGGTTTAAAAACTTAACTTATATTACCCCGATAATTAAGTTTTTAGTCGATAATGATTCGCCTTTGTTGGTTAATATTCAACCGTATTTTTCTTATTTGAATGACCCAAAAAATATTAGGCTTGATTATGCATTGTTTAAGGCATGTGGGACCGTTTTTATTGATGATAATAGTGGGTTAAAGTATCAAAATTTATTTGATGCGATATATGATGCAATGATTGTAGCCGTTCAAAAGGTTTTAGATGGTTCGTTAACTGAAAATCATCATCATTATTCCCAATATTCTGCTGAAGAGGATTCGTTAACTGAAAAATTGGCGGTTAATAACGGTAAGAAAAACCAACAAAAGAAAAAGAAAGTGAAGATTGTTGTGTCAGAAAGTGGGTGGCCTTCTAAAGGTAAATTTCATCATGGGAGAAAATTGGGTAAAAAAGATGAGGTAATGGTAAAAAATGAGTTGGGATCATGTGGGGAAGAATCAATTAGGGGTGAAGCTGCTACAATTGAAAATGCTAAGATTTATTACACAAATTTGATTAATCATGTGAAGAAAGGTAGTCCTATGACACAAGGGGAAGCTATTGAGACTTATTTGTTTGCTATGTTTGATGAGAATGAAAAACCTGGTGATGTAAGTGAACGTAATTTTGGACTTTTTACACCTGATCAAAAACCTAAGTATGGTGATCTTGATTTTTGTGGTTGTTAGTCGTTGTCGTTGTCATCAGCATACTTGATGTATGTTAATCGTTTCATCAATAGAAGTTATGATTATGGTTTGATGAAGATGTGACGACTGATGAAGGTTTTTATAAGTTAATAAGGTTCTCCTAATTGTACTATAATATGATGAATTAGGTTTAATTGTAAAAAAGCAATTGTGATTCTTGACAATTTATTGTTTAAGAAGTAAAGAAATAATGTTTTTGTGTTAAAAGTTAAGGATCTTGTTTGAAATTCAAAAAAAAAATAAAAGTTAAGGATCTTGTTTTACTACAATTTGTCACTTATATTAGAGTAACAATCACTAAAATAAATAGTATGGTGATGTGCAAGAGCGGATTCGAAAAAAATTAAGTGTTAGTCAATAATATAATTTAGAAACAAATTTTTAAAAATATCTATCTATTTAAAATTATAAACACAATCACTAAATACTCTTAAATAGAGGTGTTCAATGGGACGGGCCGGGTCGTGGCGGGGCGGGTCAATATTTAATTGGGTCGGGTCGGGTCGTGTCAAATGCTAAACGAGACGGGGCGGGTCAAGCCCATTTAAATCCGACCCACTTTAACTCATTTTTTAAAAGCTAATAAAAATAACTTTTTTAAATATATTTTATGACCCATTGGGTCGATCCACTTATGTTTATAATAATATCATTTATAATAAAAAAAAGCGGCAAATTTTTTTTCGCAATTAATTCTTCTAATTATCCGACCCTTTACACCAAGGCCCGCTGATGACTCACCCCGGTATTGACACGACCCACTAATGACCCGTTCAAATGTGATCCGACGACCCTTGACCCGTTGTGTCAACCCACCCCGTTGAACACCTCTACTCTTGAACTATATATCAAACTAATAAAATAATTATAATTATTATACTTAAAATGAGCACTGTCAAAAGATCTTATACAAATAAAAAATAAAAAATCATAATATACATATGTACCATTCATAATACTTATGTGTTGGAATAAATGATATGGTTTCATAAAAAGAGTAAACAAGTGTAGAAAAAAGAGAGAGGGTTAATGAGTAGATATGTACCATTAACATGAACAAATCATGTAACTTTTAGGGTTAAGAAATATACACATGTGATGCTCTTTAAAGTAAAAATATCATCCATATTTTATTCAGTAATTTTTCTGAACAGCATATCTTTCAGAATAGCAGCTTCATTTATTTTCGGAATGTAATTGTGCTGAATTAATTCTTCATCTGTAATTTTAGCCCAACATTATCCCATTACAGCATTTATGCAAAATTATTTCTGTGATAAAAACCTTTCATATTTTATTCAGCATGTTTTTGGAATAAGACTTGTTTTTGAAAGCTGCTGTGAGACTGCCACCTGGTATTATGGCACCAAAATTATATAATAGTACTTCCTCTGTTCCATAATACTTGCTACATTTCACTTTTTTACGCAATCTAATGCATAATTTTGATCATTAATATTTTAAACTACACTAATCTAAAAATTATAAAAATTTAATATTATGAAAGTATGCTATTAGACGATTCAAACAAGATCCCACTTAACTATATTTTTACGTACACATTAGTCGCAATATGTAAAATAAGCTTGAACGATGAATAATGCACAAAATAGAAATATAACGATTATTTTGAAACGGAGGAAGTATGATTTTATAAAATAACAATAATGTGGGAATAAACCCTAAGCCTCTCTCAAATAAACCCTAAGCCTCACCCAAAGCTGATCTTCATTTTGTCTCTCTCAAATAAACCCTAATTCTCAAAATGGAAACCCTCAAAATTCTCTGGAGATCAATGGCGGCAGAAGCATCGTCTATCCTAAAGAAATGGTTGAGAAGCGGGACAGAGGAGTTGAAGCGTAAAATGCTGTTACGGTGGGTGCACAGACATCAAAATGGTTCAATATGTAGTGATTTCGGGGTTTTGGATCTAGATACTGGCGATTTGCGTAAAATCCCTTTTACACTTTTTGAGATTGGTGGATATTGTTCAATGTTGGCTGTGGAATCAACCATCTACCTTATTCGCAAAGCTTTTCGCAACGGCGGCGACAATGACGGTGACGACGACGGCATGTTGTCGTTAGATTTGAGCAAACCTGAAATTGGTTGGAAGAAAGCCCCATTTATGAATGAGAGTAACTATTATATGCCAGATTGCGTTTCGTGTTGTGGCAAGATATACGTCTTTGAAATTTTGAATTCGTCTTGTTTCGGTGAGGTTTTCGATCCCCAACTTAATCGCTGGAATCCGTTGCAGGATCCACCCCCTGTTCATGGCGATTTCGAGGTAATTTATCCCCTGCTTTCCGATCCTTTACGTGGTCGTATCATTTTTCATTTCTTCATAAGGGGATGCAAAGATAAGTGCCCTTCCACCTCCCATTCCCACTCCCCTCCTCTGTCCTGTATCTATGCTTATTATCCCAACAGCGGCGGCATTGACGGCGGCCACTGGGAGTGCCTTGATGACAATTTCAATGGAAGAATATGGAATTGGGATACCCCTACGGTTGTTGTGGATGATATAATTTATATTTACTACCATAAATTTGATAAATTGATTGAAGCTTATGATCTAAGAACCAAACAATGTTTGAAGATTGTGATATCATATGATTTAGAGATGGCATATGCTTGCTGGAAGGCTAATTTCGATGATTTACAAGATTTGGGAAATGGGGTTTTCTGTTTGACTAGTTATCGTCATAAGTTTAAAATATTAAATTCTTCTATAACGAATGATCACACCTTGGTTTATGCTTTCAAATTCAAAGTGGAGCCTAAAAGAAGCCATAACCAAGTGCTACTTAGTACTGTATCTTCCATATCCTCTCAACTTCCAATCTTCTGCGATATTGGTAATTACCTCGCTATCTAGGTAACAACGTGGTAGTCTACTTAATTAGTACGTACACTTTAAATAAATAAGAATGATTTGTAATATTGGTTAAGTTTTATGTGATAAGAATTTTTGGCTTTTTTGCGTGTTACGCAATAAATTCGTATGGTGACACCGAACTTTCATTTTTTTTATGTGGTTGAATAAATATTAAAGTTTATGGTTAAATTAAGTACTCATTTTGAACTGATTACGAAATATGTGTCCTATTAGTAGGGATGACAATTCAGTCCGAATTCGACCCTAGCCCGACTCGATCTGAGGATAATAATTTGATTCGAGTCCGAGGAAAAAGTCATTATACTCTGCCTCCGACTTTACGATCCAAGTCCGAGTTAGAGACGGACTGGAGTTGGACCGTAAAAATAATCCGACATTCCAACCCGACTCTGACCCTGAAGGGAATCTGACAATGGATTTGACTTTTACACCAATATTTTGTTTCTTTTAAAACTCTAGACGTCACTAATTCAAACCCCCTTCCATACTAATTGTAATTTTCGATTTTGAAAAACTACTTAGTATTTTTATTTAGATAAATAAATCAGAATACGACAATTCAAATCAAAATAAATAAAATACGCCAAATTAATATGCGAGAAAATTATGTTAAATTGTAATAGTAGGACTATTTCTCTTGTTAAACTTGAATTCAAAGTACTTTTTTTGTTAAATTGTATTTGAAAAATATATTTAGTTAATTTTGTATGCTTTACAATCATTATAATATCACGATACTGTTTAATAATAATCCAACTCCGCATCCAACTCCGTTGGAGGTCTGAGAGTCCGAGTCGGGCAAACTCGGAATATGCATAATCAAAGTACATATGTTTTTATTCACACGGGTTTTTGTCCTTCTTTTTTAACATAGGGGAATGAACTAGAAACAATACTGTTAAGGCGGGTCGGGTACCCAACTTGTAGTTTACAACTTTTTAAAATTGACCTGCAATTTATATTACGGGTCAGTGGATCGATGGATTGAGTCAAACGGGTCGGATTTTTTTAACAACCCTATTGATATATGCTCATTCTTAATTCTTAGGTGACACTTAAGTATGGGTGGAAAAAACAATATTTTATTATAGTTTCGCACATTGAAAATTCAAGTTTAATAATCTAATTCTAAAAATTTAAAAATATTTAAAGGATCATCAAATTGAAAAGCGTACACTAAAAAAATCGTGCGCCAGTGAGTAGTGATCTCATCCACTCTAGAAGAAATTTCAACGGGTTCAAACATTTGGTGGAATACTTATTACTATTATTTTATCAAACAATTATCCAGTAAAACAATTATTATTATTATTATTATTATTATTATTATTATTATTATTATTATTATTATTATTATTAATATTATTATGGAAAGAAAGAGTTTATATCATAGAAGAAAAAATTACAAAAAATTGGTGAGGAGTCGAGCAACAAGCTGAGCATTCACACTTTTTAAAGTATTTTTTATAGTACAAAATTAACCTGATCATGCAATATTTATTATATCTTGTTATCAAATTTGATTTTGACCTGATTTCAAATTGAAATTAATTTTAAATAATCCGGAATATATAATTTAAAATCCACCTAATAACCTAATGAATACCATATTGCATACTTCCTTTGTACCATTGGATTAACAAATAACACATCTTTTTAGTAAAAGTTAATTTATCATAAAATAGGGAGTAAGGAAATTTACCAAAGGAGAAAACAATGTAAAATAAATAAAACAACTCCAAAAGTATAATGCTATTTTGTAGAATTTTTTTAAGAATTGCTACTAATGACCTTTTGCAAAAGCATGTTTCTACCATGTAGAATATCTCTTATTTTTGTTGTTATTGTTATTGTTATTATTGTTATATAAATACTGATATACTCCATTATACTTCATGATTATTTGACTCAAAATAATTCAGAAAGCTAAATGAAAAAATTGGGCTATTTACGATTATACAATTAAATTAGCTATTGTAGTATGTAAATTACCTGTTTTTTAATCATATTATTATGATTATTATTATGATTTTAAATGAAATTACGAAAAAGCCATTGAGTCTATTTTTAATCATATTATTATGATTATTATTATGATTTTATAAGGGGTATTTTTAAATGTCGTCATCCTTTTCTTTGTGTTGTGACTTTTTTAGAATGAAATTACCCGCTTTAGTTCGTAGGCAAATTTAAATTACCACTTTATAAAAGATTATGCTTTTTTGTTCAAAATTAAATTTCCTTGTCAAATAAAATTATTTAGCCTTTTTTAAGTAAAATTTTGTTTTAAATAATCTAATCCATTGCTTATTTATTGTAAAAAGTTTCTTCTATTAATTATTTCTAAATAATCCAACTTTTATATATTTTTTTATTAACAATACCCATTATCACTTTTTAACCGGCTACCGGTACATACTACCAAAGAGGAGCAGGGGTAGAGCAATGAATAAGTATAAGGAGGGAAATAAAGTGAGTGTAATGACTATTAGCAGTTTAATTAGCACCTACAGTATCTGGTAAAAGTGTAACAAGGGATATTTTCAGCAAAAAAATATACAATTAAAGATCGTATTATTCACAGCAGATGAACATGAGGTGGAATTATTAAAACAACTTTTCCACTTATAAGCTTTATATTTTTAGCCTATTTATTATAGCAATTGGACATAAATTGGCAAATTAAAGGGTATAATTAAAAATTTTTTAGTTATACAACGTTGATATTATTATTGACTTTGTTATTGACTTTCGAATACACCCCCAATGTTATGCAATCTTTTTTATATAAACCACCTCTTCCTCACTCACTAGTCTCTACTCATATTCACATATTAATACTAATAAAAATTATCCAATTAGCCGGACAGCCGATACAGTATAAAACCCGTAAAATTTTATCCACATTGTATCTACTATTTAAATAAGTAAATTGTGACTTGTTTTCCTCTTGAAAATTTAAATGGTAAGTGGCAAACATTCTCTACTAAAAAGTTTCCAAACTTTTTCCATCATCTCTTAATTTAAAATAGATTAGCCTTGGTTTGTTTGAGGAATGTGAGTTTGATACCACACTGCAAGAATATAAATGATTTTCCACTAATTTTTTCAGACGTCAATTTTGATTTTTTGAATGCAAGATATTTTATGGAAAAAGGAAAATTTATTTTGTCAAACGGCCTGTTTGGTAAGTGGTACTAAATCGTAGTAATAGTAATAATTTATAGTGTAAAATTTTATCAAAAGTTTTATCTCATTCTCATGGTAATGAAACTTTGATCACAACAAAGTTTTTGTGTATACAAATTTTTATTACCGGCCACTTAATACCATTTTTCCCAATGATAATGCAGTGGAATGAATTTTGTGAAGAAAATGAGATGATTGAAGTGGGACAAGCATACCATCAAAGTAATCGATCAAGAGATTTTTCAACCAAAATTACACTCATTTTTCATTCCCATTACCACCATTTATCATCACCTACCAAATGGGTCGTGAATATAGTATTTTATTAGATAAGTTTTTATATTGTATAAATACAAATTAAGCCACTTAGTATTTCTTATATTGGTCATTAATTTTAAGCCCACTATATTACTTATTGTGCGCTCCCACTTAATTTAATTACTCCTATAATAATTACATAATTCCAAGTGCATATTCCACATACATTTCCATTACTCATTTGTACTACTCTAAAATATAATTCTACTTGCTAACTCTAGCCGCCTTTAGGGGATAACATCTTAAGTTTGATTTTCACATAATTTTATATTTTTTTCAGCCTATTTTATAACTTAAATAAATAAATACTAGTCGCCTTTACTTATTTATTTTAAGCCGTAGTCCGTAGACAACAAACAAGGGCAAAGTCAGAACCTAAAACTTATTTGTCAAAATGTTTGGTCATAAATAAGTCGGATATTTTAGTATAATGTGCTATATTTATTTTCTTTATTTTTGTTCAGTTTTTTATTGTCTATCTATGATTGTGTTATTAATTTTTCCCTAATTTTATTTTTGGCTATGTTATCAAATTACTAACCTATTTTGCTGATCATTTTTCAAACGGATCATTTTCGATTTTACTGTTTTATTTATTATTTTTTTTTCCTAACAGAAATTGGCAATCGGTCTACCATGAGGGCAGGAGACAATCAATCAAATCCATTTATTTGACTCCCCTACTTTAAGGTTGCCACGTGAAATTAATACTTCGTTTTAAATTAATTGTATGATGACTTGTTTTAAAATATAAATTTTAGAAGTCATTTGCTATTATATGGAGTATATATAATTTGTTTTTGTTTTAAATATATTCATCAATTATCAAGAAAAATCAATCGTTATTCAGTTTTTAATGTAGTGTCTACATTTGCATAAAGGGAATGGTAGGAATTTTTTCACATGTATTATATTGCTGAACTAGACAAATACCATATTAGCAAAATAATATGAGAACACTTTGTGTCTAAAGAAATACCATATTAAATTATATATTGACTAATTTTAGTGGTTTTGTTTGATAAATGATTCTTAGATTAACTTTTGAGTTTTTTTTTGATTGGTTAAAAATCAAAAACTTGTTTGGTAAATAGCTAACAAGTTGAAAAAATTGACTTTTAAATCAAAATAAAAAGGCTAACTTTTTTACTTTCACTACAACAAATTTAACTTTTTGCGACATTGCATTTAGTGGCATTAAAAAAATGTCACTGAATCATATTTTTAGTGTAATAATTATTGGTTTTTATTTTAAATCCTATTATAAAGTGATTTATCAATACTTTATTAGTCTTTAGTGGAATTATTAATTGTTACCATAGCCTATAGTGGCATTTATGAGAAATGTCACTAGATCATATGTCGCAAAAAGCTTTAGTGTGATTTTTTATTATGCTGCTAAATGGTCTAATAAATGTCACTTAATCCTCTATATACACTACTAGATATTTACAATAGCGACATTTAAATTAAATGTCACTAAATATATCCCACTAAAAGCAAATGTCACTAGATATTTACAATAGTATTTTTTCAGTTGACCCATGCTTCCACTAATACACAACTAACAACGAATGCTTAATGTTACCAAACATCTCATAAAATAGTTGACATATTCATCTCTTGCTTAAAAGCTAACAAAAATAGTTGATCAGTAGGTCAAACAAGCCAACTAAAAAAGCCAGTAACCAACAACCAACAATCATCTACCAAACAACCCCAACATCTAACCATTATCATATATTATGATAAAAGAATATTAATTCAGTATACGTTACTCATAAAAGCTATTATCAGAACTTGTGATGAGATGGTAAGCCACTAAATCTACCCTTAATTTAGAAGATAAGAAGATAATGGCTAGGGTCGGCCCTAGATATATTGGGGCCCTGAGCGAAATAACACATTGAGACCCTTTTCCTTTACAATTTATTACCTATATGAACCTTTTACAATCATTAATTTTGCTTTTTTGACAAGGGGTCCTGGGCGACGGTCCCTTTTACCCTCTCTTAGGGCCAGCCCTGATTATGACCATTAAAATCCCCAACTCAAAAAAAAAATACCACTTAAACATAAGACCTAATTGTGTTTCACACCATACCCTCGGCCTGCTCTATATAAGCTGGCTTATGGATAGATAACGGCATGAAATACATACAAATACAATGACTACCCTAAACACACCTTCCATGCTCTCGCTCTTCATCACTACCGTCTCATTTATTTTGCTTTTTACCGTACATCTCACAGGTATTATCATATACTCCCTCTTATTCTTATTAAATGTAACATTTGATTTTAGGAAAAAATAGATAATAATAATAATGATTATAATAATAATAATAATAATTATTATTATTATTATTATTATAATAATAATAATAATAATAATAATAATAATAATAATAATAATAATAATAATAATAAATCACAAATTCTTGTGAGAGACGGTCTCTTTGAGAGACCCTCTCTTATTGGGTTGGCCCATAAAAAAATATGAAGTTAGAGTATAGAATATAAGCTTTGATGGACTGGGCCTGAAAGACGTCTCTCAGAAAGACGATCTCTTAGGAGACTAGCTCTAATACCTATTGTGCATTCGCTTGATATAATAACAACTATTAGTTATTTCATAACAACTATTCTTGTGAGCGATCGTCCCTCAAAGAGATGACCGCAAAACAAGCAAGAAAATCACTTTTTTATTTTCTCCTTAATTTGTATTAATTGAGCTATTTAGCCCATATATCATATGCGTCTCTCGGGGAGACCGTCTCTCACAATACAATTTGTGATTTTATAATAATCCCAAAGTATTTTAAAAAAAAAAAAGAAAATCCCAAAGTATAAGGTGTGTTTTTAAAAGTTTGTTGGTTTTTTCTAATGAATCATAGAGTGATTAATTAAAATGATTTTTTTATTATTTAAAATAGTTGATTACTAAAAATATATACGTTGACACAAGTTAGAAATTATTTGAACAAACACAAACTAATTAAGAGTTATTTAAAAGTAAGTAAACACCAATAAAGAAACTTAAACATATAATACTATTAATAAAGTAATTAAACAAGTTAGTGTGATACTGTGTTAAGAAACTAATTCAATTAAAAGTTTAAATTTATGGAAATTGAGGTCCCAGGATATGTTATATACTCTAGCAGTTAAGAATTAATATTGATTTTACTATACTAATTGCACCATTTGACTTATTGTACTAATATGATGATCATGTTACCATGTAGACGCACAAACCGGAGTAAGCTATGGAAAAATTGCAAACAATTTACCATCATCACAAGATGTTGTAAACCTTTATAGATACAACGGCATAAAAGCGATGAGACTTTACTTTCCCGATCAATCCACTTCTCAAGCCTTACAAGGAACCGATGTTAAACTAATGTTAGGTGTCGCAAACGAAAATATTCAATCTATAGCGTCTTGTAGATGTGCAGCTTACCGATGGGTTCGAGCCAACGTACTTCCTTATGCATCATCGATCAAATACATTGTGGTTGGAAATGAAATTGACCCATCTGACCAACGGGCCTCATCAGTCACACCTGCTATACAAAATATTCTATATTCTCTAAATGCATTAAGAATAAATAGGAAATCTAATGACGATATAAAGGTTTCTACGGCGATTAATTTTAATCTACTTACGAACACGTACCCACCATCTAATGCCCAATTTAGGGATCCATCATATATGTCTCAAATTGTAGGGTTAATGAATAGGTATGATGCACCTTTAATGGTTAATATATACCCTTATTTTGCTTATGTAAGTAACCCACGTGACATTTCACTTGATTATGCATTATTTAATGCACAAGGAAATGTTTTTGTTGATCCTAATAATGGGTTGGGTTACAATAATTTGTTTGATGCAATGGTGGATTCGGTGTATGCGGCTCTACGAAGGGCGGGTGCACGCCACCCACGTGTCATCGGGTCAGAGACCGGATGGCCATCTAAGGGTGGATTTGCTGCCACGTTGGAGAATGCAAAGATATATTATAGAAATTTGGTTAATCATGTGAAACAAGGGACTCCTTTGACACCAGGGCAACCTATTGAGACATATTTGTTTGCTATGTTTGATGAGAATCAAAAACAAGGGGCCGAAACTGAGCGTAATTTTGGATTGTTTTACCCTAATCAACAGTCGAAGTACGGTCAGCTTAACTTCTAATTTACTCATAGTAAGATTGGAAAATATATCGAATATTAACTCGGTTAAAGCATGCCTTTTGATGTACTTTTTTAAGGAAAGAATTGGATTTGATTCTCGCTACCTATCCAAATCTTGCCCTTTCCTTAACCTACTTTGTACAAAAAGAATCATAAGTGTGTATGCAAATACGTATCCATGTATGTGGAGTATTATATATATATATATAAGAATAATTTCTAGGTAAAACTTGTACTAGAAATGAAGTATAACTAATATAATAAGTATGCTTGGAAGTTTAATTTTCTTTAAAAACAAATTACAAATATGTAACAAAAAAATCCAAAATTTCAAGCTTACTCGTGAAAATCAAAAGGCATCTATCTACTCCATTTATGTTTCATCTCATTTACTGGTTTTTCCCAATAATTTTAACTATTAATTAAATATGAATGATCTCATATATGAGTTCATTTGAATAATAATGGTGTTGTTTGTTTACATGCAACACGTATCCATGTATGTGTTGTATGTGCTGCTTTCGCATTTTTAGCCCAAATGACTCTTGTGTGAAGGGGCGTATATATATATATATATATATATATATATATATATATATATATATATATATATATATATATATATATATATATATATATATATATATATATATATATATATATATATATATATATATATATATATATATATATATATATATATATATATATATATATATATATATATATATATATATATATATATATATATATATATATATATATATATATATATATATATATATATATATATATATATATATATATAACATACCTTATGGAACCTAAATCATTAGCTTATTCTTTTAGTTGAAAAAGCTGGTTCCTTGATGCTTTTATGGATCCATTTGCCTTATGAAGACTCGATTTTGAAGGTGTTCCTGTTGGTTTTATAGATCAATAAATTAAGTTAACAACCTTCTTAACATGTGATTTAGTTAAGAAGATTAAGCTGGAGAGCGAGGGTCAATGTCTTTAATTCCTTGCCGGTTATGCAGTAAGATCTTAGTAGCTTGGATGACTTGAAGCCTGAAAATATCAATACAAGGGTTAGAAAGGCCCGAAGGGTGTTCCTTCGGGGACCTTCACAAACGCCCAAGTCAGTATCAAGAAAATGATGAATTGCCTAACCAGTCCTTCAAGATGCACTGTGGCGATCAGGTGGATTATGGCTTAGGACTTGTTTTGAGGTGAGGTCTTTTGTATAATAATATGAACAAAGTTCTTGAAAATGTAGCTCTAAAAATCAATGTAATAGTAAAGCTAAAAGTCTGGCTAAGATTATTACTTCGAATGTCTTAATATTTCTTTCTTTCTATATAAGATTTTTCGAACCTCATTTATGGCGTTCCATTTAATATTTATAGCTCATGATTGAAATACAAAACATTCTCTTTGTTGATCCCTAAGAACATTCCTTGCATGGACAAATGTCTTTCTTATACATGTTCTACTATTCCTAACAATACTTTACATGTTTGACAAGTGTTGCTAAGTCTCACGTGAACCCCTTATGCCAAAACCCTTGAATTTGTTTAACACCTTCTTTATAACTGGCTAACAAATGTTGCCAGATGATGGCCTTTTCCAGATTCATGTTGTAGATTCCGACGGATTTGACATCCTTTAACCATGTTTTACCTTAATCAACCTTAATTATCATTTTACCCATACAGAAGGTAAAGATTATTTACAATAAGAGGACGAAAATAAAAGACTAAAAGTTTGTATTGGTAAAATTAAAAACAACAAGTTTTTAAACATTAGTTAATTTCTATGTTTTTTTTTAAAAAAAAAAACAGCTTTTATTTACAATTTATTTTAATTAAGATATTTACTAAAGAATAAAAGTAAGTTGAGCTCATGAGCTGGCTTTAAAAAAGACGGTCTCTCAAGACAGAGTCTCTGTTACACACAAATACAAATAGTTGCCCCATTAAAATCGTCTTAAAAATTAGGGTTTCCTAAAGTATCGGAAAGACATAACAGAAATCAGTTCAAATCTAAAAATGTGGAAATAATCATGTGTTCACTAACCCTAATCAACAAGTATAAATATTATCCTCGACTAATATATAATATATTGTGGATTAATTAGACTTATAATAATGGCTTCGCCTTCAAGAATTCCAGAATTTCACCCAACAATCATCAATCTTGATCCATCTGACGGTAAGCATTCGTACTTTTTTCTTTTTCTTTAATTATTATTTGCTACTGGAAGTGCTCAATAAGTCAATATGGGATCTCATTTCTATTCGGATCCGAATATCTGGTTTTATCGAATAGTGAAAATCATAATCTGGTTCCGAATTGGTATAAAGATTATTTTTGATCTTACACTGGCCATTCTGTTTTATTCTTTAATTTTTAAAATATATTTTGTTATTTTTGCAATAAAAACTTGGAAAAATTGTCCTGAATAATCTGACATATTGCCCATTTGCTGTAAATAATCCCAACTATTGATTATTCCTAAATAATCCAACCTTTGTATATTTTTTGCTAACAGCACCCCTTGCCACATTTTCACCGACTATTGTAGGTACCTATTAGACGTTACTTTCACTTCTTCTTCCTCCTTATGCTTCTTTGTTGATCTACCCCAACTTTTCTTTGGTGATAAATAGCTATAGTAGTCGGTTAAAATGTGAAAAGGGGTGCTGTGAGAAAAAGAAATTCAAAGGTTGGATTATTTATAAATAATCAATAGTATGGATTATTCATAGCAAATTGCCAATAGGTCGGATTATTCAGGACAATTTTTCCTAAAAACTTTAGTTCATTTCGGTTTCTTTCTTTAATCAAGAAAGATGGGAAGGATTTTTGTAATGTCACTATATATAAAAAAAGATTCTATGTTATAGATTAAGAACATTCTATAGATTTATGTTATATTATCTTTTCTGTGTAACATAGTGATTTTTACAATTAAGTGTTTATGGCTCGATTGTGATTAGGGGTGTTCAATGGGCCGGATAAGGGCCGGGCCGGGCTTAAGTAAATATGGGCCGGGCCGGGCCGGATAAGGGCTCTTTAGAATTAATATGGGCTTTAAATGTGCCGGGCTTTGAAAGCCCGGTCCGGCCCAATCCGGCCCGTTTTTGCTACTAAAAATATTTTTAATCCCCATTTTTCAATTTATAACAATTAAATTATCATTTATAATAAAAAAATCAATAAAATATTAATAATTTTATTGACATTGTCATTTATAATATTTAAATTATACATTAACTATGTTATTTACAAAGGCCCGTTTTCGGCCCTTATTGAGCCCTTTTATAGCCCGCTTCATTTTACATAAAGTAAAGCCTGTTTCAGGCCCTGCCCATTTTCGACCCGGCCCTTACAAAGCCCTTCTAAAAAACGGGCCGGATAAGGGCTCAAAATGGGGGCCCGGCCCATTGAACACCCCTAATTGTGATCTATTGATTTTTTTTTGTTATAGAAATCAAGGGTGTAAATGCTTCTAATCCTTTTCATTTTCAAGTTTCAACACCTTATTGGATCCTTCATATATATATATGTGTGTGATCAAATAAAGAGGATTTTTGTTTATAACTACATACAGAAAAAGGATACTTTGTTAAATTAATAACATTTTTTATATTTATGTCATTTATAGTATCTTTTCTTTAGACTGTATAACATAGTGACTTTTACTATTAAATATTTTTTGCCATTGTGATTTGTGATAGGTAACGGTCAATGCGATACATTGCGACCTTATTTTTACACTGTAGAATTTGAGAATTATGTATGAATTAATAGCAATATTAAACTAAAGTACCCTTAAAATAAGTTGGAAAGATAGACGACGTTACCATTAATTGAATAGTTGCATATGTTCCAAGTTCCAACATAATTTGAATCATATCATTAAACATTTTGTTTAGAATTAGAAAATCACGAAATTCGGTTTGGATTTAATCTAATGAATACTAAATTTGTATTAATCATTCAATGAGAGAAACACCTCTATTTATACATTATTTGATCATCTAATAAGAAAACTAAAATATTACGAAATATTAAAATATTAGAAGCTACTCCTTCCGTTCTTTTTTGATTGTCCACATTACTATAACGGGTAATTTCATATATTTGTCCCATTTCCTAAAATGGAAAGTTTTGATACCCTCTTTTCACCCCCTCTCTCTTCTAATATCCCATTTATAATAATTAATTTATATTTTCTCTCTCATAATACCAATACAATCATTAATTCACACCACTGTTATTATAAAATAATACTCACAATCAACAAAGATTCCCACTATCTTATATGTGTGAAATCTTCAAATAGGACACACATATAAGAACGGAGGGAGTAATTCAGAATATTATAAAATATAAGGAAACTAAATAATTACGAAACATTAAAATATTGAAAACTATAACAGAATATTATAAAATATAAAATAAAATATTCTACTAATATTCTTTTTTCCTACTGATCATGTTCCTACAGATGATGACCTGAATAAGGAAGCAGCAAAATTAGCTGAAAACAAGATGCTTGAGTGGGACAACCAGATAATGGATATAATTCGGTTAAATTTACCAAAGGATCAATTTTTAAAGGCCCTTAAAAATGATTTCATCAGATCAAAGCTAAAGCAAAAGATGGAAGTTTTTGAAGATAAACCATCAGATTACACTAGTAAATCTACGAAAGAGTTAACTCCAAATGGGAAGGATTTCTTAAATTTTTTGGTATTAATGGAGTTAGAAACACTTCAAAAGGAAAACATACAACTTGCGCCTACGGAACAAGCGACAGATAGTCTAAGTAAATCACAGTGATTTGTAATATTGGTGAATCAATTTTATGTGGACGGATTTGATATGATGGAGTTTTGAGGATATTAATTACTATTTTTGTTTTGTTTGCTTTATTGGTATTTGTTTTGTTGTTTTAATTATCCAACTCTGAGTGGAGGTAGACTGAAAAAAAACGTCCGACAATTATCCGGAGCAAAGTCGGAGTATGTATAATCCATGCTGCGACTGATCTATTGTTCGATACCCATTTTAAAAATCAAATAATTAACCTGGTATGCAATCTTTTTAGTAATATGTGTTTGAGAATTCAAAGTCAAGTATATTCTTCTAATTAAGTCCTAACGGCCCGTTTGGTTAGTGGTACTAAATGGTGGCAATGAGAATGATTTATAGTGTAAAATTTCATCAAAACTTTCATGTCATTCCCATGGTAATGAAACTTTAATCACAAAAAAGTTTTTTTGTTCACAAATTACCATTACCTCCTAATACCACCTCTCTCATTGGTAATGCATTGGAATGAATTTTATGAACAAGATGAGATGATTGAAGGTTGTCAAGCATGGCCATCAAGATAGCCAAAAGATTTTTTTAACCAAAATTACACTAATTTTTCATTCCCATTACCACGATTTATTACCATCTACTAAACGGGCCGTAAGGGTAGTAAGTAAGTTCGTATAGTAGTATATTCTTCTAATGTAATGTAGTACCAAACTACCAATTTGAGTAAATCTAATATAATGTGAATTGTGATGTAGTATATTCTTCGAATGTAATGTAGTATCAAAATTTTTATATTTTGAAGTTCGTATATTAGTACATTATTCTAATATAATGTAGTACCAAAATTCTTCTAATGTAATGTAGTATCAAAATTCTTTGATCAATTGACCTATATTATTCTATTGTAGTCTTGTTGTTTTGGATATTGAAACTTGATGCAATTTAATTTATCTAATGTTTAAATCTGCTATTAAATTTAAAAAGGCTTACTTCTTTATATAAAAAAATGTTAAAAAATAAGGAAAAAAAACACACATTTTAGGAAACTAGTTGTGGGGCCGCGTGCTATGCACGCGGTCCCCCAAGATACACTATTAAATTTCGTAATGCTATTTTATACACTTCTATTAATAATAATATGAATTATAATCAATTTGATTGATGGCTTTATGAGGGCTAGTAATTACCACGAAAATCCTTTTAAACCCTTAAATTTACAAATGACTTCAAACACAACAAATTAAATGAAGAGTGAAAGTATCAACAAACTGAAGATTATCATAATAAAAAAAAATCTTTAAACTCAATTACTAAGCACAATATAAATTAAGTTGATGGGTTTTTTTCTTTTTAAATGTTATAACTAAAAATTACCCTTATAAATTATTACCATGAAATCCATTAAAACCCCTAAATTAAGTCTATTAGCCACCCATCATTGAAAGTAATGTTAATAATAAGAACCAAAACATGGGTTTAGAGAAAGAAGAAGCCACTAAGTTGAAACCAACCCAATCCAAAAATACACATCAAGAATTTTTTGAGTCACCACAAAAAAAAGGTAATTTTATAATGCAATTGAGCCTAATATCATAAGTTCTACACCATCCTCAATTACTTTAATGCAACCAGTGTCTTCTAAATCTTTAAATGTGCTTAGCACCAACCTACAACAAAAAGTTAGAAACTTAGATTGATAATATGTCTTGCAAAAATCAATTTAGAATCGCTGGATTAATTGATATCTTCCAATTAAAGATGATTCTTTCTAGATGAGCAAATCATCAACAAACTCCAACTTGCACTATCACCAAAAAAAATATCAGGATATAACTCCTAGCACAATTTGTAGCAAGTAATTCACAAGTATTAGCTAGAGCCAAAAGCATGGGTTCAGGGACTTGGACCTGGGGTTCCCTATAATACCATAACAGAGCTAACATCTCTATCCAGACTGAAGCCCAAATTATCATTTAGTAAGTTCAAAATCTGAAGGTTGTGCAAGATGGTGAATGAAAAACCTAAAAGGTTTTTATCCAAAAGGAACAAAACAAAATAAGCATCATATAGAAGATAAAAATGCCTTACTCAAGATTGAAATTAACAGAGGCAATTGGCAAGCAAGCACATGATAAGTCCGCTAATTACTATTGACATTACTTTCAACCTAACGGGCATGGATTGGACAATATTTTATTTGGGGACATAAACAAGAACATACACTTGACATTACTTTTCTCCCGGTAATATTAATTAAACCTCAAAAGCCAATAGGGCTAAATGGGTTAGTGTTTAAAACCATCCCAAATCTTAAGGTTAGGATTAGGTTGAGCAGATGACCTGCAAATAATGACGAAATAGGCTACTACAAAAATTAAAGGACTTGTCAAGCAAGCGTTCAGTCTCAAAACCTACAAGTGAATCCATCTGACATAACTAAAGCAATGTAACAAGCCAGATTTTTCGGGTCAGAAGCACAAACCCATTTCTCGATCAAGTTGCCAGTTCCATGGCTGAGTGAAATAAATCAACCTCCTAGCTCAGTCAGCACCAAGATGGTCTGCACTACGTAAAAGTACTATATCTCCAGTCCATAACAACACATTTTCAATTCAATAACATATATTCTTTTGTCTTAAGGAGAGGCGTAAAGTATTTTGCTTCCATAAGATCGATTACACAAAAAAAGTAAGTGAATATCAAGATTGTTAATAGAAAGGAAAAAGTACCTTGTAAACTTATCTTAAGATCCCATAGTAATGCATACCTCTTTTGCAAAATATTTGGAAGCAACTCCATATCTGTATAAATCAAAATGTCATGTGAAGGAAGTTTGAATCCATAAAGGAAGCTCAATCAACTCTAGAAGGTGCATGGTCCAAAGTGTATGTATCCCATTAGCAAAAAAATGTTAACAATATTACATGAAATTAAAAATGTACTCCTTGTTATATTAAATTGTATGTTTAAACAACCTATTGTTATATTATTGTTAAAACTTTGTACAAAAATAAACAGGAAAGAAGAAAAATCTATAATAGGTAATATTTTTCAAGCAGAATAACATGTAAATTTGCATTTTATAAATCTTACAAGTCTTGTATATTGTTCCTTGAATATTAAGCAATCATGACTCATGTGTAGTAAAGTGTATCATCGGAAATGGAACCATAGCTGGACTGCCACTGCATTTGACATACATTTCTAAGTTCTAGGACAAATCATTTGTTCGAAAGTTTTTATATAGTCCGATAAATTTCCATAATATTTTCTTTCATAGATAATACATTAGTATAACTCATAAAGTTTATAGGAGTATTATAATGGACATTATTATATACCTCAATGAATCTGTAGCCCTTTTTTCAAAACTGCCAATGATGTTTACAATCAAGGGTCATTCCGAAACAGTCTCTTTTTAATTACAATGGCAAAGTTGCATACATCCAATCCCTTGAAGTTCGCTTGAGCTAACATGTATATATAGTACTTATTAGTATTGCATGTGATTGAGAATCGAGAGATGTATTAGGAGAATGCATGAGTTTATTTTGTGTAGATATTGGTATGAGTATTTGGTTTCGGATTTTAAGAACTATAATAAAATAACTTCCTAGATTATTTGTATTCTAAATGGCAAATGTTGGTTACATTTAGGGGTCAATAAAAAACATCTCATTTGTCCTACCAAACCCTGCCTAGGTGAGGATAGCTTAGCATTGCGGGTAATAGCACCTTGTATACTTTTATATCCGCTTATGCAAGTGGTCGAGTGTCGAGAGATGTAGTAGGAGAATGCATGATTTATATGATGCAGAAATTTTGAAAATACAACATATTATAATTCTATCAGATTATCGTTGGCTCTTTTTGTTTCAGACAAGGTATAAACAAGGGACCAAGGAACCTAAACTTTACAAAATCTCGCACCATTGTGGTCCTTGAATGGCTCAAGGACTAAATGTTGATACCATTGAAACACAACCTAAACTTTACAAAATTTTGATGCTATTTCTTGATTAGTGGAATGAGCTAATAAAGGAGGGTTAATAATTGAACAGTATAATTTTCTTGTTCAACACTATTATTATATAATTAGTATGGGATGACCTTATTAGTTACTCCAAATATGTGCTGCTGATGTGAGTGTATTACATAGACAGCAATGCTGAGTTGACATTTGAAGCGTGCATACTATATGCTTTTTACATAATTTCGAATTTGATTCTCTGAATGTTATTAGATTGGGAGGTTAGAAGGTTTAATGAGATTCTTTTTTTTACAGTTTTGAAAAGTAAATAGTTTTGTTTCTTTACTTCTTAACTTTTAAAAGATTTATTGTTGTTTGATTTTAGATTATTATGGGGCTTTAATAAATTGACATATTATATCATGTGCACTTCTTATTTATGTGAAGCTGCATATGATAATTGCCATCAAGGATAACCGGAAACATCCTCTTTGTCATCACTAATGACGGTAAGATTGCGTAAGCTAACCGCTTAATGACATTGGGATTATAGAAGTTGTAGTAGTTCTTAATTCCAAACTATACTTCTATTACTAATGTTCAAGACAAGTGCCCAAGTCCAAGCAACTTAACTTCAAAGCTACCAAGAGGTATACAGATGAAAAGGCAAGTAGAATTCAAGGTCCACTGAATCCCGCCCATTAGAATGGACAGGGTCTGTGCAGACCAACACACTCATCTCAAGGAGATCGGGATCAAAAAGAGACCCTCAGTTAGAGAAACGCCCTTTAGAAAATGTCCTTTCAAGAGAAGAACCGCAAAAGAAAACACAAAACATATACCACAAAACACTGTACAATCGAGAATGTTATAAAGACTGCTGTAGTGGTGTTATCCAGTTGCTTTAATTTAATATAAGCTTATTCTTTCTCTAGCTAAGATGAGGTCAGGGCATCAAGAACACAATTAGCCCATTAAAGTCTTTGTGATCATACTTGGAGAAGATTTTGGAAGACAATTATGCTTGCAATGGGGTATAGATTATTGCACCTCTTATAAGTGCAGTCACTTAGAAAAGTGCTAAAAAGGCATACTATCTTGTCCCTAAAACATTATTGTACTGTTCATTCTTCTTGGGAAGTAACTTTAGAATTTAGAGAAGAGCTTCATTCAAACTACTAATCCTACAATTGCTCTTCTGTAGTGGAGTAAAACTTACAATAAATTTTAAGTCTTAAATATACAAAATGCCTAAATTTTTAAGACTTATGTTTATATTGTAACCGATTCATGCATGAAACCATGAAATGAACCGAAGAAGGCACACACAACACAACCATAACTTTTATTTAATATTTTCTTTTAGCGAACTATGGTTGAATGGGTTAAAAATTCTAAACATTTCTATGATAGTTTAACAATATAATACTTTCTTTTTAATAACAATATTCTCAAAATACGTATCAAGATACATTTAAACTGCTAATGTATTTAACATCTGAGTAATAACACCCAATTTCTCCCATAAAATGAGTTTGGTTTCCTAGCTCAATTATCAATGCCATATTTTCAAGCAATTAAAACAAAAAAAATTTTTTAAAAATAAAAAAATTTAAATTCAACAATCAATATCAGAATTTCCTAGTTTCATTTTATTCCATGAAGTTACATACTTAAGTGATAACTACAAAAGAAGCTAACAGGTAATAACTGTAATTGGAGTATGAATAAAAAAGAGGGGGAAATGTTATACCTCCTTTGAAAATAAAGAGGCCAAAATCAAGAATAGTGCGACAAATATCCAAGCCAAATCCAATTTTATTGGGGCAATCAACGGTAATCACCCACGGGTCACCGGGTTTCTTCCCTTTGTCAATTGAAACAGTGTCGTCCCTGTAAATCCCCATTGAAGATTACAAATTGTATTTGAGATTAACAGATAGTCCACATCTAAATGTAACAATTGCTTTATTTAAAAATGTAGCAAACATAAAACATTTTAAGACATTTATCAGAAAAAAATGCACCTGGAAAAGGAAGTACAAAATACAATTGGAGAAGAAAGCAAAATAATGGGGCGAGGAGCGACAGATTGAAGATCAAAGTAAAGATAAAGGATTGAATAAAGCTGAAAGAACAACACTAAGTCTCAATTTGGAAAGAATGAATTCTTAAAACATCATTTAAGCCTCTAGGGTTCTACCATCACTTCCTAATCAAGATCACACAACAACTAATTAAATGTAACACCTAACCTGATTGTTGAATAGTGTCGAGCAGAGAGAAAAGTCCACTTAAATCAACCCAAGTTTCAAAATAACAAGCACTAAAATTAACCCAAAGATCAAAAAACAAAAAAAAATTAAAATAAAATAAAACAAAAATAAAAACTTGAACAGCTTACCCGAGAAACCCGTGATTCAATTGAAGGACTCAGCAACATTAATCTTTGGAATGAAAAGCCAAAAAAAAGCTACACAAATTTGCCATGGTAATGAAGAAAGAGGAGTTGAAAAGAGGAATAATGGAGTACTGGCCAGGAAACACAACGAATCAAAGTAACAGGGAGAAGACAAAATGGTGATGGTAAGATGGATTGAAAACAGTAGTAGCATTAAATGAGGATCTACAACGAGATTTTGTTTTATGGGGAACAAGCAACAAGGTGGAGAGGTGGACAACAACGTGGAAATGTGGAAGATGAAGTGGAAAGGCAGGGCTGAACTGGATGCTTGGTGGCAGTTGAGTGGAAAGGCAGGGATGCTTGGTGGCAAAAGAACTGTTCATTTCAATGGAAATGAATAGTGTCTCACTCTTAGACTCTTTTTATAGTTTAAGGATAAATAAAATTGGGTATCCAACTTTCGACCCGTTTAAATCGGATCGGAACCTAATATGATTAGCGGGTTCTCGGTACTCGATTTTGAATGCCCTACCCATTATGATCTGATACCAAACCGGATATTTTTTTTTACAAAAGCTTAGGTGAGACCGTCTCACTTGTGAGATGCGACTTATTGGGCCGCCCAATTACATAAATTTTTCTACCAATTTTATAAATTAAAATGTCAATTTTAAGAGTTAAAAGACCAATTTGAAGACTTAAAGTTCAATTGTCCTTTTAAGTCTTAAAATTAGTATGTCAAAATATTCTAAAAAAACTTCTTAGGCCTAAACTGGTTATACGGATAAGGCGATCTCACAGGAGACTTTCTGTACTCCCTTTGTCCCATTGAAATTGCAGTATTTTTCATTTTGGTTCGTTCCACTTAATTTGCAATATTTTTATTTTTGGATAATGGTCCACCACTTTCTTTTAATATCATCCATACATTTTAACTCTCTTTTAATTTCATCCATACAATCCATCATCTTTCTTCATTTATTACCACTTTCTTAATATTCACCCATTTTCTCTTTGCTACTAATTCATTCGGACGGAGGGAGTATTTTTTTTCCTCTGATACTCTTGGGTTTAGAGGTGTTTTATCAGGTTGATTTGTGGCAGGTGTTTCAGATCGATTCAAAATGGATATTGTGTTTACATTGGTTTTTTACATAATTGTAGATATGTTTTTAAGTCGGGTCAAATCAGGTTCGAGTCGGGTGTCTATCAAATCATCGGATCTGTTTTGAACGCCTCTACTTGCGTTGTTATTGATTATGATTATTGACTCTCCAAGCCAGTAATCGCAAAACGGGAAGAAAAGGAAGTTGAGCGTAGAACTCAAGAGGAGAGAGAAGCAACAACAATGGCGGCAGCAGATGTAGAAGCTGTTGATTTCGAACCAGAAGAAGACGATCTTATGGATGAAGATGGCGTAGTTGCTGAAGCCGATGGTGGTTCTCCTAGTGCTCTTCATCCTAAACTCAAATCCGCTATTACTGGCGCTGGAAGTGGTTCAGCTGACGGCTTTGCGGCTAAGAAAACCAAAGGTCGTGGATTTCGTGAAGAAGACGCCGATCGAAATTCCCGTTTGACTTCTCGCGACTTTGATTCCCTCGACTCTGAGGGCGGACCTGGCCCTGCTCGCTGTTAGTTTTCTACTCTCATTCTTTTTTAAGTTCGTTAACTTGTTCAATGTCTGGGGATTTATTCTACTTTTCATGCTTTCATGTCTACTTGCTAGGTCTTAGGTGATTTTTAGGGTTTTAGATTTCAGAGTTTTCTTTATTGTCAATGCTTCAAGGAGAATTTGAATTTTGGAGTGAATTTTCTGAGAGTTTGGTGTCAATTTCTGTGTGTAATCTGTGTATATTCTTTTATCCGTTAATTGTGGATTCAAGTTATGAATTTTGATTTTATGTTGTAATTATATCGTAGACAAATTGTATGACTTTTTTCTGAGAGTTAGCGATTCATTTTGAAGTTATGATTTCATATTGAAAGGTTTAGATGACATGAGGTTTATGTTTGGAAACTAGATGTGAAGAGAATTATCATATACCCGACATAAGTTCTTGGATTGACTTCTAAATTTTCCTAAAAATATGAAGATGAGTAAAGTAGACTTCTGTAGATGTGATCATGTGTAGAGAACTAATCAAAACTTTTAGAATTTATTATAGGGAGGAACTGTTCAAAATGTCGAATAGTAAGGTATATTTCGATGAATTAGGGTTATTGAGAAAAAAGTTTGAACGAATGGGCTGTAGGATTATTTTATTATTGTTGATCATGAGAGAGGTTAAAGGGCTTTGTATTTTGTGCTTTTCGGATGGTGGATGATGAATGAAGGATAGAAGATGGATGATGAACGAATGATGGAAGATGGATGGTGATGATGAATGTCAAAAATTATGAGGGATAGATCAAGCAACTTAGCTCCTATTCTGATACAGAAACACCACGAGTCAACTTGCTTAAGGTTGAAAACCGTGAACAACTTTCTCAAGTAATACAACCAATATGTTCAAAAAAAAAAAAAGTAATACAACTAAACTTACTGGAGTTTTTTTTACGATTTTGGCCTCCTTTCTCCTGCCCATCCTTTTCACTATCTTAAGATTTCATAGAACCCTAACATAGAAAGTTACAACTAGAATGGATGACTTGGACTGTATTGGAAAAATAAAAGAAATCTTGACTTAGATGTTTATTCCTAAAAACAGAAATTATTTTAAGTTTCTGACTCAAACTAAAAGCAAATTTAAGAATCGATCTTACTGGATTATAAGATCAAGATATTTAATGAACATCATGGATTTTATCCTTCGAGTTCATCATTCGTGAAGTAGAAAATCAACGAGCATTGAAGTTTCCATTCATATGGATTATGATCTTCATCACAATTTATTTTCATGGGTTCAAATTCTAGCGATTGTTGTAGAGCAGTTTGGTTCTGGAGCCTTCTTTCTTTGTATTGGAGGTTGTGATGGAATTTTGGATCTTGGATTCTCAACTCTTGAGGTAACTATTGTTGTATATTAGTTTCTATTATATAGGAACTATGTATGGTTTATTTTTCCCTCTTGAATCTTTCTTCTTGGATCCTCGACTCGTGAGGTAACTATTGTATATGAATATCCGTGATTTAGTAACCATTTAACTTATCTTCTTCCTCCTGAATCTAATAGGCCTTAACCTTATTCTTCTATTTAACATGTATTTGTATTGTACAAACATTTGTAAATCCACATAACATAAGGTTTAAGTTGACAATTTTATGATGACCCTATTATATTACTCTCTCTGTTTTCATATGTCTTTCTCAAATATAATTTATGAATTTTCGTGTCAAACTTTGACTAGGATATTTCATCAATCTATATGAAAAAATATATTCATGTGGAATCTTGTTAGATTCGTCTCAATAAATATTTTTTAAGTATATCAACCTTTTAGAATTTTTAAAAACTTACAATTGAAGTATTTGATTTTTAAGTTTGCATTGATCTGCGCAAAAAGTAAATGGAAAGAACTGATGAAAACAGAGGGAGTAGAATTTTTAGAACCAAATAAACATATTATGAGAAGCTAGGAGAGTATATGTATATACAAGAGTTAGCCTGCCTCTATCAATAGTTTACATTTTAGTCCAGGTTTGTGACAAAGAAGCTAGTTTATCAAGTGCAATGAGAGTCTGAGAGATGCTTTAGATGTTCTTGAGGATATAAAAAGTTTCTTTAGTGAACTTTTTTTTTATTTTGCTGACTGATGTATTTTTCTTCAAAATGAAAAAAGGTTTTGGATCATCATCTTAAGAACCTTAAGTTTTTGTGGAGCTTTGGAATATAGGATGATTAGTATATGTCTTTGATCTATAAAATAAATGCCATAACCTTAATTCCAAATATTAGCGCTAACTAAATGGATCAATAGATTAGTTATGTCATCTACATTATTTCTCCTTCATTCATTTCTATTTTATATTATCTAGACTTATAAATTTAATTATATCTCTAAGTTCCATCTAATTCTATTTGGAGAGTAAGGCCAAAAAAATAAGCTAGAGGGAACTCGACATAGAGTTATGTTGAAACTTGTGAAATTTTGTATATCCACAAATGATATTTGGGTCTATTATAGCTTGTATGTAGTTTCTCATGAAAGTGAAAATGTGAAATACTCTTGGAAAAGAGTTTATCTTCTGTTGACTTGGATGGTCTGCTAAGATCATGCTATCTTTCTTCAAAAAAAAAGATCATGCTATCTTGGATTGTAAACAACAACCATTAAATCTCTTGTGCCAGATGCTTCTTACCGGTGGAATTTTTAGGAGACTATTTGGTTCTTGTCTACAAACCCTACAGTTTTTGAAAAGTATTCTAAGGTTTTGTTTGTACAAAGCATTTGTTGTGTTCTCACTTGCAGTGAGAGAGGATATAAAAGCAAATTATTAAGAAAACTCTATTTTAACATCTGTTTGGTTGTTTTCTTAATTGAAGAAGAGTTGGGGCTCTTTGATTTTTGCCTAGGGAAATGAAGTTTATGCTTCCAATTTTTTGAAGTCAAGGCTTTGGTGGTGTGGAATTAAAGTTGGGTATGACTAGGAAGAAAAGAAAGCTACAAGATATGCTAAAAAGTGATTAAAGATTTGAAGCAGTTAAATGACTTTTTGGCCACAAATGACGTATTGTAAATCATGTAAAGGATTGATCTTTAGTGAGATATATAATGTGCCAACTATTATTTGAGTTTTCCTCATCTTGTCCTCATGTTATGGTTGTGTCTAGCTTGTGGTTATGAATTTCACTAATGTAGTGCTTAAGGTTGCTTCTAGGTCAATTGGGATTTCTAGGTAATTCTAATGGTTTTGTTTGATGATTGATTGCAGCAATTGAAGGTTGGATTATACTAGTCACAGGAGTTCATGAAGAGGCTCAAGAAGAAGATCTCCATAATGTCTTTGGAGAGTTCGGCCAGCTTAAAAACCTCCATTTGAACTTGGATCGTCGTACTGGATTTGTCAAGGTGAGATTGTGGCTTCTTATTCTATACATAATACAAATCTTGTTGGCCATTCTTAGTCGGTATATAGTGAAATTTTCATTGATTTAGAACCTTTATGAAGGTCATATTTTGCAAATGGCACATCAATATTATTTTTTCCAAATGTATAGTGGCGGATGGTCTGCCAATATGCATTTTTCTTCCTATTCGTGTTGTGCGGATTAAAACGAGCAATGGCTTACTAAATCGTATGCATATCTTATAAGTTGGTGATTTTCACAATCAAGGGTCATTTAGAAACAATTTCTTTGTTAAGTTTATTGTCACAAGCATATGGCTATGTGTCTTGTGTGAGGATTGAGCCTGATTTGCCTTTTCAGAAACTTCTGTAACCTGGTTGTACTGTCTGTTTGAATGTGTTGAAAGTTTGCATGAAACTCCATTTTGGTGTTTTGGTTTAACAGATGTCAAGTTTCTTACGATAACCTAGTCCCATTTTTCTTATGTATGGTTGTTTGATGAATATATTACATGCAGGGTTATGCACTGATTGAGTATGAGAAGTTTGAAGAAGCAGAAGCCGCAATAAAAGAGATGAATGGTGTTAAATTGCTTGAGCAGTTGATAAATGTTGACTGGGCTTTCTGCAATGGGCCTTACAACAGGAGAAGGGGAAATCGGAGAAGGTTTGTCTTCTAAACAGTTATCTGTTAAGTTCTGGGTTGTCTTTAATGATTGACAGAAGTCAGAACTGAGAACTTGTTTCAGAATCTAGACTTGATCCAATTTGACTTTTCTTATCCATTTCTGATGTTGTTTATATGTTAACTTGTCGCTGTTCTCCATCCATAGTTTACCTTGTTACTTTCTATTCACAAGAAATTATGAGCTTTCTGCAATCTCAATGAAGATGAGTATGAGTAGTTTTTTTTTTTTGGTGTGGAATCAAGAGAGATGAAATAGTAGCCTAGCTGTTGGATAATCAGCTTGTGAAACACATTTTACATAGAAGTGATGGAACAACCTGTTCGAATGGTTTAGCTTTGTTGATTTGTCTTTTTCTACTAACAAGAGGCATATTGCAACAATGAGGTAATGGTCGCAATTGTGGTAACCAAAACGGTAATCAGGTAACGGGAGTGATGTACTGCCAAATACTATCCGAAACCATGAGGTATCCTTTGAACCACCTAAAATACGGCTTTTTAACACCTTTACGATGTGGGTAATATATGTTGATAACTTTACAACATGGCCTTGTTTTTGCACTGTGAGGTTTTCTTTATGGTTCAGATGTATGCAAGCACCGAATGATGTATCCCAACTCTCCTGATAGAATAATATGTGCCTTCGGCTGTTTAAATTTGTTTGTCAAAAATGATTTTTCATGTTTTGTTTTGGTTCATATAGTTGACCTCATTGTTGAGATTGAGCTTTTGCCATTGTTTTTGCTGTATTGTTTGATTTTGGCTCAAGCAAAGTATGATAACTATTATACTCTAAATGCAGATCCCCACGTGGCAACCGATCAAGGAGTCCAAGACGAAGACTTTAAAACAGTTGCTTCTGGAGTTTGTGGATACCTTTCGATTTTCTGCTGAAAGCGTGTGATGGAGCTACTTTCTTTTTGCCGAGATAGTGATGCATATAGTTGATCACTGAGTTTGTAACTTTTTGGAACGATTCGTCCTTTGTACAAGCTTTCGTTTAAGAATGATCGCTGGCTTTTGGAAGAGCATGGTCCGGAGAACAATTTCCTATCCTCGTTGAGTGTACACTACCTTTTAGTTCATTATGGAGCATTAGGTTTAACCATTTGACTGATGTTATGAACTCGTTGATTTTGTACTATTCTCGTTGATTTTGTATTGGCTGATTGTGAGACAATGACGCCTAAACTGAACTGTTCAAACAATACCGAAAGACAGATGATACCTATCTTACCTGTACATAGTTTGGTTAATTCAGAGTCGAGGCAAGGCATCGGATTGTGCTATTCACAACTTTGTGAAGAAACAAAATGCTCGATGAATGAATCGGCTAATATGGACTTTGTGCACAATATTTCTTAATTGTCTCTTTAATAGCCATTCTTCACTCTTCACTCTGCTCGCCATTTTTAACAACCTATATTTCTTAAGTCTAACATCGGTACACATGAACTAAGACCATACGTTGAGTGATCATAAATTTACAACATTGAGTGTAATAAATTTTAGGGCAAATTAAATTAAGAATTAAAGGTTTTTATGCTTTAAAAAATCTCACGGTTTCTTTACATTTGACATCCTTGCTACTTTATAAAGTTATTTGGAATTTACAAGGTTTTTTATTTTGACAATGATTCAGCATTATCTCTTGATCTTATACACATTTTCATTTTCTCTTGGATGAGTATAAATATGAGCCACTAGATTCTCCTTAAATTTTGATACATTATCGGCACAACAGATTAAGCAAAAGATTCATTTGGAATAAATCTTTCTCGATTTCATTGTCTCTTAGAGAGTATATAATTTATTAAAATTTCATCATTCTCATTCTCTTTTTTTCATTGTCCGAAACTTTTATCTTTATTTTACTTTTTTTTCTTTTTCAATTCTATGTCAAATCATCTTACTTATTCACAAAATCACTCATCAAAGAATTTAAACTAGTGCACAAGATTGAAATGTGCGCTAAACACGTCTATTTTAGAAGAAATACATGTCCATTATACTCTGTTTTTGCTTTTGTTTTTTATCCCAAGGGGGAGTGTTAAAAGGCAAATAATAAATGCCTTAAATTGCTAAAAACCTTAGCATGAACAATATTTTGTAATCATATTAAAATAGTAAAAATTAGCACTATATACACATTTAACTGCAATATAAAGCATTTTATATCCTTTGACTACTGGAGAGTATCAATAATACATACGGTATTCAATCCCTCTTATTTTTTACCCTTATATTATGGAAATTTTTTAACAAATACAAAACTAAGATACTTTGCAGTGTGTATGATGATGATTAGTAAGATACTAGGAAAAAGAAACACCCTGGGAGTGGGAGTGAATTGACAGTAAATATTGTCTGCAGATCTCAAAACTCCACAATAACATTATAACTGTAGTCACTAGTCATGCTCGTCATCATGAGCTTTCTGAATACCGATCTATAATACTTGCTACTGATTGTAACATTTTCCCACACATGTCACACTCAGTAGCAAGTATTATGGAACGGAGGAAGTACATAAACCAATCAATTGCACAACTGAGAAACTAATGATATTCAAAACAAGAGGCATTATCAAGACTTGAGCCAGCAAATTAGAAAAACTGCAACAGTTTTTCCTTCCATTCTCCCTGTCATCTTTCTAGTCTTCCTGGAACCTCATATGAAGTTCAAGCCATTGATGAATACTTACATGTCCCAAAAGGGGGGGAAAAGCAGACATATGGCTGGATTTTCTATCCTCAATCAAAACATAAAAAATCATAACCTGGTAAAATGCGGCACAAGCCTTCTAATATGTTGATATTTGTTATGTGGTCTACTGTTAGGCATGCTCGTCATCATGAGCTTTCTGAATACCGATCCAGCGTGCATAGTCGACCCATCTAATAGATACAGAAAACAATGTAAAAATGAAAAAACCAGAGCAGAGGTGATATGAAAAGGGAAAGAAGATAGGATGAATTGTGAAAGTACAGCGCAAAGCTTACAATAATGAACCCAAGAATGTGTTGCCTGTCCTAACAGCAAAGCAAAGAGCACTCAGGATAAGCTTCTGGTTGTGAAACATAGGTTCCAGTATCCGTTGTTCAATGACACCAGCCAAAATTTGGTATCTGTAAATACGAAAAGTTAGAAACAGGTTAACAGCTGAGAGAACTCTCACTGCAGTGTTTTTATTCTTCCGTCGTGTTTGTGATGATTAAGGTAATATCCACAAAAACAAAAGTGTGTTACCCTTGGGAATTATCTTAATCAAAATATGGCGAGTATCATCCAAGACTTGATCAAAACTAGTCAAATATAAGCCTCAGGAAAACCCTAAATCTATTTGTATTGTGGCACTAGAAACAACATAATAGATTGAATTAATAAAAACATAAAAAGTTCCTGCAGAAAATACAAGTAAAATACATTTATATCCGATTTTCATTCAGTAAGAACACTCATAGTCTCATACACAGTACACACTAACAATATGTTTGTATGTGTTGTTGTTTGGCTCTGTTTTTCTCTTACTTTTTTATCCCCCTTATGTTCCTTTGAGTGTCCAAATTCACAACAAAAACCACTGAGTAGTACATTCGACTTGCATATATACCAAAAATTTCTGAAGAATGGGGATACAATCATACAATTATGCCTATTCTAATTTCTAACTCAAGTTGTCCAAAATTTGACCCAATTAACCAAAATCGAGTATGTTCCGACTCAACCTAAAAAAATCCGTATATGATAATCAAAATCAGATTGTCAAGGCATCAACATAAATTCAAGAACTTGAAGCAATACCTAAAATCCGTCTGAACACACTAATGGACACCATACTTCAAACCATAATAAATACGCCCCAGGGCCTAGCACAGGTTATATAACTACTGCAAATGTACCCCTTACAGGCTGCAAGCCTGTAATTATTACAATCACAGCTAAATTCCCCCATGGAGAACTGGTTGTCCTATTCCTTGCTTTCAATAGACCAGACAGATAACATGTTGGTCTTAGGCCATCTAAATACCTTTTAAAATGGCTAGACGTCCTACTCTAAAAAACAGAAAGTAACCAAACCATGTTAACAGCAAATAAAAATTTTAGAAGTATGATTTAGCAACTTCTCGACGTTCAGATACCATCCAGACTTTAAAATTTGGCATTTGCATCTCATCAAAGATATGGAATTTGCCATTTAATTTTGTAACAAAACTAGATCAATGCACAAAACTATCACAGGCTCACAGCAAATGCTCAAGTCTCAACTCATAAAAATCTTGAAAATATTCTTCAACATACCTAAGATTACTTGAGACTGCCATGTAAACACCATAACCTACACTAGTGGATAGAATAGGGACATTCTCTACTTCGTCAGCTGCCGACTTATCAACAGCTTTCCGAGCATTAATTACAGCATTAGTTATGGCTGTACCAACCTGCAAAAAGGAACACAACAGGCATGTTGCTTTAGTATTTCCTAGCTAAATAATACTTCTTCCGTTACTTAATGTTTGTCCATGGGTCAAAAAAGAGATGATAAATTTGGTAGAGGCAATCTTATGTTGAGGTGAAAATGTTAAGTTATAGAAAATATAAATGTAACTAATGAATTCCTAATTTTTTCCAATCCGTCATTCTTGAACCACCAGAATATTTTTTTATGCCACAAATCAGGTCTTAAAATGATGACAAAAGTGTGATCGTTAAGAAATTTAAGAAATCAAAGATGTTTGATGATGGTAATGGAAGAAAAGTAGCAAGATCATAACAACGATAGAAAAGTCAAATAAAGAGGAAGAGGAGAAAACTTTCTTTAAGGGGGAGAGGGCATTTGATAAACCCTGGAATCAAGCAAGAATCATGATTCTAAGAAGAATCAATTGAGGATAAATTAGTAGTTTCGTAACCACCAATGACATTTAGGTACAAAAAAAATACTTACTAAAAGTGAAAATTTCTGATATGGACAAGCAATTAAAACTGTCCGTTACAATAATGTAGGAAAATTTTTGAAAGCGGAGGGAGTAGTATTATTTTTCATTAACTATTCCATAATTTAACATCAACAGCCAAACGGACAATTGAGGCTTACAAAATAAATTGAAAGCAACATACCAAAGAAGACGTAGTGCCAACGGCAAAAAGCTTTGCCCCATTTCTCTGTATAAAACAATAAATTAGAGCGTTAAATATGGCTCAAACGTTCCACACAATCCAATGCTTAATAAGTCAAACTAAGATGAAGCAATCCATGAACGAAATCCAATTTTCTTACCACTATAGCCCCGACTCTCTGTATCAAAGAATATGAAGCGCCACCAAGAGCAATCTGGAAAAAAGAAGCTTGATATGAGAGATGAGAATGTAGATAGCATACAGTCATACCAAATCTTACAAAATGCAAACTAATTAACCAAAACTGACTTTTCCGTTAGTTAAAAACCTGAAAAGCATTGTCAGGACAATTGTGGAAGAACTTCGTAATGGGTCCAGCATTTAAAGCAAGTGGTTGTCGGAGAGCAACAGTTGGCGCGGGAAGATAGACAAGCATGAAATCCGCAATTACGGCCATAACCTTTTCATAGAAGCAATAGACAGTCAGAAAACAGTTCCAAGAGCACGCTAGCACGCAATGTTAGTCAATCCATGAATATGCAATGAACTAATAATCTGGCACAGATGTGAGAGAGAGAGAGAGAGAGAGAGAGCTCACCAACATCATAGACGTACAGAATATCAGCTTAGCTATATTTATATAAAAATTTAAGTTAGCTAACCACATTTTCATTTATAGTTGGCAACTCTCCTCAATCCTGGTATATAACATACTAAGTTGTTACCGAAGAATCCTGCAGTGAGTAAAGTACCATACCAGCTTCGCTAGAAGGGAAAATAACTATCTTCGTAAAATAACGATATTGCATTTCCATCAAACGAATAGAAAACCCAGAAACCCTCGAAAACCAAGTTTTAGATTCGATACCTATTTCAATTATCAGAAAGTTGACGTGAAAGGCCTAAGAAAGTAATAGCCAATAGAAAGGAGCATGATAAAACACATTACACCATTTAGGTTCAGAAAATAGAAGATCTCTTCACATTTCAACCATCAAAATTCAAAATGCAGATGAATGTACTTAAGTGTATGACCACAATTCAATGTAACTGAGCAGAAAATAGACCATAGGCACATAAAATCATAGCATATTGCTTAATTACATACCACATCGGCAAATACAACTTCCAATTCTTTGAAGAAATTCTCCCGTCTCCGCTCATATTCTGCAGCAGTCTAAACCCATAAGAAAATCCAATGCATCAACAATAGATATTGAAAGCTATATACAACAATATAATTCACAAGGAACAGAAAGCAAAAGAAAGTCAAAAAATAAGATTTAGAGGTCAGGCAGGGGTGATAAGAAAGGTTGCAGGAATAAGAAAGCATCCAACAAAGGCAACCCTTTCATACAATAATACAACACATTTCATTACCCAAATATCATTAAATGACTCCCAACTAGGGCAGAGTTAAGGGGGTCGGAACTCGAATGTATGCAATTTTTCCATTGTTACTTGTTAGTGGTGACAAAGAGGTTGTTTTCGATTTAACCTCAATGTCAAACTTATTTGTAACTTCACGTTAATAAAAAGTGCTCATTTTAATCATAGGATTGCTTAGAACTCAAAGAAGCAAAGATGCCATCATGGTAGCTATTGATCAAATATCTAAGATGGCACACTTCATTTCCATGCACAACAAAAATGATGTGCAACATGTGACAGAAATAGATAAGAAATTCATAAGCCACTCTTGAGACATATGACCAAACATTCCTTAGGGAAGAATAAGTCGATGTCGCATGTCGATGGCCCTTTTCAAGTCCTTAAAGTATACGGTGACAATAACCAGATGAATTCGTGCTAAAAATTCAATGTTGGTAATCACTTTCCTTTTCATAATAGCAAGAATTTGTGGACCATATCTTTTTAAGGGGAGGATTATATGAATATGAAGACAATGTCGACAGAGAACCCGTTAATTTGATACTTGATACTATGTGTTTCAATTTGTTCGCATCTAAGCAAGAATTCCTCAAATGTATTACCTAGCATATCGATTAGCCAAGTACTATTCCGCTCCTTTATATTAGTAGCAAAGAGAAATGATTCATATTCTTTACAAAATGATTCACGGAAATAATCCATATTCTTACCACAATCATTCACAAAGAAGCACTCATCTTAAGCTAACTAAAGCAACCCAACAAGAAAGCCAGAATCCACATACACGCAGGCATAAAACCTGAACTTCAAGAAAACCAATAAGGGGATCAATACAATCAGCATCCACATCCCACATAGAGCATTGAGTCCCAACTAACACATATTCTTCATAGGAACATTTAAACCTCCAAGAATATGACAAAAGTACTTAGTAATCCCTCTTTTTCTAAATCTTCAGCATATTCTACTTCTTTTTCCAAAAATGACAAAAATTAAAGGTTCCTCTGTTTTTCTAATAGCCTTAATGACCATGAAAAGGAACATCAGTCTTGAAATGAGCTCCAACAACAAGCATCAAACAGCTCACTCGCCCCGGTTTCAAAAAATGTATGTGTCATCTCTTTCACCAAACATACAACATACAACATACAACTTACTCTAACTCATTATAATTTGGGATACTTAAATCCCAAAAGTGATCATTAATAGTGACTTGCCTATGAAATGATCCTTCTTTTTCAAGAAAATGCTGATGTCCTTCCTCCCTCCAATAATAGAAAATTACCCCAACTCACCATGTTCACAACCTCCACACTAAAGAATCAAAATCTTCAAAGCCTAACAGAACATATTCTCCCCTAAAAAGGTATATTAAACTCACACTCTTAAAAACACTCCATATTGCACCACTCTAAATGAATATATTCCCCAAAATCAAGTCAATAAATTCTTTATTAAAAAAACTCAATCAAGCATAAACAAAGATTTTAAGATTTTAATGATAATAATAAGATTTAAGTGATAATGTGAAATCTTCACTAATGATTTAAGAAAAAATTAGTACAATGTTAACAAAACAGGACTCAGGAGTGAAAAAAATTCAAATGTATATCAAATTAACCAATAACTTTCAATAAAGCATTTCAAATCAGGACCAAGAACAGACCTTAGTGAAGATACCAACACCACACTCCATAGCAACTTTAGCCAAGAACAGATCATCAGCCAACAATCTTTCCTTAAACCCTGCGAATTGAAGCAACCATTTCAGAAACGCCGATTTCTCGAGTTCTAAATATCTCTTAACAATGTCGACCGGAATCCTCCCTTCTTCGATTGCTGTCACCAAATCCTTAGGCAAACTATCCAACGATCTTCCGGTCTCCGACAACACCAAAAACACATCCTTCTTATTCTTATTCTCGTCTCCATTGTCGTGACCTCCATCTCCACCTCCACCTTCACCGCCGCCTCCGAAGTTCCATCCGTCACCAAAATCACCGCCGGAATTACATAAAGGAAAGTGTCGACGAATGTGTGAGGAAGAAGAAAAGAGGTTAGAGGAGAGAGAAAGAGGAGTGATGGTTTTAATGGCGAAATTTAGGGTTAACGGAGGAATAGAAGGAGAGAGAGAACGTTGATGGGGAAAGTTGAGGTTGAAGGTAGGTGAAGAGGAGAAAGAAAATGCCATGGCGGCGATCGCCATTGTTGAGGTTTAGAGAGACAGAAAACGTGGGACTAAAATGACGTGGAACCAGGCCTAATTAATAGGAGAAAGTTAATGGGTCCCACAAGATTTGGCCTACCCGTGGGTTTATGGGTAATAATGATGCCAATTGCCAAGCTTATGTCTGAGTCTGAATCTGAGTGTCTGACTATAGAAAGTCTAATTCTTTCTGAGGAGTTGTCCTGTCTTATTGGTCATTTTTACTTCCTCCGATCTTTTTTGTTCTTCCCGTTTACTTTTTTTTACGATTTTTAAAGCAAATTTTGAGTCTTAATATCTCTTAGTATACATGATAAAAAAATTATAAAAAATACATAATAAAAAAGTATGCATTAAAACGAATCTAATGAGATCTCACATGAATATTATTTATCTTCTAAATAGGTATCGAAAACATTATTTAAATTTCTCTCTCCTTAAGGTGGAATATTCTAAATGAAAAAAATATTAGAGAACGGAGGGAGTATCTTGTTTAGTCGGGGGAAACTTAACAGCACAGGGCATGAGGGCAACATTTAGTTTTCATTAAATGTCAATGATAGTCCCTCCTATTCTCCTTAGGTGTCTTATTTATTTTTGAAGCACTATTTATTTATCACGCTTAAATGAAGTATTTTGTTATTAATCTATAAGTTAAAATATAGTCATGTAGGATCTCGTTTGATTCGTTTGATTCGTTTTAATGTAAAATTTATTAATATCAATTTTTTATAATTTTTTTATCATACATAATTAATTATATTAAGGATTGAATAAGTGTATAAAGTAAATGGGGCACTTAAGATAAATAGGAGGGAGTAGTATTTTTGTAAGATTTGTTCACATGTTAGTATTCAGTTTATGTATTATCTAACTATCGTAGCATTTTCTTTCAAATTCTTGATGAATTTCGTTCTATTCATCATTCCGTAAGATTTTTCTTAATGGTAGCATCCACTTTTTGCTCTCAAATGTTTAATTCATTATTTTAATGTTAATTCATCAACACCCTTAAATAATATAACGATTTTGTTTTCATTCAAATTGTTGGCATTATAAAGTTCAAATGGTGTATTTCAAGTACTAGTAAATAATTCAAAATAAAATTGTATTTCATTAGCTCAAAAGGTGCATTCCAAGCACTAATACATATCTACTTAATTAGGATTATAAAGTTCAAAAAGTGTATTTCAAGCAAATTGAATGAAACATTTAAGGGTGTTAATGAATTAAATGGTGTTAAACGTTAAAATGGTGAATTAAACATTTGAGAACAAAAACGGAATGCTATCATGTGAAAAAATCTTACAAAATGATGAATTAAACGAAAATCAACAAAAAATTAACTGGAAAATGCTACAGCAGTTAAATAGTGCATAAACGGGATGCTACCATGTAAAAAAATCTTTCAAAAGTGCTACTCTGGCGTTTCATGAAAATTGGATGCTACGATACGAAATTTCCCTTTTATTTTTAATATTGATTCATTTTTTAATTACTTTCGCTACCTAAGGGTTTTTGAAATTATTCATTGTTCAAGCTTATTTTATATAATGCGAATGTGTAAGAAAAAATATAGTCAAGTGGAATCTTATTTAAATTGTCTAATCACATGCTTTCATCATATTAAATTCTTATAATTTTAGATGTGTATAATTCAATATATATATTCAAAATAACATATTTCATTACGTAAAAAGTCAAATATAGCAAATATAATAAAACGGAGTATTTCTTGTCTCTATTTCTAAAAAAAGATTTCATCTATTATGTTTTTTTATGTTCTTTCTATTTCTATTTCTAAGAAAATTTCATCGTGTTTTTATCTTGCCTCAAGTTTTTTCCTTGTTTTTAGATAGAGATGTCCATTCGCATTATTGGATTAGTTTTCAATTAGGTGTTTTGGATCAATTTAAAATCGGTTCTTACATCCACATTGATTATTATATAATTGTTGTTAAAAGTATAATGTATATTTGTACACATATATAGGGTCGACCCTTAGTTTTTAAGGGTCCGGGACAAAGGATGAATTTTGAGCCCCTAACTATATACTTCCTCTTTTTTTTATACTTCAACTTTTATAATCAAACAAGTCAAAGACCAATACAAAGTGCCAATTGTGACATTTAAAGATCAAAATCACGACAATTATTAAATGTCACAAAAATATTTGGTGACACTTTTAGGAAATGTCATTAATTAAGATTGAAATATTAGGATAATACTACAATAATTGTGACATTTTGACGAAGTGTCAAAAATATTGTGTCACAATTGAACCTTTTTTTGTAGTGGACTTTCTTTGTTTCTTTTTGTTCTTTCTGTTTACTTTTTGCACAGTTTTCAATGTAAAATTTAAACATTAATATCTCAAATCACATTAAAATAAAAAATAATAAAAAATACATAATAAAAAAATATACATTAAAACGAATATTAACGAGATCTTATATGGATATGCTTTATCTTTTAAATATGTGTCAAAATCATTAATTAAATTTCTCTCTCCTTAAGATAAAATATTCCAAATAAAAAGAGCATTAGAGAATGGAGGGAGTAGCTTTTATGAATATCATTGACTAAAAAATAAATCTTAAAACATCATATTCTTAATTAATGATGCAACCTAGACGTCCTTTTAGTGATAATAAATACTCTCTCCGTCCCATATAGTTTAAAGCAAAGAGAAAATTAGTGTTTTTTAGAAAAAGGTAGATAATGGTAATTAATGAGGTGAAAGAATGAATTGAGTGGTTTAAATTAAAGAGAGAGTTAAAATGTATGGATGAGAGGAAGTGGTAGGTCATAATCCAAAAATAGAAATGATGCAAATTAAGCAGGACAGATCAAAGGGAGGGAGGGAGTAGAAGTCAATGCAATTGTATTCAAATACAATAGTAGCCAGTAGGGACAAGCAAATAAATGAGTATTAACGGCCCGTTTGGTTAGTGTTACTAAATCGTGGTAATGAAAATGATTTATAGTGTAAATTTCGTTAAAAGTTTCATATCATTCCCATGGTAATGAAACTTTGATCACAAAAAAGTTTTTTTGTGTACAAATTTCCATTACCACTTAATACCACATATCCCAGTGGTAATGCATTGGAATAAATTTCATGAAGAAAATGAGATGATTAGAGTTGAACAACCATGATCATCAAGGTAGCCAAGAGATTTTTCCACTAAAATTACGCTAATTTTCTATTCCAATTACCACCATTTATTAATACCTACTAAACATACCGTAAATAATATTGAGTATTCAATAACTTCTTTAAGTATGAGATGGACTAATTGTTATTACTAATTCTTTGAAACACTATAGAGAAATGGTCTTATAATCAAGCAAAGTGACAAGTTTTGCGTCGTGCTCGACTCTTTAAAACAATATTTTTTAGAAATAGTTTTAGTTCAAGTTGACTATATATTAAGTTGCTTCTGCATAGAAATCGGGTTATCTCCCTGACTGAAAGGTGGGGTCTTCAGGAACTTTGAAGGGGTCCGAATACTTGATCACAGGCAGAATACCTGCAAAACGAACAAGGTTACTTGCCCGGGGGTGTGTCCCGGAAAGCCCCTCCGACGTTCAAGTCAGTTAATTAGTTCTAAGTGTGAATAATCTGAAGCTAAAAATGGTAAATAAAAGGGAGAGAGAACATACCATTTAAGGTTTGAACTGGGGTATTTATAATGATAGATAGGTCATATGAGATAGCCCAGGGGCTTTTTAGTACTTTCAACTCAAGGTGGGCTAAGTTGGGTGGGAGCTAGAGTAGCTTGGGCCTTTTGACTTGGCCCAAGATTATTGGGACTAGTTGACCCAATAACATAAGTGATGTAATTTGCTTTTTTAAACTCCTTAATTATATAAAGGTGTTTGGTATTTAGGTTTTGAGGTTTATTTATAGTTTTTTGAAATGTATTTATTTGACCCATTTTTGCAATTTTTAACAATTGATAAAAAAATTTACTATTACCTTTTGAAAAAGAAAATTTTAATGTCAAGTTTGAGGATCTCTATAATAGAAGCATTTTCAAAAGCCAATTTATCTTCATTAATGTAATTATGATATAATATACATTTTCATATCCTTTATTTTTTATTGTAATTTTATATTTTATAATTTAGTTTAAATAGCTAATTTTATTGATGAATATATATTGTTACGCAGCTAATTAAATAAGTTAATCATATTTCTAATTTAAAATAATTATCTCGTAAGGTGTTTATTAATTTCAAAAAGTACATCTTAGCTTGTTTGATAATTATATTATTTTAAAGAAATTTAAAAAGCCAATTCATATGAAGTAATGTGGAAGTAAGTATACTATAGAAGTACACTACTTTGAAAGCGAATTCACACCTTTTGTATGAATTTAGTCTATACTCCCTCCGTTTCTTTTTGTTTTTTCCACCTTACTAAAACGGGTAGTTCCATAAGTTTTTCCACTTTAGAATACTTTCCATTTTTGTAAAGTTTTCATCCCACTTTTACCCCTTAAAACCCCACTTTTCTTACTTCACACTATTATTTAATTATTTTCTCTCTCATACTTTCAATATAATCATTATATTACACTATTATTTAATTATTTTTTCTCTCATACTTCCAATACAATTATTACTTTCCACTATTATATAATTAAAATAATACTTTTTACCACCAAAGATTCCATTTTTCTTAATCTTGGTGAAAAACCTAAATAGGAACATCAAAAAGGAACGGAGGGAGTATCATTTTATTGTGCATCAATATTAAATAGGTATAAAAATAATGTGTTTTTGCATTTACAAAGTATAATTAAATATAATTATTAAAAAATATTTAATATTTTAAATTTTGGTGTACTCTAAAATATTACTACCTCTTATTCAACCCATTAGTCTCATTTGGTTTTTTACACTTGCCGAGATAATATTTTAACCTTTAATATCTCTAATTGTTTTTAATTAAAAATTATAAAATGTAGATATTGATAATATTTGTATTGTGATGAATCAAACAAGATCTCACATGACTATATTTAACTTATAGATTAATAAAATACTCCCTCCTATTCAGCTTAAGTGTCCCATTTCCTTATTGGGTCAAGTCACCTTAAATGTCCCATTTCTATTTTTGGTATGTTAACTTTACCAATTTATCCCTACTAAACTTAACTTTTTTACACCTTTATACCTACTAACCCCACTTTACACCTATAAAGATTCAAAAACTCTACATTTTCTCTTACACATGTGGTCCCATTTGACTTTTCTTAAAATCCGTGAAAAGTCAAATGGGACACTTAAGCTGAATAGTAGGGAGTACAAATTAAGAGTGATAAATGAATAGTGAAAAAAAATCAATAGGATTAATGAGTAGAATAGGAGGGAGTATCTACTAAGTTTATATAAGACTTCTACTGAAAAAGGTTATACGTATTCCCTTTTAGGGTCTGCCTGGAATGAGTGTATTATAGGGTAAAAAGTAATCTGATAAATTTTTGGGGCTGGACCAAGGGGTTGGATTGGGAGGAAGAAGTTCATGGAGTAATCTTTCCTGTTTTATTTGGGGGTAAACATTTACCCTACCGGCGTACCCACCTCATGAGTACTAAGTAGGGATGGGCACAGGTCTTGGACCCTAAAGACCTAGATTCGATCCGATCCGACCTTAATTTTAAGGGTCTGGGTCCTTCTTTTTGGACTCTATGGATCCAGGTCGAATCTGGGTCCATGACCTTAGGGTTCGGGTCCTGGTCTGGGTCTTCACATCTGAGACCCAGATTCGACCTAGATCCAATTCATGGACCCATTTACATCTTTTTTTAAAACAAATTATATTGCTGGATTTGAAATTTTGTTATATTTTTTAACATTGCGTTATTTTGAACTTTATTGGTTCATGTAATTTAAAATTTGATCGTTGTATCAATACTTTAAAAATTATAGAGTTGATAAATATTTCGTTATAAGAACTTGAAATGTTGAAAAACTTCATATGTTTCGCTCAATTAGTATAAAGTATTAGAATATCCACGTTAGTCGAAAATATTTAAATAATTTTATGCAAATAGTCAAAAATTGCACCTCATAGTATACTTTTAAAAAAATTTTAGGAAAAAAAATTAAAAGTGTGTTGGACCTAGATCCAGACCCTAGACCCGCTAGACCCTAAGGGTTTGGGTCCGAGTCTAAAATTTTTACAACCTATTCCGAGTCCGAGTTTAAATCCAATAAAAAATTAAAATCTGAATCTGGATCTTACTGGACTCGATCTAGATTCAACTCATGCCCATCCCTAATACTAAGTGAGGGAGTTGTTTTTGTGTCACCATTTCTATCTTCTTTAACTTTTTAATGGACCAAATTCCATATGAAGTATTTAACATTCTCACTTCTTCAACATTTGTAGCCACAAGGTGGGTCAATTCATTGATTATTATACTATCTCAATCACCATCTAATTTTTCAATTTTTATGATTTTAATTTCTCTTGTTTTGAGTTTTATTTTTTTTGAAATCTTCTCCTAATTTTTCCATTTTTATTTGAATCCTCTGTTTTTTTTATTTCGTATTTTTGATTTTATTTTTAATTTTTTGTTGCTGATTTGAATTTTTTTTTCGTGTTTTTGATTTCATCTTAAAATTTCTTGCTTTCTGATTTGAATTTTGATTTTATACAATTCTTCTAATTATTTTTTGTTCTTCGAATTTTGATTTTTTGTATTTCTTCATTTGATTTTCTTTCATATTTTGATATTTTGTTTTTCTTCTATTTTTTTCTTCTTTTGAATTTCTGTTTTTTTTCTCTTTTATTTATTATATTTTTCTTTTTTTAATTTTATGCTCTTACAATTGAAGGACAAACTGATTTGAAGTTTTTGCATTAGCATCAAAATATTACCAACACACCAAATCATTCCATTTGAGGCTTATTTATGCTCCATTAATAATGCCAAACAAAGTATAAATTTACATCAAAAATTATTTCTTCCATATATTATTAATTTCCCAGACTTATTCACTTGTAATATTTTCGCTCCCAAATAAATACTTGTAATCGAGGCAACTCCTTAGTGAAAGTAAATGGACAATGATTGATGTATACTAGTGTACTACTCCAATATTTATTTTGAATGCAAAATTGTGGAAAAGTAAACACAATAAATGATTGGTCTCTATCTAATAATTGATCATAAATCATATATTTTTTTTTTCTGAAAATAAATAGTATAACTAAGTAACATACATTTAACTTTTATACGCAATTTAATGTACTATTTTGTTTTTTTATATGTCGAATTATACACATGTAAAAATTATAAAAAGTTTATATTATGAAAGTATGTGATTAGACGATTCAAACAAGATTCCACTTGACTATGTGATTACTTACTTATAAGTCACAATATATAAAATAGGTAAAATAAGCTTAAATGATAAATAATGCCCAAAAATAAAACGTAGCAAGTATCTAGGAACGGAGGAAGTATATGCATAGTTCCAAGCAACTTACACTTCAAGTCTTGAACAGCCAAGGTCCCCATTGCAATTTTATGAGGCCCCTAATGAAGTACTATTTTAGGACGTAACATATAAATGCTACATCACTAAACAATGGATTGTCAACATCCACTGATAAGTAGCTATCTGGTCCTTTTAATATAACTTTTAAACAATTTAATGATATTTTTGTACAATCTAACTTGAGAGCCACAAATCACATTTAGACCCATCCTAGTCCTATAAGTTCAAATGTGGGTCATAAGCAACCTTCATGGCAAGCGCGAAGTGGTGGGCGGTGTCTGGTGGGTGGTGCTCGACTCTTGGTCGTTCAGGGACCACCCATCGTCCTTCACTATTTCTCACCATACCTTTATTGTGGTCTTGTCTCCATCTAGGGGGAACTCCATATTCAGACTTTAGAAAGCCTGAATCCTTGTTAACGAGAGCTATATCTCGCTTTGTAGCGAGACTAAATTTCTTTCCTTTTCCATGGTAACCATCAATGAGGTGTAAGTGAGCCTCGAGGTTGTGTGTACAACCTATGTCCGCGGATGGCTTAAGGAAAGGCGAGTGTGTGTGATCCAATGCAAGTTCTGTTCCAACATGAGCATAACTCCAAGGAAAGTGGACTTTTTCTTCTAAAAATTTCTGCAAGTCATTTTTCTCATTGGCTATGAGACCTGGCATGGTTGGGACTTTATCATGGACATTGATGACTCTAAGTTGTTTAATTCCTAACTCGTCACACCTTTCCTTAAACTTGAGATTTCCAACCCTAGGACTAGCAAAGGAAAACACCGAGATAGGCAATTTTTTCGTACAATTATTCTCATCTCGAACAATGTTCAACCTCATTTCTGCTATATCATAGGCGCTGAGTAGCGCGAGTGCACCACCTAAACTATGCCCTGTAATTGTTATGCTAAGCTCCTCGTCTTTGTACAACTCTACCAATCGCTTTACTTCAGCTAGGACTTGCTCTCTAGCTGAAAACGAGCAATACTTACAGTTTTCTTCTTTGGTGGTGTAGAGATCGTAGAACCCTGACTCGATTTGGACGTGTGGGTTGTCTCGAAAGTGGGCAGGACGGAGTATGTTCTTAAGGTCGTGTAACCATTCGAGGTATGTGACCGTGCCCCGCCATGATATAAGTATGTCCCTGCGCCCTAGCCTTCGTATCTCCTCTTCATCACTTGTGACCGCAACATAACCCATCCAATTTGCATGGGGGCTCCATATGCTCCTAATGTTTCTTGATTTTTGGAAGAATTTCTCAAGATTGATGTTTGAGGTTGCATAAAGGAACCTAATTTTGGGCATGCAAGTTAGTACTCCCTTCTATTCATAGAAAACGAGACATTTTTTTATTGGGTCAATTCATTGAAAACGTCTCCATTTCTATTTTTGTCATTTTTTTTACCTTTTTACCCTTACAATAACAGCACAACAACACATAAATATCAATACCCTTTATGAAAAATAGATTTTTTCGCCCACTTTTAAGTGGTCCCATACCCCTCTTTGGTTTTTATGCAAAACCCAAATGTCCCATTCTCTATGAATAGAAGGGAGTAGTATTAGTAACTAGTATGTGAGATTTCTCCATAATAAAATATACTAATTCTTTTCATAGTTACACCTCGCAAAAAAACTCTCATATAAAAGAATAAGTGTAACTAAAGATAAAAAAAGAGGCGATGAACAAAAACTAGGTTTCAGATTTCATACTCCTTCATTTCGGCCATTTTGTTCGTGTATTTTATTGACATGAAGATTAAGGAGTTGAATATATAATGGGTTAAAGTAGTGGAACATTTAAAAATACAAGAAAAAGGATAGAAAAATTGAAAATGGTGGAAATATATCCAAAATAAAAATAGAATAAATTTGTTAACACATACTAATTAAAATGAAAATATGAGACAATTTAATGGTGATAAGAAAAGTTGATTTGTTAGTTGAAATGTAGCATATATATGACATCCACTAAATCATTTTTCAAGAAGTTAATGATGATCAAAGTGCCCACTAACCTCATGCTTGTCTAGCGAATAAATTTAGATCTATGTCTCTATTTATTCATTTACCAAAATATTATCATCTTTTCTATTTTGTGGCGGATTCATTTGATTTTAACCATTTATTATTGTGATATGAAATCTAAGTCATTTAATTTTTTAACAAATTAAAAAATAAATAAATTCTAAAAAATAAAAATTTCAAAAATCATTAATAATTATTTTTTAAATAACAATCAATAATCTTAAATTTAACGTAAAAATTTTATAAAGCCAACTACTATAGGGATGAACATTAGGCAGATGGGATTTCAAGGAGGGAATGAGACTTTGGAATAAAAAAGTCTCAAGTCTTTGTTGGTTTAAAGGGAATGGAAATAGAGATTGAGACTAACAATTATGAAATTCCCAAGAAAAATGTCTTGGAAGAGGGTATTGAGTTGAGACTTTCATCTTCATCCACTACAACAAATTTAACTTTTTGCTACATTGGTTTTTATTTTAAGTTCCACTATAGAGTGATTTAACGACACTTTATTTGGTCTTTAGTGGAATATGTAATTGTCACTATATAGTCTATAATGGCATTTGTGAGAAATGTCACTAGATTCTAGGTCGCAAAAAGTTTTAGTGTGACTTTTTATTATGCTGCTAAAGGGTCTAACAAATGTCACTAAATCCTCAATATATACTATAAGAAATTTGAAATAGTGACATTTAAATTAAATGTCACTAAATATATCCCTTTAAAAGCAAATTATGTTGTGGTGATCAATTTTACCCAAGTCCCTAACATGCCAAACAAGAAAAGAAACTTTTTTATCTTCAAAGTCTCATCTTAAAGACTCAAAAATTTCATACTGTCATTTCCTTGTGCCAAAAACCCTCTAAAATCACAAAAACATACAGATCGAATTACCAGAAATCGAGATGACATACCGGCAAATATCATAACCATGGTGAGCCATTTCCAACTTGTCAAAAAACTCAGATGTAGTATACTTGCAAGATCCACAATACTTAGAGTGAGGATCAAAATCAAAGGAATCATAACAAGCTTGAGCAAACTCACCATAACGTAGTACTTCTAACCTAAGATGGGAGTTCATAGGGTCTATTAACCCTTCCCAATCATTTTCCCCTTGAATTTCTCTCCATATTTCGCTCAAAAGTCTAGGATCCTCTTCTAATTTTAACTTCTGTGCAAGAAGAAACTCGCTTTCTCTTTCATCTGCCTTAGGCAATACGTCATAACTTTTCATTAATGTATTTCTGATTACGTTATTAGGTTTTGTAACACGATAAAATCGACCAGAAAATGGGGTGTGTTTAGGATTTTTTGCAAGGGTGTTCCATGAATTAGAGAAGAGTTGATGTTGGAGAAATTGTTGTTCTAGTAGCATGTTTTGTGGGAGGCTAGGAGAGGATAGTAGATAAGCCATAAAAAGATAATGACAAAATATGTATTTATAATTATGGTATTGCTTAAAGAAAGGGTATTAAAAAAATGTAAATATGGATATATATTTTTTTTCTTATGAACTCAAATTAAATTGTGGAATTTGAAAATGTTTTGATTTGTTCAAATGAAGTTTATTGTGCTCTTATATAGAGTAAGATGGGAAGGGTGGAGAATACCACATGTTTTTTATGGCCATTAAAAATGGTCCCAATACCTATATAAAAATAGTTAGTAATAATTCCTTATTCCATCGTCTCACTTAATTGGAATACTTTTTTTATAATATTGTAATTAATTATGTAAAAACTAATCTAATATTAGTGAATATGATAAATAACAAAGTGAGATAAAGTAATCAACATATGAGATTACAAGAGAAAATAATGAATTTATGGAGGAGATCGAAAATTATTCGTAACTAGTTTCGAAGCCCGTGCAATGCACAAAATTTAGTATACGTGTAAAGACATGTATGAATAAAATTTTAAATAATATTGCAAAAAAAAAAATTCATTTGTTTAAGAAAAGTATGTAAATACTATAAATTTTAATTAAATATATACTTTAGATAAGAATAATACAACTTACTTACTAAAATATAATCTAATTTAGCTGTTAAATTTTACAAAAAGATATTGTTGATGGTCTTCTGAAATTTTCAATTAAATAAAATAAATGAACTATTTATGAATGAATTGAATTTATTTCGAGTTGATCCAAACTAATTTATTTGTTTTAGTTTTAACCTAATTCAACCAACATAATTTAAATAAATATATTTTTTATAATAATTTCTTACTTACATATATAAATAGTTTTTTTGAAATAATCAATCTTCTTGTATAAAGAATTAATGAAATGAAATGCTTTAAATACTTATTTTACTTAATTTTAAATTTTTTTAGGAAAATAATTTTTCATGCAATCAACTGTAGCCTTACAAAATAAATACATTTGTCAAGATTTGTCAAGGCTCTAAGAAGTTGTTCTCATTTGCTATTTTCCAACTCTTTTTTAATATTCACGATTATGATGATAATTTAAATCAATATACTTTTTAAAAATAATTTCTTACTTATGTATAAAATTTTATTTTGAAATAATTAATCTCTTTATGATTCTTATTTAGATATAAAAAATTACTGTAAAAATATATTTTAAATACTACTCCCTCCGTTCTTTTTTGATCGTCCACATTACTATAACGGGTAGTTTCATATGTTTGTCTCATTTCCTAAAATGGAAAGTTTTAATACCCTCTTTTCACCCCCTCTCTCTTCTAATATCTCATTTATAATAATTAATTTATATTTTCTCTCTCATAATACCAATACGATCATTAATTCACACCACTATTATAATAAAATACCCCCCTCTCTCTCTTCTAATATCTCATTTATAATAATTAGTTTATATTTTATTTCTCACAATACCAATACAATCATTAATTCACACCACTATTATAATAAAATAATACCCACAATCAACAAAGATTCCCACTATCTTAATATGTGTGAAATCTTCAAATAGGACACACATATAAGAACGGAGGGAGTAACTTAATTTAACTTTAAATTCATTTAGGAAAATAAATTATTATCATGCACATCAATTATAGTTATATTAACTTAATATTTCCTTTGTTCTTTTCTATTTGTCCACTCTAAGTTTTTCTACTTTAGGAGAGAAATTTAAATTTTATTTTTGAAGTATATATATTGAAGCATATGGAATCTTGTAAGATTCATCTATATGTAAAGTTTTTTAATATATGATTTTTACAATGGTTTATGATGCGTACTTAGAGATATTAAAGCTCAAAATTTGTTTATAATTTATTGTTTATGATCTATGATTCAGCTATTCTTGTGAGAGATCGTCTCTTAAAGAGACGACTTCAAAACAAGAAGGTCATTCTTATTTTCTTCTTAATTTTTATTAATTAGGCTATTTAACCCATATATTTCGAAGAGACTATCTCTCACAAAAATTGTGATTATGGTTATGATATGATAAAAGATTAAGTTACTCAAGAATCTCATATATCTTATCATACAAGGATGGAGGATCACACGTTTTTTTTAATTTTTATTTTTTTATTTTTAGATTTCGAAGAGATGAAATCTCGCATGCTCCAAGAAAACTGTATTGAAAAGAACTTATCAAAAAGGTTTTACGCCCCATTTGGTAGATGGTAATAAACCGCGGTAATGGGAATGAAAAGCTTATGTAATTTTGGCTGAAAATCTCTTTGCTTCCTTGATGGTCATGCTTGACAACCTTCAATCATTTCATTTTGTTCATAAAATTCATTCCAATGCATTACCAATGAGAGAGGTGGTATTAGGTGGTAATGGAAATTTGTGAACAAAAAAACTTTTTTTTGATCAAAGTTTAATTACCATGGGAATGACATGAAAGTTTGATTAAATTTTACACTATAAATCATTCTCATTACCTCCATTTAGTACCATTAACCAAACAAGCCTCAGGGAAATAGGCCATATATTTTGCAAAGAGAACATCACATAGACTTTCTCTAATATCAAAGATAGTAAAGCATGATAATAATGATTAGTTCAAGCACTCTCAAAGTAAAATCAAATAAAAAGACACTTTCATTATCCCGCACAAGGTAGGGTTTGGATGGCGGTTTTGTGTTTCCTAGAAAGATATTGACAAATCATACTTGTTCTCCTAAGGATGGAGTACGGAGAGATGCGCAGACAGCGTAGTCAAAAAGCCCCCAATTGACACCTGCGTCCAGTTGAGTTGTATCCCGAACTTTTTAAGCAGTTATGTACCATTTTTAACAAATGTCTAATTATTTACAAAACTGCCACCCAAATATGTACTCCATTTGAGCTATTATGTACCTCTGTTTTCAGTTTTCACCATTTTAATTGGTTTTCACACGATCCGAATCCTATATATATATATATATATATATATATATATATATATATATATATATATATATATATATATATATATATATATATATATATATATATATATATATATATATATATATATAAAACATAATTAAGGCTAATCATATAAAAAATATAATAAAAATAAAACATCTTTTAAAGAATAGCAAATGAATTAAATTAACTAAAATAGACTATAAAAATATATCTGAAACAGAGGATCTACACTTTAACATTCTCACTTTTTGATACTAACAACCAAACGGATCTTAAATGTCACTAATTAACGAGTCAAGAATACATGCCCAAGTTAAGTTAAATGCCCTATAAATAACACTAATCACAAATTCTCAAAATGAGGCGGTTTCATTGTGAGACCATCTCTATTTGGCTGACTTATGTACATTTAGTGTGTTAAAGTGACCACTTAAAATTTTAAAGTGATAATTAAAGAAATATGTTAATATGGTCTGTCTAGTGATGAGTCAATCTCATACAAGACGAGCTGAACACTACTAATACAATATAAATTATTATATAAGACGGTCACACCAAAAAATGCACCTCATGTATGGGTTATAAAACTCATGTTACACTTATTATGAAAAAATAAACTTCGTATTTGATGTTGTCTCAGGGACTGTTTATAAGAGTAGCACATCATCATACAATACAAGTAGATTTTACAACTCAAGCCCATGAACCTTTCCAAGTTAGAATATTTGTGTTGAAATAAAAGTGGTTTTAATAAAAATAAATTTTGTTCCTAAAGTAATTCTCAAAATAAACGTTTTTTTTGTCCAAGACTAAAGTATGAGTAAAACTTAAGTTAAAAAGTTACCACAAATATGTTTATTATTTATTTATTGTCAGTAATGCTCTTTGATTTAATTTTTTTTCTTTTAAAAATTATGATATTGTCTTCAATTTATTCGATATTAATAGCGACGAATAAATATATGATTGTTTTGTTTTTCTTTACTTTTAACATGTTCTACTCTTGTTATTTAGACTCAAATATGAAAATACTTAGTTATTAGTTATATTAATAATTAGTATAGTAACTCGTGCAATGCACGAACTTATTAGTATGAAATATATAAAAATAAAACTTTAAAAAATAATGTAAGTATACAATGCCTATTTGTCGAATACATGACTTTTTAATGCAACAATTAATTTATTTATTTATTTATTTATTTTTATTTTTTTTTTATTATTATTATTATTATTATTATTATTATTATTATTATCAAATGCATCATTTTTTCATTCAATGTAATTATATATCAAATTCTTCATTCATTCAAAAAAATATATCAAATTCTAGGTTAGGACTTAGGTAGATAAATTTACTATAATAAACTATATAAATCTTTTACCTAATTTAGTTTCAATTTCAAAAAATCAAATTCTTTAGAAAATTAATATTCTAAATTAGGTAAATATTATCATATAATTAATTATTATCCATTAATATAATTCCATGTGTCATGACTCCTCTAAGAATGACACTTGTCATTTTAACATTTTTGTTAGAATGTATGATATGATATGATTCTAGGTTAGGACTTAGGTAGATAAATTTACTATAATAAACTATATAAATCTTTTACTTAACTTAGTTTCAATTTCAAAAAATCAAATTCTTTAGAAAAATAATATTCTAAATCAGGTAAATATTATCATATAATTAATTATTATCTATTAATATAATTCCATATGTCATGACTCCTCTAAGAATGACACTTGTCATTTTCCAACATTTTTATTAGAATGTATGATGTATGATATGATTACTTTAGTATTCCATTCAAAAAAAATAATTACTTTAGTATTAAACTTTTTTATTAAAAAAAATTCTTTTTATTTCAGAAGTTCTCAAGTAACCCGAACCAGCCGTGTTTAGAAAACATAAAACAAGAAGCAACCATAAATAAATATAAATATAAATATCATTACTAATTTACTATCCATTTCATTTCTAGGGTTTCTGAGCATTCATAGTCGCCGTTGCAACTAAATCAAAATGGGTAACTTTCTTTCTCTCTAATCCAATTTCTGTTATTGAATCTGTTCAAACTTTAATCAACTGATTAAATGTGTTGAAAATCATGCGCAGCTCGGATCAAAGTTCATGAATTGAGGCAGAAAACGAAAGTAGAGCTGTTGAATCAGCTCAAGGATCTCAAAGCTGAGCTCGCCCTCCTTCGTGTTGCTAAGGTTACAGGCGGTGCACCGAACAAGCTTTCCAAGATGTAATTATTCACTTTCTTTTTGATATTTCTATCTTAATTTTGGATTTAAGTGATTTATTGAATGTTTATAAAAATGATAGTAAGGTGGTGAGATTGGGGATCGCACAAGTATTGACGGTGATGTCTCAGAAGCAAAAGTCGGCATTGAGGGAAGCTTACAAGAACAAGAAGTATTTGCCTCTTGATCTCCGTCCTAAGAAGACCCGTGCTATTCGTCGCCGTCTAACTAAGCACCAGGTATTGTTTCTCATTTCAATATAATTAAATTCAATGCTTTTATTTGTTGTGTTATTGTTGCCGTCAGTTATTGCAAAGTATGAAGATTAGAAGGTGTTTGGTATGAGAAATGAAATAGAAAGAGAATGTTAAAAGAGGGGTAATGGGCTAATTGTTTTATTGATTGTTTGGTATAAGGAGTAAGGGCCCGTTTGGTAAGTTGTATTAAACGGTGGTAATGGGAAAGACAATTAGTGTAATTTTGGTTGAAAAATCTCTTAGTTATCTTGATGGTCATGTTTTTCCAACTCCAATCATCTCATATTCTTCATAAAATTCATTCCAATGCATTATCATTGATAGAGGTGGTATTAGATGTAATAGAAATTTGTATGTAAAAGAATTTTTTTATGATTAAAGTTTCATTACCATGAGAATGAAATAAAACTTTTGATGGAATTTTACAATGGAGATTTGACTTCCCCTGGGGCAGGGAATTCCCATTACCACCATTTGGTACCACTAATTAAACGGGCACGGGCCGTAAGAGTATGAGAAATGTGAGAGGAGACGAGGTGGATTTGCTTGTTTATTTATTACCTTCCATGTCATTGTTGACACAAAGTAAAAGAATCACTTATTGCCGAGTAATGGAAACATTACTCACACCTTAAAAACATTATGTGATAGATTTGCTTATTTGATTCTATTTCCAACATTTAAAACAATTATAAAACAGCCCTTAATGGATTCGTAGTTGTAGCTGTCTAATTTGAGTCTCCTATTAGTCATATGGGCTTGAGTCTCACATTTGTGAAATGAGACATCAATGTGTGATTCATATTCTTCTCCACTTAAGCTAGCTTCTAGTAAGTGCACTCCAATTGTTCTAGTAGTATATAAGTTGTTTGCTGCCTCTTATTGAAGAGGATTCATCGAAATGTCTTTGTAGTTTGTATTTGATTGAAGTGCGATTGTGGGTGATCATTTGAATGGCTTGGTATGTTGCCATTGTTTCAATTAAGGTGTTAATTTAATTGGATCATAAGAAGTCAATCTTATTTTCACCAAAAATGGACTATTGATTGTGGACATTAGCATTTTATCCTTCTTTAATTCGCTAAATAGTGACGGAATTGCAAAGTCAGTCAGTCGTTAAAGACTTATCGCTAAAAGTCTTTTGTTAATTTCCCTAGCTCTCACTTGTGTATTTAGCCCTCTCCCAATTTGTGTTATGGTGGTTTGATTCTATGAACGATGTATCCTTTTATAGAGGAGGAATACATCATTCTAGAACTCTCTTATAACTCACCATTAACATACAATTACACTATACAACAAACATTACATCAATCATAGCATTAACAAAGGAATTAAGCATCTCCCTTAATGCACAAAACCGTAGCTAAAACTGTCAGCTTTGATATCCAAAGCATGTGCTCGAACGAGCCTAAATTGCTCAAATGAGCACACTGATCAGAGAATTCCTGTTTGCCTCCTCTGCTGCTGCTTGAACGAGCAAGTCTATGCTCGAACGAGCAGCCTGATGCTGCCAGCTTCTGACTTTGTTTCTTGAGTTGCCTTGTTCGAGCAACCTCAATCCCATGCCTTGTCTCGTTCAAGGTATGCTTCCACCTCTTAGTGAAGCATCATTTGCCTAATATCAACACCTCATTGATTGTTTCAAACACCAACTCACTACCATTCAACACATCCTCAAAATCCTTCTCCAAATTACAAGCTAAGGCATGTTCGATTAATTGATCAATCATCATCATTATTAAGAGTTTTGAGACTTGTACTAACACAAATAATTGCACTTGTCAATTAACTGGGCACGTTTAAACAACTATAGTGGACAAAGGAAGTTTGTTGGTTGTGTTTGTTTTACCTTCCATGAGAAACAATCAATTCCACTCTAAGAAGTCTAGTTTTTTTAAGACACTAGTTCTTTCAATCCTAGATTGCATTGAAATTTGATCCCTGGGGAGGCAAGTAGTTTCATTAGCTATGTAATCGATTGAATACTGATTCTATTGATCAGCTGTTGTGAGGTGTTTAGTTTATGTGCATTATTCAGACAAATTTGCTCCCTCCTTGGGGTATGGCCCGTATGGGTATGATTTGTTTGTATCTTTCAAGAAAAAAAAACCCTCATTCGGACCCTGCCTTGTGCGGGATACCAAAAAGGTCCTTCACCTTTTATTCAAACAAATTTGCTGAAAGACCGTATGCTAAAACTTTGACATTGGGAAGAAAAAGATTTGTGTTATACTTGTTGGTTTGACCCTTTTTCTTTTTGATGTTTAGAAGATCATGGATCTTAAATACTGAAGATATATGGTGTTTATTTCTCCAGGCATCTTTGAAGACCGAAAGGGAAAAGAAAAGGGAGATGTACTATCCTATGAGGAAGTATGCCATCAAGGTTTAGGCTTAGGCAATCCTTTCTAGAGGTTGTTAAGATGTTTGTTGATCATTTTAAAGTGGCTTATGACAAAAGATTACTCACTTTTGATTTTGTATTTGGTGCTTTTTATATATTCATATTCATAAGTAGCAATGTGATTGATTTTTGACGAATTGATAATCTTTGATAGGGAATGGTGGGTATAGACTATGGGATTTATGTGCTTTTTTTTTGAGTAGTTCTTCAAACCGCATAGCAACTGCCAACTATTTTTGTTTGTGATAAACTTTCTCCGTTCTATATTAGTTGCACATTAGACAAAATGATACTTATCACTCTTAATTTGTAATTAGTTTATAATCCTTAAGTTAAAACATAATCAAGTGAGGTCTTTTTTTATTTATCTCATTGCAAAGATTATTAATATTAAAATTTTATAATTTATTATTATAAATAATTAGAGATATTAAAAATTGAATTAGTGCATTGAACTGTTTGAAAAAGCAAATGGTGTAAGTAAACTGGAATGGAGGAAGTACATGGATGGGCTTAATTTAGTCCTTAATTATACGGGGACTATATGGTTACTAATAGAGGTGTCTGTTCGGGTGGATTTTGGGTATAATACTTCGGGTTAGGTATAATATCTCAACTCGACTCATGATTGATCTTACCTAGCATCTACTTAACTTGTACTTCCTCCGTTCCAATTTAGTTGCACCACACCCTCTTGGCACAAGAATTAAGGGTTGTCACATCAGGTCTGATGATATATGATTGATGGTGATATGTGTGGTAGGAATAAAGTGATAATACAATAATTGAAATAAAAAATTAATTAATGGAAGGTAGGTATTGGTTGTGGGTATATTAAATAATTAATGAGATGATATATGATTGATGGTGATATGTGGGGTAGGAATAAAGTGATAATAAAATAAGATTATTCTTTGCCAAATATAGTAATGGTGCAAGTATTGTGAAACAGCCAAATAAGGTAAGTGTTGCAAGTATTTTGGAACGGAGGAAGTAAATGCCATGACTTGCAATTGGTCGGACCTACTATTTTTATTGTGCAACTTTCTTGAAAACGCAAGTCGATTTCATGAAAATTTACCTCAAATAGAGGTGAAGGACAAAGTTTCTAGCTTTTAAGCGAACATAAAAATAATTCTTGAAGTACTTTTGGCAAGTTTTGTATAAGGTCATTTCACCTTGAGACAGATGCATATAAGCATTAATTAATTAAGTAAATTGAAATATAAATGAACATGGTATACTTAATAAATATTTCTATTATTTTTTTTAGAAAAAAAATTAAATATTGTGCTGGCTCATATATTAAATTGTCTAACGGTTAGATAGTCTTAATAAATTCCTCACTTTTTCTTTAATAATTCGTGAATTGATAATAGTAACTTTATCAAATATCTATTAATATTGGATTTATACATTTGGCTTATCACAATTATAATAAACTAGTATAAATACTCATAATGTCTTTTTATTGAAAAATTACATTTACTTATAAACTAATTCAAATATTTAGAATGTTGCAAAAAACAATCAGTGTTAGTATTTCATTAACTTTTTTTTTAATATTGACTAAATATAATAGGCTGTTTAATTAAAAGTATTGTATAAAAATAGCCCAATTTAATCGAGTATGTAGAGAATGAAACTATGAATTATTAAGATGTTGTAAAAAAAATTGTATTGATATTGTAACTGTACGTATATGCTGAGATTTGAAATTTAATTTTGCTTGTATTAAAATTGCGAAAAAAATCAGTATCTATTATTACCACTTTCTAACCTAAAATAATTATTCATTGATTAATGACCTTTTTGAATAAATTTATTAATTTACCATTGTCTTATAAACCCATTATTATTGGATCTTAATTTAATAATGCTCCATTTTTAAATATATGCATAATCTTACGGCTTATGTAAGACCATGTGTCATGTCATCATTTTCTAGCCACTGATCTATGTCCATTTGTTAGCCCTTTTGGGAAGCATACATTTGGAATTTCCAATAATTTTCTTGGTTTGCATGATTAAAAATATGTTCTAGAAGCTAATAAAACTTCCACTAAAGTTGCAATAACACACTTAAATACGTTTTCATTATACTTGTTATATTTGACTTTTTGTACAGTTCAATGCGTTATTTTGATCATTTATATGTCTAAAAATTATAAAAAATTAATATTATGAAAGTATGCGATTAGACGATTGAAAACAAGATCCCACTTGACTATAATTTTTCTTACATATTAGCGCCGCAATATATAAAATAATCTTAAACGATGAATAGTGCCGATAACGAAAATGTAGCGAGTATTTCCGGAGGACTTATAATTTATTCGGTGCACTCAAGTCATACCATTTAATCAGCAACAACTACACCAATTAACCCTCAAATAATATCATAATTTTTTATTGTTGGATTAGTTAGATGGCATCATCTAATTTTTTGTTATAAAAGACAAAAGATTTGAGCTATTTTTATTCCCTTCCGTAATGCACATACTATTAATTTATTAGAAGTCATCCTATCATTGTTCAGATATTAGAAGTATTTGGTAGGGTAATTCCCTTGATTTTAATAACAATAATAATTATTATAATTATCATAATAATTATGATAATATATACTTTCAATTGGTCAAACTAGTCAATACTTTATCGATATATTGAATTATGTCATATGATCACATGCAGAATTTAACAACAACAACAATAAGACAAAAGCTAACAAACATACTCAGGCATTCTTAAAAAGAATAATAGTATATCCAAATGAGTAAAATAGGAAATATAATAAAAATATAAAATATAATACTCCCTCCGTTCTTATATGTGTGTCCTATTTGAAGATTTCACACATATTAAGATAGTGGGAATCTTTGTTGATTGTGGGTATTATTTTATTATAATAGTGTTGTGAATTAATGATTGTATTGGTATTATGAGAGAGAAAATATCAATTAATTATTATAAATGGGATATTAGAAGAGAGAGGGGGTGAAAAGAGGGTATCAATACTTTCCATTTTAGGAAATGGGACAAACATATGAAACTACCAGTTATAGTAATGTGGACAATAAAAAAAGAACGGAGGGAGTAATAATAATAATAATAATAATAATAGTATATAAACGATTTGGTAATAAATTTTAAATTGTATTATGCTATATAGTCTATATGATTCAAAGTTTAAAAAATATATTCCAATTCTACGTCTATTCAAAGTTTAAATTGTATTATTATAATAATAATTCTACGTCATTATTAACATTCAAAATTAGTTGAATCGACTAACTAAAAGTATTGACTGATAAGCTCCATTTCTTTAAGTTAGTTTTATAAGTCGGCTGTTAAGAAGATGACTCGTAAAAAGTATTTGTTTGTTATTGGCTGTTTATTAGAGAAAAAGTAGACTAAAAGTCAAAAATCAATAAAAAAAGCTGCTATAATTACTTGAGTAGTTTTTTGATTGCATTAAAGCTAGCTTTAGCTAATTTAAAAGTCATTTACCAAATAATTTTTTTATTGTTTGTCCAATAAAAAAAAATAAAAATCAAAAGCCAAAAGTCAAAAGCTAATTTAAAAGACAATAAAAAGCTAATAGCCGATTGCCCCTATGTAATGGCGGTCGATTCTTTTCTATATAAAAGCTTGTCAAAAAAAGAAGAAACCAATTAACAAATTAAGAAAGATAATTAAACAAGTCTTTTCGTTTTGGCTTAAAAATAAACTTTTTAGCAGAAAAATCATTTACAAATACTCTTCTTTTTACTTTTTAACCAACCAATAAGTCAAAAATCTAACAAACAAGATAGAGTACATAATATGTTAATTCAATTTTCAAGTTTATTTTATATATTGCGACTAATGTCAAAGAAATAATATAGTAGGTGAGATATGTTAAATCATTTAATCGCATATATTGTTGTTATTTAGAATAAATCATGTCGATTGTTGACTAAACACATACTTCATCTCTCTTGATAGATTTTTTTTTTTTTTTTTGAGTTAAATCTCTCTTGATAGATTTAGAACAAAGAGAAAGTAAATGATGTTTAAGAAAAAATAGATATTGGTAATAAATAAATAGAGAGAATGAATATTATAAATGAAATAAAAGAGAATTAAAATGTATAAATGAGACTAAAATAAAGTGGTGGACCATTTATTAAAAATAAAAATAATGTAAATTAAGTAGGACAGACCAAAATAAAAAATAATGCAAATTCAAGGAGACAGAAAGAGTATATAAAAGAAGAGAAACACCTTGGTCCACACCAAATTAGTGTGGACAAGTTTTAACACTCATATCCCTACTCTCTTTAGTCTTTATCTTTCTTATATATTCAAAATTAACCGAAAAAAAACTTTTTGAAATAAACAATTTTAATTTTCTAACATTTTATAAATTTTAATTTTAATTTTAATTTTAATTTTTAAATTTTTTGTTTAATTTTTAAATTTTTTTACTTATTTTAATTTTTAAAAATTTTTTAACTTTCAAATTTTTTTTGTTGTTTTAATTATATTAAGTATAAGAGTGGAATGGATAAAATGTGAGAGTATATAGTAGAGTGAAATAAAGCGAGCGTGTAGAGTGAAAGAATGGGGAGGGGAGTGAGATAGAGCGTACGAATATTAGTGTAGATCAAGTCCATACTAGACTTTTGGCATAAAAGAAAATTAATGGGTCCCACAAGATTTGGCGTACCGACGCGTACCCGTGGGTTTATGGGTAACTTGATGCAAATTGCCAAGCTTTATGTGCTCAGGAGTTGTCCTTTTTTTTTATCTTTATTATTTATAAACGGTAAATTATCAATAATATCACTGTGTTTTTTTTACTTTATTAATGGCGTTTTTAAGTTTTTTTTATTAGCAATGGTACCTTTGTATTATTTAGTGTTTTACAATTGTAATTTTTTTTATTATCTTTTTTCGTTCAAAATCCTTCAAAACCGTTATCTTTATTTTATGTTTTGAAGTGAAAATAAAAGAAAAAGAAAAAAACTTAATGATTTTGGACAAATATAGAAAAGTTACTTTCTACAACGCTTAATAGTACAAGGATATAATAAAAAAAACTTAGGAGTACCATCTTTCAAAATAAAAATAATGCAGAATGGATGGGACCTAGGGCGTAGAAGCGAAGTATTATTAGTACTCCCTTAATCCCTTAATCCCTAGTCTAAAGCATCGTTGGACTCAATTATACTCTCGCTACATTCAAATAGAAATTACATTATTCGTCTTCAATATTATTTCGGTAATTCCAACTCATACATATATAATAAATAATACAATCATATGAGATTTTGTTTTATTTTTCTTAAAACCTAGTTTCTTTTATGTAATTTTAATAATTTTTCGTTTAGTCAAAATAAATATATTAATATTAAAATATACATTAAATTATGTGCAAAGGAAGTGTTAGGTAACTCAAAAAGTATGCGAGAGCTTTTAGAGTCAAATAATAGAAGTACCATTTTAATGGGATCGAAAGAACATATTAATTAGACGTATTACAAATAGTTACTCAGTGGACCTACTCATGATTATGTGAGAGGTTTTAGAGCCAATCAGCCAATGAATAGAAAAACTATTTTAATGGGATAAACGGAACATTATTAATTGTACGTGTTACATATTGTTACTAAGTGAACCAACTCATGATTATGTGAGAGCTTTTAGAATCAAATAATAGAAGTACTATTTTAAATGGATCGTGGGAACATCATTAATTACACGTGTTACACATATGACATATTGTTACTCAATGCACTTCTCATGCATGAATATGTGAGAACGATTCGTTTGATAGATAGTAATAAACGGTGGTAATGGAAATGAAAAATTAGTGTAATTTTAGTTGAAAAATCTCTTAGCTACCTTGATGATCATTCTTGTCCCACATCAATCTTCTTATTTTCTTCATAAAATTCATTCCATACATTACCATTAGGAGAGATGGTATTAGATGATAATGAAAATTTATTAACAAAAAAATTATTTTTTGATCAAAGTTTCATTACCATGGAATAATAATATGAAACTTTTGGTGAAATTTCACACTATAAATCGTTCTCGTTACCGTCAATTAATACCACTAGCTAAACAAACCGTTAGATTTATTTAAATAATAAAAGTACTAATAATTTAATAGGACGGAGAAAATATATATCTTTAATTATATTACACGTGTTACACACCCATAATGTTGATGTAAGCATTAGGTGTCTTCCCATCTACATGATTATTTTAATAAAAAAAGGTGAAAAATAGAATAATATTTTTACCATGGTGTATGAATATTTAAAGGGACCGAATTGAAAGAGAAAGAGACATGATACACTACAATTAATTTGCATATAGAGAGATAAAGTAAGAGAGTAAATAAATAAAAAGATGAGTAGTTTTGAAAAGAAAATAGTGTGTGTGACAGGAGCATCTGGATACATAGCTTCTTGGCTTGTTAAGCTTTTACTTCAATATGGTTATACTGTCCATGCCACTGTTCGAGACCCAAGTATTTATTTCTTCTCTATTTCTTTTTTTTTTAATTTATTTTTGTCAAGGAATCAGCTTAACCAAAAGCTTAAGGTGATGGTTAAGGGTCCAGAATATGTTATATACTCTAACACGCCCCTTTACACAAGAGCCCTTTGGGCTATAAGTGTGGATGCAACACAGGCTCTCCTCATACCTGGTGCTAAATATTCCACTTAAATGAGGGGTGGTTGGGATTTGAACCCGTGACCTCTTGTCACATTGGCTTCTGATACCATGTCAAAAAACTAACTTAATTTAAAGCTTAAACTAATGGTTAAAGCCCCAGAATATATTATATACTCTCTCTTGTTCAATAAAAAGATTTTTATTTGATTTTTTTTAACTTTTTAAGTGGTTAAATAAAATCACATCTAAAAAGAAAGAGTTTAGTATTTTTAAATAGTGATAAGGATAAAGTGGAATTAGTAAGTAAAGACGTGAGAAAGTTGAGTATTAGTGAAATTAACATGCTCAAAATAGAAATAAAATATTTATTGTGACTTGATCCAATGTGAAAACAAGACATACTCAAAATGAACAAGAGGGATACTCCCTTTGATCCACCCTAATAGTTTCATTTGACTTAGCCGAAACAATAATTTTGCCATTAATATATTTATTTATTCGTTACTAAAAATTATAAAAAGTTTATATCTTAATTATATTATAACTTGTAAATTAAGAATAAATTAAAAGCTAATGAGAGTAACAGGTTGATACGAGAAATAATTTTTATGGATTCACTAATTCTACAACTATTCTTAATCATTAACTTAGATTGATTGATCCTTATTATTTATTTGTGATAATATATATGTATGTTGGAGAGATCAATATGATCGTATTTTTCCATGCGTATTGATTGTTAGAGTATATAACATATCTTGGGGCCTCAACCATAAGCTTAAGCTTTTGGTTGAGTTGTCCTTGACATGGTATTAGAAGCCAGGGTGACAAGAGGTCACAGGTTCGAATCTCAACCACCCCTCATTTAAAGTGGAATATTTAGCGTCATGTATGATGAGGGCATGAGCTGCATCCACACTTCTAGCCCAAAGGGCTCTCGTGTGAGGAGGCGTGTTAGAGTATATAACATATCTTGGGGCCTCAACCATAAGCTTAAGTTTTTGGTTGAGTTGGTTCCTTGACATTGATGTTGGTATTTTATGGAGTTTTTTTAATTATTATAATGGCTACATTTTTCTTATTTAACCGATTTAAATTATTTGCTATATTGTTATTTTGGCAAATAAATAGTTATTTATATGCTTAATTTGCCCTAATTTTTTTTCATATTCATACCTCATTTACTTTTATATTTATGTCTTAAGAGAATATAATAGTCTTTTTTAACACAAAATACCAATTTTTTAATTCGTATGCAAAATCCGTTTGTAAGGGGTAAATAATTATCCCTCTAATCAAGCCTAATGGTTCCGGGCCGGGGAAACTTAGTTCGGGCCGGAGGGCCGGGGGCGGCGCTTCCTTTAGACTTGTTTTCTCTAATTATTGGTTTTAGTTGGAAGATTATTTGGAACTCTAATCGTTTTACAATGTTTGACATTAATTTTTATTATTTTTGATGTCTTGTACGATAATTAATAAATAATTGTAAAATATTTTGCTTTATGTTCGGTATGAAATGTGTTTATTTTGATTATTTTATTTAGGTTTAAATTAAGACATTTTACTTTTTGAAATCCTCAATTAAATTAATAGAGTAATTAAATAACTATTCATCAACTAATTAAAAAACGTAAATTATTGTGAGAAATGGTCTCTCCAAGAGACGCATGAGATATATGAGCTAAATAGCCCAATTAATACAAATTAAAGAGAAAATAAAAATGTGGGTCTATTGTTTTGAAATCTTCGTATTGAAATACGATCTCTTACAAGAATAGTTGACTAGAAAAACTTTAATTACATACAAGAAAAAGAATTTCAAAATATAATAAAAAAACATTCATAATAAAATATGCAATCAACATTGTAAAACGAAGAAAATACCGCTCAAGCTTGGCTTACTTGTATAAAAAGGTTAACCCTACCCTACATTTCGTGTGAATTAAAAAAAATCATACTCTCTCGGTCTCATTATTGAATTTGAAGCATTTTTTGTTTTGATTAGTAGTCCTACTTAATTTGCATTATTTTTAATTTTTGACAACGACTCACTTTTTTTTAATATCATCCATACATTTTAACTCTCTTTTACTATCATCCACATAATTAATTCTCACTCTTCAACTATTACCAATTTTTTAAAAATCATTATCTCTATTTGATTCAATTCTATCAGAACAGATGATAAATTATAACCAGGGCCATTCCGTAAATTTTTGGGCCCCAGAGCAAAAGATATAAAGAGCCCCCGAAAACTTAAAGCGTAATGACTAATATAATACACTTTTTATTTTTTATTGTTAATATTGAAACTACTTTATATAAAAAACACTAATAAAATGTGAATTATATATACATTTAATTCAAATTATTATCACTTATATAGTACATAACAATAAGTTTGTTGGGCCTTAAAAAATTCGAGGTCCTAGACGATAGCCTGCTTTGCCCTTGATAATCGAGGACGCTGATTGTAACAATTAGGTTTTTGAATGGTTGTTGGTTATAGATGATGAAGACAAAGTAGGACATTTGTTAAAGCTAGAGGGAGCCAAGGAGAGGCTTCACATATTTAAAGCCGATTTGATGGAAGAAGGATCCTTTGATTCCGCAATTTCTGGTTGCCAAGGAGTTTTCCATACCGCTTCTCCTGTCAATTTCAATGTCATAGATCCCCAGGTTTATCTTTTTTTTTTTCCGTCGCTATACAAATATATTTGCCACAAAAATTAAGAAATTAGTATTTTTATGTTGAAAAGACTATTATACCCCAAAGTGTAAAAGATATACTCCCTCCGTCCTTATTGATTTGCAGCATTTTCTATTTTCGTCCGTCCCACTTAAATTGCAACATTTTTATTTTTGGACTATGACTCACCACTTTCTTTTAATCTCATCCATACTGTTGGAAATACTTCACATGTGAGACAAGATCCCACATCGATAAAACAGTGGCTTGTGGACTTGCATATATACTTAGTGAGCTAATCCTCCTATAGCCATATGGTTTTGGGAAACAATGAACCTCACCAAGTTTATGTGCAAGTCGACGCTCTTAACACGTGGGTTTGTGGAACCGAGTCCACGGGTGTCCCGTGCCCCCACGAGTGGATCACGGTGAGATCATGTGACGAATTGTCACGGCCTAATACATACATTTTAACTCTCTTTTAATTTCATCCACACAATTCATTCTCTCTCTTTATTTATTACCACTTTTTTAATTCTTACTAATTTTCTCTTTGCTACTATCTCATAGGGACGGAGGAAGTAGGTGTTTAAAACATATTCGATGATCTGATATTTACCTAATCTTGGATTTAAACCCGACTTAATCCTACTTCAAGATAAATTTGAAATAATGTAAAAATCAATGTAGACATAATACTCTAAATTAAACAAACCCGAAAACTTGACCCGAATTGACTCGAATGAACACTTCTTGCAAAAGGTGATGTGATATGATGTAGGAAAAAAGCAGGAGTAAAATAGACATTTACTTTATTAACTTTTGTTTTTTGCTAAACATAGTAATACAATAAGTAGTATGCAACTAAATAAGTAAAGTATTAACAAGTTCAATGTATTGGATATTTGGAGGAAGTAGAAAGTACCCTCTAGCTTTTTTTTTTTTTTTTTTTTTTTTTTTGAAAACAAGTACCCTCTAGCTTGGTGCATGCCATATAATTTATACGGCCTTTTTAAATTGTGTAAACATTTATTTGAAGTTGGAAATGAATCCATTTATTGTTTATTTAAAATAAACATATCTATCTAGTTGTTAAAAAAACATTAGGCCCTTTGTAATAACCGATTCACTACAATAAATTTAATTTATTGCAGCATTGAATTTAGTGATATTTTAAAAAATGTCATTAATTCATATTTTTAATGCAATAATTATTGGTATTTTTTTAAGTTCCACTATAAAGTGATTTAGCGATACTTTATTTGGTCTTTTAATAGCATATGCAATTGTTACTTTAGTCTATAATGACATTTGTGAGAAATGTTACTAGATCCAATGTCGCAAAAAGCTTTAGTGTGACTTTTTATTTTGATAATAAAGGATTTAATAAATGTCACTAAATCCTCTATATATACTATAAGAAATTTGAATTAGCAACATTTAAATTAAATTTAGCTAAATAGATCCCACTAAAAGCAATATGTTGTAGTGGCTCTGAATCTCGCTCATGGTGCTCTTATTAAAGAGCCGTCTCTGAACCCAACCAATAAGAAACTGAGACACTTATACTTTGTTTGTTTGCATTGGGTGATTTGGTAATAGGTAGATGTAATCGATCCAGCAGTGAAGGGAACAATGAATGTTTTAAATGCATGCAAAAGAGTTTCGTCGGTAAGAAGAGTGGTTTTGACATCTTCTACTGCAGCAGTTCTATTTACAGGGCAACCTCTTGAACCTGATGTGGTGGTCGATGAAACTTGGTTTTCTAAACCACAATATTGCGGCAAATACCCTAGCATGGTATGTTTTTATATCATAATTTTTGTTTTTATTAATATATGACATATAAATCCTTATAACCGCAATATACGCAAACTGTCAAGAAATCAACTCAACGTAACATTAGCTATTCATATGCCACAAGATGTGTTTTACACTTCTACTTCCTCCGATCTCTGGTTTTTTTAGTTGCTCCAAAACCAGCTTTTGCGTTGTTCATCATTGTATCTTTCAAAATGCGGCTAGTATCATGTGAGATTTTTGTAGTGTATGTATAATTCAAGATACAAGTATGAATGATTTGACGATTCAAATGCATTAGACTACATAAAATTGTTTGAAAATAGCAAAAAGAAATGGTGGAAGTATATAATTAATCACGCCCCTCGCAAAAGAGTCATTACTGGCTAGAAGTATAGATGCAACAAATATCTTATTCGCGCACGTAGTTTGACCTTCCACTGAATGATGAAAGGTGAATGAGAATTGTAATCATGAAATTTTGTCACGTTGACTTATGGTCTAACTCCAAGATATATTATACTCACTCGTATTCATAGAGAATGAGACGTTTCCTTATTAGGTCAATTCACTGAAAATGTCCCATTTCTATTTTGTCATTTTTTTTATCCGTTTACCCCTACTACAACAACACAACACATAAATATCAATACCCTTTAAAAAGAGAGTTTTCCACCCACTTTTAAGTGATCTTTTACCTCTCTCCTTGGTTTTAGTGCAAAACTCAAGATTCTCATTCTCTATAAATAGGAGGGAGTATCACAAAATGTAAAAAATATATTGGTTCAAGTTTTGATAAGATTCCTCAAATGATTTTTTAAATTTAAATGATATTTTTACCATTAATGAATATGCAGAAGTGGTATATAATATCAAAAACTTTAGCTGAAGAGGCTGCGTGGAAGTATGCGAAAGAAAATAATGTTGACTTGGTTTCAATAAACCCAGGAATGATCCTTGGTCCAATGTTGCAACCAAAACTCAATGATTCTTCAACTGTCATTTTGAACTTGGTTAACGGTATGGCTCTATTTACTTATCATATCATTCGCTCGATCATATAAATATCTATCAATAAAATACTTTATCCGTTCTGAAACACTTGCTATATTATGGTTATTATTAGTATTATTTCTCGTTTAAACTTATTTTATATGTTACAGCTAATGTTTCAGAAAATTATAGTCAATTGGAATTTTGTTTTAATTGTCTAATCATACTTTCATAACATATTACTCCCTTCGTTTCCTAATGTACTTCCCGTTTAAGACATATAAATAATAAAATATATCCATGTGAGATCTCGTTAGATTTGTCTTAATTTATACTTTTTTATTATATATTTTTTATAATTTTGAATAAATTGCGAATTACAGTCTTAAAGTTATCACTTTTGCGAATTACAGCCTTAATATTTATTTTTTGCGAATTACAGCCACCAAAGTATCAAAGTTTACAAGTTCAAGCCAAAACACAGAATTCCGACCATTTTGATGGTTGGAATTTTAGGTTAAGTGGTCGAAAATTTGTGTTTTTGGCTTAAACTTGTAAACTTTGATACTTTAGTGGCGATAATTCACAAAAAATAAATATTAAGGTTGTAATTCGTAAAAGTAATAAACTTTAAGGCTGTAATTCGTAAAAGTAATAAACTTTAAGACTGTAATTCACAAATTATTCTATAATTTTTTATGATGCGTGTTTAAGGATATCAAAACTCAAAATTTACTTTGAAAACTGTGTAAAAAGTCAATAGGAAGAATATTTGAGAACGAAGGGAGTAGTTTTTTATAACTTTAATTGTGCGTAATTTAATATGCTTATGATTAACATAATACATTCAATTACATAAAAAATCAAATGTAATAAATAGATAATTAATGATATTTAATGTTAATAACGTCATGTATTAATTGAACTTCTTGATGATAATGGTTTGCTTAAATGAAAAACAGCAAGTCTCCTGAAAAACCGTCTTTCTGATAGACGTCTTTCAGGTCCAATCCATTAATGTTTAATACTTACTTTTATTCTATATTTTTCTTTATGGACCGATCTAATTAGAGTTTATCTTTTAAAAAAACCGTTTCTCACGAGAATTTGTGAATGAAAAAATGGTTAGGCGCACAAGTATATGCAAATGTGGCGTTACCATGGGTGCACCTCCAAGATGTTGCGGAAGCTCATATTCGCGCATTTGAGCTTCCTTCGGCCAACGGAAGGTACTGTTTGGTCGAAAGTGTGCGACATCATGCTGAAATTGTCACCATGTTGCATGAAATCTATCCTTCTCTTCAACTTCCTAATAAGTAAGCGTCCCTGAACCAACAATTTTCAAGTGCTCTCTTGAGAGACCGTGTTTTGTAAAGACGACTTTCAAAAATTCAGCTCAAATCTATATTTACGGCCCGTTTGGTTAGTGGTACTAAATGGTGGTGATGGGAATGATTTATATTGCAAAATTTCATCAAAATTTTCATGTCATTCCCGTGGTAATGAAACTTTGATCACAAAAAAGTTTTTTTGTTCACAAATTTCCATTACCTCCTAATACCACCTCTCCCATTGGTAATGCATTGGAATTAATTTTAGGAACAAAATGAGATGATTAAAGGTTGTCAAGCATGGTCATCAAGATAGCCAAAAGATTTTTTTAACCAAAAAATTACACTAGTTTTTCATTCCTATTGCCTTGATTTATTACCACTTACCAAACGGGCTGTTAGAGTTGTAACAATATATATTTAGAATTGGACTGGAATTTTGAGAGAGGTCTTTACAAAAGACAATCTCAAGTAAGAATTTGTGAACAATTTATATATATATACACACTTCAATCGCTTATTTTCTTGACTCGTATAACCTTTTGTATAGTAGTAAAATAAAATAAAGAAATTGCTTGTGGTAACCTTTTGTATATCATAATTATTCAGCTACTTTTGTGAAAGACCGTCTACCAAAGAGACGACCTCAAAACATGAAGTCCACATTTTTATTTTCTCTTTACTTTGTATAATTGTATTAGTTAGGCTATTTAGCTCATATATCTAATACGTCTCTCAGAGAGACTCTCACAACAATTTGTATTATTATAATATTGTAAGTTGTAATTGTTTATGAATAGGTGTGGTGATGATGAACCATTGATGAAAACATTTAAGTTTTCAAAAGATAAAGCAAAGAGCCTTGGCATTGAATATATTCCTTTCAAGAATGGTCTCAAGGATACCGTTGAAGATCTAAAGGAGAAAAAAATGATATCTATTCCTGATAATTGATAGAGGATGTGAATGACAATATTACCCTCATTGGGTTGTCAAGATTAGTGCTACTTATTTATATTTATAATTTAATTTGTGTTCTATAATAAAAAGTACTTTATACATATGAGTTGTCGTCATTCTTCTCTTTTCAGATCCTATTCATAGTTTTCTATGAGCGAGATACATTGAGTAAGATAATTATGATGAATAAAAAGTACTTCTATTGAATAACAATTGAACAATTTTATGTTGGTCATCCTTTAGTTTCTAAATAATGTTTTTACTAGTAACGAATGATAAGGTAGACAATGAAAATATTTTATACTATCTCTATTCAATTCATTAGTCTCATATGATTTTTCACACTTGTCTAGATGGCATTTTAACCCTTAATATCTCTAATTGTTTTTAATTAAAAATTATGAAAAGTAGATTAATAATCTTTAGTATTGAGATGAATCAAACAAGATCACACATAACTATATTTTAACTTATAGAGTAATAATAAAATATAAATTAAGAATGCTAACTGAATAATAAAAAAAAATCAATGGAACTAATAAGTAGAATAGGAGGGAGTATTAGTTTTAGTGGTAAGCGGAAAACATTATAGGAACCACATAAGTAAAATAAAATGAAAACAATAAAGATTAATAAGATTATTTGTGAATTAAATTTTTTTATATTGGTTTATATCATAAGTGAGAAAGATGTAAGGACCACAGAATCACAAGAATAGACTATGGAGCTTTGTTTAACATATACTTTCTCAATTTTGAAATATTTGCTACATTACGGTAATTGATACTTTATCGTTCAAGCTTATTTTATATATTGTGGCTAATGTGTAAGAAAAAAAAAATATAGTCAAGTCTTAGCTTCAATATCTTAGTTTAAATTCGTTTTTTAGTTGCAATCAAACACATTTTTACGCTTTTTGTCAATCTTTTATATCTAGAGTTATACACATCTAAAAATTACAGAAATATAATATTATGAAAATATGCATCAAAACAAATAAAACAAGATCCTATCTTACCGCAAAGTGCTAAAATAGGTTTGGATGCGACTAAAATAATGGAGAAAGTAAAATATTCGGATCAAGTTAGCCCATTTTTTAATTATGGGCAATCTATAAAACATACTTCGATCAAGTCTCACTATCTTTATAAACGTTTTAGGGAAAATATAATTCAATTCGCTATCAATCTTATATCTGTAATTGTGCATGATAAAATATTATAAAAAATTGATATTAATAAAATTTATAGTGAGACCAATTAAACAAGATACTAATAGACTATATTTTAATGTCTATATTAAAAATAAAATAGAAATTAAGAGTAATTGATGAAAAGTATAAAAGAATCAAATGGGATATTTGCTTGGGATAGGAGGGATACATCCATAAGAATCTAACAAGAATATAACATGAACATAATTTAATTCATAAGCATAATCATACTCCCTCCAATTCATATTAATTCTCACAATTATTTTTGGCACACTAATCAATGCACTAATTCAATTCTTTTTTTTTTTGGCATTATAAAATGCCAGAAAAATAGCCGAAGCTTACAACTGTCCAAGAGACTAATTCAATTCTTAAAATTTCTAATTATACACAACTAAAAATTATAAAAATTTGATATATACTTATTAAATTTACATTAAGATAAATCAAACAAGATCACACTTGACTATATTTTAATGTCTAGATTATGAATAAAATACAAATTAAAAGCGATTAACAAATAATAGAAGTATTAAAAAATTAAATGAAATATTTCCAAAAAAAATTAAATGAAACAATTGATATAAATTGAAGTGATTATTTAGTTTTATTTTTTTTAATTGCATTGTGTTGAATCACTTTTCAACCAAACATCGACTAACATGTGCGTTCTGAGTCAATCCTCTTATCCAGAAATCTTTAACATACATCACCTACTTTTAGAAAAATTCTACCCATACTACTTCATCCGTTTCATTATTATTTGTTATATTAGACTTTTTTTTACATAATTTATTATTTTTTTATTATTTAATTACATATTGAACTACGCGCTTTCAAAAAGTATAAAAGTTAATATTATAAAAATATGCTATTAAATGATTAAGAAAATATTCTGTTTGACAATATTTTTTCTTATATAATTAGAGAATATATAAAATAAACTTAAATGATTTATTCAAAAAAAAAAAAAAAACTTAAATGATAATTGGTGACAATAACTATAAGAAAAATTAACCAGAATAATTCAATCTATTCGTGATTTTCTTACAAGAATCCAACCTATTGATTAACCATAAATAATCCCAACTTTAAGGGGTATTTTCATAGAGTAAACTTAGGTATTTCGATTACTTGCTATAGTTGGTAATTCACCAAAAAAAAAAATCTGAAAATTAATTTAAATTAGTGAAAATATTTTTGGAATATTTTTTTAATATTTTTTGATATTTTATTTTAATTTATCTTTTTTTTTATAAAAAATAAAAGCTTGCTAGCTATAGTAAGTCATCCGGTAATCGGGTTTATATTAGGAAAATACCCCTTAACATTGGAAATGTTCATGATTGATTAAAAGACAAGATTATTGTAGAAAAATTACGAATAAATTAAATTATTCTAGGTAATTTTTCCTACCACTATTTCAGAACCAAAAAATTATGTCGTGAACTTGGGATATTACTAACGTAAAGTCGAGAATATTTTTGCACATTGGCATAAGATAAGGACTATGAATTGAAGGTTCCTATTTTGGTATTATTATAATCGTAAGGGAATCATCTTGCTACCTTTTAAAACAAAAGAATATTCAGACGTTTCATACTCTCTTAGTGCGTGGCTTCCTATTGCAATACAGGTAATTTGCATAAATATTAAAAATACATTCCCAATTCATTTTAAATATCCACTTTAAGTTTGACACGCAAATTAAGAAAAATGGTAGTGAGGTATTTTAAGTGATTATAATAATTGAAAAGGTGGTAGGTTGGGTATTTTAAATAATATAAGTTGGGGTAGTTTGGGGTATTTAGGTAAAAAAATCTTTGCTAAAATTAGAAAGTGGACAATTAAAGTGACTTTACTAAATAAGGAAAATGGACATTTAAAATGAATTGGAGAGAGTATTAAATTAAGAGTTATAACATTAGATTGATTATTTATATATTGAATTATACAAAACTTAAAACATATATTCTTTCCTATTACTATATTATTACATTTGGTTTTTAAAGGTTTGTCAACGCATAAGTGTAATCATAAATATCTCAAATTATGTTTAAATTAAAAATTGTCAAATTTTGATGTTAATAAAATTTAATTCAAAACAAATCAAAATATCTCATTAAATTATTATTTAATTCATAGAATAAGAATAAAATACAAATTAAGAGTGATCGATAAATAATATCAAAAAAATTAAATAAGACAATAATAATGAATAGTGTAAGAAGTTATAATCATAAAAATTTGGGATTAAGCTATTCAAACAATATCTTACTCCATTATATATTTTCTTATACATTATTGACAATATACAAAGAAACTTAAAACAAACAATGATCAATAATTGAAATGTAGTAATGCTATGTTTGGAAATGTTGATTTCATTTAAAAATATAGATTTGACTCAAATTTAGTGTTTGACCAGCAAAAGAATTTTCAAATTTTGATTTGAGTCGAATCCACCAATGTTTTAAAAAATGGTTAAAAATAAGTATTTGAGAATCCCTTCCCTAAGCTTGTGATTCTCAAATTCTTCTTTAGGTTGTGTTTGGGAACTAACATTTCATTTCAAATAAATGATTTCAATTATGGAATCATGAATGTAAAATTTGAGAATGACAAGGTTTAGAAGGTCATTCTCAAATCCTCATCTTTAAACCATTTTGATAACAATTGTGGATTTGACTCAAATTCAAATTTAAAAATAAACACTAATTATGAGTCAAATCTACATTTTCAAATGAAATCCTCATTCCCAAACATAACATTAATGAATTCATAATTGAAATCTACAATTTCAAATGAAATACTTATTCCCAAACGCAACTTAAATCTTTTTGAAGGGGAAAGTATAAAAAGTGAAAGAGACGGGCTAAAAAAAATTGAAGTACATTATTAAATTTCATTGAAATCAGCAGTGATTCCTAAAAAGGAGTAGGTAATAGGTACAAAAATAAATTGTATGATCGACCAACTAAACTAAATTATATTCACAAAAAATACTAAACTAACAAATAACAACTAGCGGACACGTAAATATTAAAGGGGATAAAAAAAAGATCTAACTAATATAATAAATGTAATTAGAGATGCAAATAAAGTTAGTGAAATTATTGTGTAGAGGTGAACAAGAGTAAATTTAAATTGATGAATAAAAAAATATCAATTTTCGTTATTTGGAGGTTAAGAATTTTTCCACGCTTCCTATTAGGATAAATATATACCACAAAATAAGGAAATTTTCTATTTTTCATTAACTTCTAATTAATTATTCCACCTTTTTAACAATCCAATTCTTTTTATCATCTATCTAACTAACTTTATTTTTCTAATTTAGTTTTCATTTATCCTTTAAATATTTGCTCCCAATTCAACTTACCCTTTAATGTAAACAAAGCCGACCCTAGATATTTTAGGCCCTAGGTGAATGCACATTGAGGCCTTCTTCCTTTGTAATTTATAACTTATATGGATCTTCTACGATCATTAATTTTGCTTTTTAAAAATAAGGCCTGGGCGACGACCCCTCTTGCCTATCCTTAGGGCCGACGTTGATTGTAAATAGGACCGGTCCTAAGGGTGGGCAAGAAGGGTTGTCGCCCAGGGCCCCATGTCAAAAAAAGCAAAATTAATGGTTGTAAAAGGTTCATATAAGATTATAAGTTATAAATTGCTAAGAAAAATGGCCCTAATGTGCTATTTCACTAAGAGCCTGGGCCTCCAAATATCTAGAGCCAGCCCTAACCGTAAAATAAATATGACAAAGAAGTAGGTAGAAAAGGAGTAGTGATTCAATTAATTTTCATTGAAATTAGAGAAAGAGAGAATCAAATCCAAAAAAAAAAAGATGAGTGAAGAAGGAAGAGGAAAAGAAGGGAATAAGGTGGTGTGTGTAACAGGAGCATCTGGCTACATAGCTTCTTGGATCGTTAAACTTTTGCTTCATCATCATTATACGGTGCATGCCACTGTTCGTGATCCAAGTATTTTTCTTTTCATCATCTTTTTTTTCTTCTATCTTATTTTATTGGAAAAATTAATTAAAATAATTTAAATTTTTTCATTATTTTTCTATAACAATTTCACATATTTATTAATCATGGATAATCTTAATTTTAAGGGTATTTGCTTAATATAACCTAAAATAACTTGATGACCTGTTATAGTAAGTAATTCACCAACGTATTAAATTGAAAGTTGATGTAAAATTAGAAAATTTTTAATAATTTACATAAAAATGTCAAAAAACAAAAAATCGAAACTTTTTTAATATTTATTTAATATTTTTTCGATATTTTATTTCAATCTAGCATTTTTTTAAAAAGTTCCTATAGCAAATCATCTGAATACTGGGTTTACTCTTAAAAAATATTTCTCAAAGTTTAGATTATTCATGGTTAATCAATAAGGAGATTATTAAAATCATAAAATAGTTGGATTATTTTTTTCTATTTTTTTCTATTTTTTTTTTCTATTTTTTTCTATCTTGTTTTACTAGAGCCGGTCTAGTCTGTACATTTTCTTTCATGAACAGACCTAATTAGAGATTATCTTTCAAAAAGACCGTCTCATATACAATTTTACTTTGTAACATATCCATATTTCATTATTATTATCTTAACATTTAATGATGTTTCAGATGATGAGACAAAGGTAGGGCATTTGAAGATGTTAGAGGGAGCAGAGGAGAGACTGAAAGTGTTTAAAGCAGATTTAATGGAAGAAGGTTCTTTTGATTCTGCTATTTCTGGCTGTCATGGTGTTTTTCACACTGCTTCTCCTGTTACTTTTACTTTCAAAGACCCCCAGGTATTTTGTCGCCGCAATTCTTTTGTCCAATAACTATTCGCAAATTCTTCCTATAGACCGTCTATAGCATAGATGGGCAAATTTGGGTCAGCCTATTTTGCAAAATAAGTAATCGATTAGTCATCAATCTTGTTTTAAATTTAAAATTATTGTGTTGGGCTGTTGGGAGAGTCGTCTTTGTCATATACGATTGTTTTACCTTCTAGGTTCAACACAAAATTTTAGGTGAGACCGTTATTGGGATGACCTAATTGTATATATATGTATTTTTTTTATTAATTTTATAAATTAAAATGTTAATTTTAAGGGGTAAAAGATAAATTTAATACTTAAAAGACCAATTTCTAGAATTTGAAATTGACATTTAAACTTTAAATCATAAAATTTCACAATTTCAAGAATTAAAGAGGCAAATTCCCAGACTTTAAAGACTAATTTAAGGATTTAAAAGACCAATTGCGATACTTAAATATTCTCAAGTTAATTTTATAAGTATAATGACTCAAACATTGAAATTGATATTACAATCTATAAAATTGATGTTCTAAGTCTTGAAATTGGCTTTTTAAGTCTTAATTGTCCTTTTATGTCTTAAAATTGATATGTCAAAATTTTAAAAGGAAATTATTAGACTTAAGCCAGTTGCACGGCTTAGACTGTCTCACTAAAGAGTTTCTGTACTTTCAAAGCAGGTTTAATGGACCGGGTTTTGGCCTATTTCAGGCCCATATCACATTTTTAAAGCTCGTATCTAGTCCAACCTGTTTTTGCAAAAGCCTGACCCGGCCCATGTCCAGCCTATTGAACACCCTTATAGCAATTTCACAAATTAGTGCTATAAACTGTTTATAGCATAGACGGGTAAATATGGGCCAATCCTTTTTACGAAATAAGTAACTGATTAGTAATCAACCTTATTTCAAATTTAAAACCATTGAGCTGGACTGTTAGGAGAGCCGTATTTGCCATAAACAGTCTCTCAAAAGACCTTCTGTAGCAATTTCGCGTTTGCGAGTATGATTGTATGAAGATTATTAACCCAATTGTAATTTTGTAGGGTGAAATACTTGACCCAGCAATCAAGGGAACACTTAATGTTCTTACCTCTTGTAAAAAGTTTCCTTCCGTCAGAAGGGTAGTTTTTACTTCTTCTATTGCTGCTGTAATATTCAATGGGAAACCAAGAGATCCTCAGGTTGTGGTTGATGAGACTTGGTTCTCTAATCCTCAATTCTGTGGAGAATCAAATATGGTATGCCTATTTTCATTGAGCTAATGATTATTATCGCTTAATTTTTTATTATAATGAATTATACTCCCACCACCTTTTTTTATTGTCCACTTTTTAGTGGGCACGCAAATTAAGAAAAATAATAGTGGGGTATTTTAAGTGATTATAATAATTGTAAAGGTGGTAGGTGGGGTATTTAAGTGATTATAATAATTGTAAAGGTGGTAGGTGAAGTATTTTAAATAATATAAGTTGGGATAGTTGGAGTTATTTAGGTAAAAAATCTTTGCCAAAAATAGAAAGTGGACAATTAGATGAACTGACCAAATAAAGAAAGTGAACAATGAAAAAAGAACGGAGAGAGTATTAAATTATGCGAATTGTTAATTTTTGTGAAGATGTCGATGATGATGTTTGTTAACGACGCTCAAACAAAAACAATCTTTTTTATTAACTAGAGTATCGGTCCCCTCAAAGCCCGCCTAGGTGCATGAAATGATCTTCGTGCACTCTTGTCACTTAAGGATGTTTGGATGTTGGCTTTTACATTGACTTTTTAGTTGTTTTTTTGTCTTTAGACTTGTTGGTTGGTTTAACGAGTAATGAAAAAAAGCAACTCAATTTAGCTTTGCATGTTGGCTTTTGACTTATTGACCCTCTTTTTCTATAATAAGCAACTAAAAACCAATATCTAAATGCATCAAACATCTTCATAAGCAGCTGACTTTTTCAACTAGATTAAACGTCAACAAAACAACCAATATTTCCAACTGATCAAACAAGCTTATTAACATAACCAACAACCAACAGCCAACTACCAACTGCCAAAACCCCCCTTAATTCAACTTCACTTTCGATATTTTATGGCTTTTTCATCTTGTAAATTTGCCCAGGTTTACCTAGGTTATGATTCGAATCATTTGATTAAAATCCTGTTGATATTAAATTTTCTAACATATAACAAAAAATTATCAGTCGATTTGGTTCATTGGATTTGGTCCTATACTATAGCTCTTTCTTTGTTGTGTTTTATTGATGTATGTAGTAGTTGTGCAGAAGTGGTATAGGATTTCCAAGACCTTAGCTGAAGAGGCTGCTTGGAAATTTGTCAAAGAGCATGGCATCGACATGGTCACAATAAACCCAAGCGCAGTTATAGGTCCTATGTTGCAACCAAAACTTGCTTCATCTGTAGCTCTGATTTTGAACTTAATCAACGGTAATATCTCTTCTATTTTGGTTTAAATCAATCTTAAATTTAACGGTTTGGTTGATAATTGACTTTTTAGTTGACTTTTAACTTTTTTTGTTTGTCAAACTGGCTTGCCAAACAAAAAACTACTATGTCTAGTTTTTTTCATTAGCTTCAACGAACAACCAAAATCTAATTTCTACCAAAAATCTTCGTAGGAGTTGGCTTAAACAATTGATTTAATAGTTGGCAAATTAGTCAATTCTTCTATTTTATCAAACCAGCCAACAAGTACAACTAACACAACTATCATTTTCCAAACAAACCCGACATTCATCATTACCTCCCACGCAAATTTTACATTCGATTGAATCATATAGGGGCAAAAACTTTTGCCAATGCAACGTTTGGTTGGGTTCATGTCAAGGATGTGGCAACCGCGCATATCTTAGCATTTGAGGTTCCGTCAGCTTCTGGAAGGTACGTGTTGGTCGAAAATGTTGCGCATTGTTCGGAGATCGTGGAAATTTTGCAAGAGCTTTATCCTAAACTCGCACTTCCAAATAGGTGAGTATGTTAAATTGGCATCCTTCTCTATTGAGCATGTAATGCCTTGGATGTTAATTTTGAAATATTTGAAAGTTGTTTTTTCAGGTGTGAAGACAATGAGCCTTTTGTACCAAAATTTCAGGTATCTAAAGAAAGAGCAAAAAGCTTGGGAATCAATTTTATTCCATTAAAAATAAGCCTTAAAGAGACGGTTGAAAACTTGAAAGAGCGAAAATATGTCAGTTTTTGATTTTAATACAATTATATCAAGTGAGATATTGAAATTTGAAATCATCATTTTTCATGTGTGTTGGGATGGAGTAAAGATCGATAAATAATTTTAAGATTTTGTGTACTTTTTATATTTACAGCCATATATGGATTTATATCATAATGTCCCATATTTTTTTTAGGATTATTCATTACTCTTAATTTGTATTTTACTCTTAATTTATAACTTAAAACATAGTCATGTGGAATCTTGTTTATGAATATCAAATTTTAATATTTTTAATTAAGAATAATTTATTAATATATTAAGGATTAAAATGTTGTCTCGGCAAGTATAAAAAACTAAATAGGATATTTAGGCTGAACATGAGAGAGTATTTGAATCTGTTTGTTTTTGGATCATATGCAATGAAATATGTTGCATATGTCTAGAAAGTAGGGATGACAATTCAGTCCGAATCCGACCCTAGTCTGACTCGATCCGAGGAAAATAATCCGATTCGAGTTCGAGGATAAAGTCATCTGACTCCGACTCCGACTCCGACTTTATCATCCGAGTCCGAGTTAGAGACGGACCGGAGTTGGACCTTATGAAAAATCCGAGACTCCGACCCGAATCCGACCCTGAAGGATATCTGACTTTGAATTTGACTTTTACACTAATATTTTGTTTCCTTTAAAGCTCTAGAAGTGACTAATTCAAGCTCTCTCTCATAGTAATTTTAATTTTCGATTTTGAAAAACTAGTTGGTACTTTTATTTAGATAATGAATCAAGATACGACAAATGAAATTTAGAGAAATAAAATACGCCAAATCAAAATACGAGAAAATTTTGTTAAATTGTAGTAGTCGGATCATTTCTGTTGTTAAAATTGAATTCAAATTAAATTACATATTTTTTTGTTAAATTGTATTTGAAAAATATATTTTGTTAATTTTGTATGCTTTAAAATCATTAGTACAATATCACAATGATACTATTTGATAATAATCCGACTCTGCATCCGACTCTGTTGGAGATCCGAGAGTCCGAGTCGGGGCAAACTTGGAGTATACATAATCCGACTCCGAGTGGAGGTGGACTGAAAACAAAAGGCCGACCATTATCCGGAGCAAAGTCGGAGTACAGTATGTATAATCCGAACCGAGTCCGACCCATTGCCATCCCTACTAGAAAGTTATGCTTTTCCATTTGTTTTGATTTTTGATTTTACAATCCAATTCAAACAAAATTTGGCTGCAACCGGACAAAATTTATTATTACTCAACACTTTAAATTAGACATAATAATAATTACAAAACTCCAAAACTTTGACAATATAGGAAAAAAAATAAGTCATTATAACTCTAAAACTTAGACATAATAATTACAAAACTTAGTCAGTATAACTCCAAAACTTAGTAATTATAGCTCCATAATATATGGAGCTAAATGTCATAACTTAGACATTATACTCCACAATTGACTTAAAGCTCCAAAAATTTTTCATTATAGATCCAAAACTTTGTCATTATATCTCCAAAACTTTACATATATAAAGCAAATCTGTCTAATTACATCTGTAGAACATTTCTAATTATATTCTGAATCATAATTACTTAAAATAGTCACGAAATGTCTTAAATAACTAGCATAAAACAACTAAAAACAATTAAATATGTTCATTACAACTTCACTTTTTCAAATCGAATTGTCTACTTTTTTGCGACACTCTTCCTCTGCCTTTTAGGAGCTATTTGGGATGGTTTTGGGCATGCTCTCGTGCGCTTCTTTAGAGTAACAACTTTTAGAGGATCGGGAGTCCTTATGGCTAGAATTTTAGGTAGTCTTTTGGAAAACTGTTTGGCCAAATCTACCAATTTATCGCGATCCATGTTTAGGTCGCTTAGTAAAATCCTCGTCAAAATGGTAGCAGGATATAACCTCGGTCAGCAAGCTACAAACAAACATCACATTTGATATACATTACGATGTATCCAAAAGAAAATTAAATACCAACAAATTCAAGTGAATAACCAAAAAAAGATACCTCAAATAGAGGATTTATGTCCATGGATCCTTGATATTACTCCATGAAATATGCGAGGTATAGACCGCAATCCAAGGAATCGTCATTGACTGTTCAGTCGAACTTCATCTCTTTAAAAGGAAAAGAGACGCAGCCAGCTGCTTCCTCATGCCCCATGACATCGGCAAAATCAGTAAAGATATCGCACTATAGTTGGCATTCATTAAAAATCCGGTTAAAATAGTATTCAACAATAGTTAAAACAGTCTTCAAAAGAATGACATGATATTGAAAGTATTCAACATATCACTCCACTAACAATAGTATTGGCATGCTCTACGTCTGAAAAACGAAATGGAAATCTCAGAAAATCGAAATGAAAATCTCAGAAAAGCGAAATAGAAATATCAGAAATGGAAATCTCAGAAAATCGAAATGGAAATCTAAGGTTGAGGGAGAAGGAGAGGTTGAGTGTATTGGAATAAGTGTGTAACGGTTGGTTTCCAGAGAATATGATTAGACTAGAGAATATCAAAGTTAAGGGAGAAGACACGATTTTCAATCGTGTTTCTTATTTTAATTTTAATTTTTTTAAATTTGAAAAACCCCTGATTTCATAGTAGATGGGTTGGCCCATTTTAGTCCGTCTATCTTAATAGACGGACTTCCCTGAGAATTTGTGTATTTGAAAAGCTGAACAATTTCCATAAGAGTAGATGGGCCGGCCCATTTTAGTTCGTCTATAGGATAGACACAGTTCTCTGGGAATTTACCAAAAACTGATCAGTTTCCTTTTAAGAACATGGGTCGGCCCATTTTCGTTCGTCTATAGGATAGACAGACTTCTCTGAGATTTTGTGCAACAAAAATGGTCAATCAAAAATGAAGTTTTCTATCATTTTGAATAGGGTGATTCTACGCCTAATTTGATATTCTATACAAACAATTAAATTCCACATTTTTACAACACGCTCAATAATTAAATATGAGAGATTATAAATCGGATGATACACCAATCAAACAATACTTTTGAGTTATTTCGTATGAATCAAGAAAAATTCGCCAGAAAATCTTAATTACCAGGTATAATCCAAATCCAAAAATCTTTCTAATATACCTAACTTTGCCACTTTGTTGCTCAGGACATACCCTTTAATATGGTAACCGATTATAACAGGTACCTTTTTTGTCATGGAAATAAGAAGGATAATGGAGATTAATAATCCCAACTTTGCGTGATCCGCTCAAAACAATTCCAACTTTCGCATATTTTCTGTTATAACCGGTTACCATATTAAAGGGTATGTCCTGAGCAACAAAGTAGCAAAGTTAGGTATATTAGAAAATAATCGAAAGTTGAGATTGTTTTGAGCGGATCACGCAAAGTTGGGATTATTAATCTCCATTTATCCAAAATCTTATTCAAAAAAAAAAATTCCAAATCCAAAAATCAAAATACATCCAATCTACTACTCAAAAAAACAATAAATTCGATAAACTATACAAAAAATCAAAATAAAAACCAAATTTCAATTAAAAACAATAGATAATACAGATCCATAAATATCATTACTCATCGGATTAATGTTAGAAGTTTTGGGCGCACGCGGAATTTGTAGTTGGACCCAAAATAAATATTGTATTACATTAACTGAATATGAATATTTGATTACATTATAATTTGTACAAGATTATTTTTGGTGGGACACTTGTTCCGCACCTATACACTCTTCACTACTATTTTTATGTGAGCTCATGTCTCACTTATCTCTTTTTGTGGATAACCTTTTGTATTGATTTTGGCTACCACACTTTTGGTGTAGTCTAGCATTCTATTTATAGTCTTACAATGTCGGTGTAAGCACTTGCTCAACAATTCTAGCATATTCTACAATACAAGTTTCTATATTATTCTAGAAATTGTATTTTGATTTTTTAGATTATTATTTTTAACAATTAATACCAATTGAAAACATACCAAGAGTTAGAAGTCGCCTGTACAGATCAATAAAAAGTGATAAATTCCCAAGACACCCCATCCCAAAGGATTGAGTATATAGAATTCAAAATAATACGGATTCTCCATTAAAATTGAATACAGAAATCGACTCTCATAAGATAATAGAATTGGATGAACTCTCTGAAACAATTTTTCGACTGAATGATGGAGAGAGATGGGTATATATATTGTTTGAGTAGGGTTTTAGACGTTTTCTTTTAGCAATCCACCGTACACGTGTATTACAATTTTTTAATAAAGTTTTATTCTTGCCAAAAAACTTGTGGTTGTTTTTCTTAGCCGTTACTCTATTTTCTTCATAATGGTATTTATTGGTATTTATTGTATCATTTAATTTTTTTATTACTTCTCTCTATTCAACCTACTTTTTTTTTTTGAATAATACCTGATTCATTAATAAAGAGTCATACGACATCTACATCAGAGTTAAAAATTAGCAAATACATAACAACTTTAACCAAAATTAATTCTAAATTAACAAAACTACGATCGTTGTGTATCAGATCTGACAATTCTGAACATCCTCTTCCACATCGCTGTTTGATACAGCCTTCTACGAGGGGGTCTTTCGATCTGTTGTAGTCTTGAGATAAAATTGAAATTGATGTAGTTGATAGTAATTGCAATTTTTGCATCTGTTGTATAATCGCATTAAGCTCTACCAATAAATCAACAAGAGACCAAAATACATAACTCCAAACTCTCACGAGGAGAGAGACTAAAACCCAATATATGGGTAGAACAAACCCAATAAATGGGTAGAACAACCCTCCTATAGGGAGAGGACACAAAATTATTCTAAACATATTTAAAAAGCTTAAAACAGAGAAATTAGGGGCTTACCATCAACCAAAAGGTTGATGATAGCCCCAACTTAAGGTGTTTTTTGTGTAAAAATGAGAAGAAAAAGAAAATGGAAGGAGGAAGGAGACGCCCGAGACGGAGGGAGGAGGGAGGAGGGAGGCCTCTATTCAACCTACTTGATCCACTTATTAATTTTATACATTGTTGAGATATTATTTTAATATTTTTAGTGATTGGACATATAGACAAGTCTATATTTAATTCAAAAAAAGTCTATATCAGATAATTTACTTTCACTACAAAGAAATTACACAATTAGTGAATGGACGATAGTAAACAGGGCTGTCGATTAGCAAGGGCTAAGCGGGCTACTTTCTAGGGTCTCGAATTTTTTAAGGTTCAAAAAACTTATTTTTATGTAAATAATTGATAATAATTTGAATTAAATTTATATATAACTAACATTTTTTGCTAAGTAATGTGTGTTCTTAGTGTTCTTTATATAAAGAAGTTTAATTATTAACGATAAAAAACAAAAAAGGTTATTATATTAATCGTTACGCCTTAAGTTTTAGGGGCCATTTTTTATCTTTCGCTCTGTGGCCCAAAAATGAACGAAACCACCCTAATAGTAAGCACGGGTTATATAATACTATAAAAGTCTATTTAATAAACTCTTAGTTTATTCTACTACATCAAAAAGTTTGTCAAACTCTCTTAACCAATGTTCAAGTTCTGATGGTTCTCCCTTACCATCAAAAGGTGATGGTTTGTTCTGGCTAATCCTCTTGCTCATCTCAGAAGCCTGTTCAGGCAAAGACCTCACTTGTGGCGCACCAACCCCAGCTAACGCCTTAACTAAACTCCTTAAAGCTCGGTTAGTTTCATTCTTAGCTAGCCTTTTTCGGGAGAGAGGAGGCATCTTCTACAACCAAAAGAACGGTACTAATTACTAACGTGTCCTAAGGTCCCATAGTTTCTTAAGAAAAGAGGTGCTTGGAATAAAATAAACATAAATAAATAATCATACATACACACATCCAGTTGTCTACAAGTATATTATTAATTGTTGTGGCTATTAAACCATTCTAACATATCGTAAAACAAACGAAAGAAACAAAAAGAGAGTACTGAAAACAACTCAATATAATGTTATATTGATAATTTTTATTAAGTTATAACAACTTACGCCAAGCGTTTTACATTATTAGGAAAAGGGAACAACTAAAAAGATAACAAAACAAAAGGAAGGTAAAATAAGAAATTAACTCCAAGCATCCATAACATCAACAGACTCATCATAATTAGTTAGGTCAAAATCTTCATCATCTCCATCGTCTCCGGAGTCAGTACTAGAACTCATGTATCCTCCTTCTGATTCCCAGTCGCTATCCATCGAACGGTTTGTTAGTAACTCTTCTTCTTCTTCCTCAGGTACCTCCTCATTTGAAAATTTCCTTCCAGAATCAACCCTAAATCCATACAGATCATAATGGGATCCCCAACCTTCACTAGTATTCTCTATAGGACTCAGAGATTCCTGTTTAGGGTCTCGCATCTCAAAAACATTCCCAAACTGTGACCTGAGGTCTACTAGTGGAGGGTCAGATAGATACCCACCTCATGCTCCATAATTGTATCAAATTCTTCCTTTATATGGAGTTCTTCCTCTTCCATAGGCTCTACCCCTTCATTACGTTCCTCCTCTTCCATAGTCAACCCACATGTAGTCATGTGACGAAACTACCTAGGGCGTCTGAAAGTTTCTCAAGGCTACATTCTAGACTGCAACCGGGAGTGAGAAATCTTCGAACCCCTTGATAATCTATAGTCACACTTATATGGCCACCTGTAACAGGCATAGAATGCAATGTTTGGCTTTCTTTGGTTGGATGTGCCCACCAAATAAAACCAAATTTAAATCGTCACCACCGACCATACCTAACTGAAACGACAAAAGAGAATTTTATGTTTAGTATAATTAGTATCACAATATTAAAATATTTCAATTTAAATAGGTGCTTATATATTAAAAAACTATGTACGTTTAACACGGGCTTGGATGTTGGCTCAGGATTTTGAGCAACGGGGGGTAATGGGCTTGGGTGTTGGATTTTGTGCAACAGGGGTAAAGGGCTTGACTATTAACTAGGGTGTTGGCTCGATCGAAACCTTAACATCTAACACATGTAGTTGCTTCAGGACAAAACCATTCAATTTTTATTGGAAGTTCGCAACAATTCAACTCCTTAAATACCGCACTAAATTTACCATAACAATTTTTGTGAGTCGTTCGGTTACTAAAATAATTAAACAATAAATCGCAAAAATGTAAGAACATAAACATCATCTCATAACAACATGAATAAGGACATATATAATACTCCCTCCAATTCACTTGTGTTGTTCCATTTAGTTGGACACGGTTTTTAAGAGTGGAATGGTGGGGTATTTTAATTGATTAAATTAATTGTAAAGGTGGTAGTTAGGTATTGGGAATTGGAAAAGTGGAGTTTTAATTTGATTAAATTATTTGTAAAGGTGGTAGTGGGGTATTGGAAATCGAAAAAGTGGGGGTATTTAGGTAAAAAAAGATAGGCAAAAAAGGAAATGAGACAATTGATATGAATTTGCCAAATAAGAAAATGGGACAACACAACTAAATAAGTCCTCTCAAAAATTTGACAATATCAACTTTGCTGATAATTTCAAATTGATTTTCTACAAAGTTAAATGCTCCTTTTGTAGGTCTAGATTGACTAGATTGATTTTGAGGTGGTTTTATAAAGCCTGTAAAAGTTGATTTGACCTATTAATTTGACCTAAAAACAACTTTAATTGCATAATCATGAAAAATAAATGAATTGATAATTTGTCCAATTAGTCTTATTTTGATACCGAAAATATGAGGAGGTCTTAGTAAATACCGATTGTGGGTTCTGTGATTGTGATTTTCTTTTTTAATTTATTTTTAATTCATTTTTTTAAATGATTTACAAATTATTTTAAAAACATGCTTTTACTTGCGATTTGGATTGCCAGGAAATTTTAGGAATCATAAACTTGATTTCTCTAATTGACAATTAAATTCCCCATTTTCCACAAAATAAGCTCAATATGAGAGATTATAAATTAGAAGATGCATCAATCAAACAATACTTTTCAACTATATTTCGTATGAATCAAGAAAAATCGGCCGAAAAATTCTAATTACGAAGTATAATCCAAATCGAAAAATCAAAATAAATTCAATCAACTACTCAAAAAAATAAAATTCAAATTCAAATTTCAATCAAAAAACAATAGAAAATACAGATCCATACACATTATAGCTTATCAGATCAATTTGAATTGAAAACATACCTACAGGTTGCAGGCGATAGGTTGCGATGCGTGTTAGCAAGTCGCCTGCATCCACCAATAAATAAGCGATAAATTCCCAAGACTCCCCATCCCAAAGGATTGAGTATATAAAAACTTAAAATAATATGGAATCTCCATTAAAATTGGATACGGAAATCGACTCTCATGAGATGAAAAAAGTGGAAGAACTATTTGTGTACTAATGTTGGCGACTGAATGACGGAGAAAGGGAGGTATATAGTACGAGTAGGGTTTCAGACCTGTTTCTCTTGCCTCAACACACCGTACACGTGTATTATACAATTTTTTAAAAAGTTTTATTTTTAGCACAAAACATGTGGTTGTCCTATTTTGCCGTTACTTTTTCTTCGTCAAAACGGTTCACGGGTCATGATCTTCACGCTCCTCATTTATTCCATAATCATGTTTAGTGCTAAATGCTAATTAATCGTCCGTTTTATATGAGATCGTCTATATCACGGTATAATGACCTTAAAATATTTTACATGTAGCACTTTAAATGTCACACAAATCAAAATAATTATTTTGTGTGACATTTTATATTAAGAATCTCAAGCTTTTAGACATCTGTGTGATCGAATATGTTACACATGCTTAGAACCTCCATGCGACCACCCTAACTTATGCCCCTAAAATCACCTTGCGCAATCTTCTTTCTCAACTCTCATTCTGATTTTATCATTCTTAATCCCAATCTCACTCTCGATAACGTTTTTGTTCCCACTTATTATTATCACAATCTTCTCTCTATCCAAAAATTTACAGTTAGGGGTGGTTCTTTGACTCTTTCTATCCAACTACATGGAACCCCTTAAATTTAAGAGCATTAAATATTAGTTGACATTAGTTTACATTGCTTTTGCTTTAGCTTAATGATTTATTTTAGACCTTAATTAATATATATTTAAACACAACTTCTACTATCTTGTGGAGCCTCTTTCCCCTCTCCCCATGCTGCTACACCTTTTCACATACCATCAATAAAAAATATAATATAAAATGGCAACGACGCTTATGATTGCCATTTGATCGTTAAATTGGCAAAAGTGGTTCGTGCAGCGATCTGGCGACAACCCCAAGGGAGGATGTCATTTTGGTGGACACTAAATGAAAAATGGACACTTGTATACGCTCCTTTCATCAAAATAGGAGAAACTGTAAAAATTAAACTAATTTTTTCTCTATTCGTTGAAAATAAACTCAATTACTGTTTATTTTTGAAATAAACTCACCTATTTTAATATAATTGCTGAAAATAAACTCAACTATTGTTAAATCCTAATTCTTGACTTACAAAGAAGTTTTAAAAGTTATGATAAACAATAGCTCGATTTATTTTTAGCAAATATACTTAATAGACGGAATTATTAAAAATTAAATAATAAGCCAATTTATTTTCAACAAATTGAGTATAAATTGATTAACATTTTACCCTTAATATATCTCACATTTCAAACATCCACCTCATAATCATAACAATAATGTTTGCATCACATGTTTCATGGTATGTTTTACCAACTTTTTTTACCCTCACGGCTCCAACTAGAGGTCATGTCACTCATTAAGTCATTATCAATACTTCTTCACCATTACAAATAATCACTCTTTAACCACGTGATTCACATGCTCTGAAACAAATCTAATGCATCCCTAATTCCCTAGTCATCAAAAATTTTGTGCTCAAGGCCCACTACCCCACACTCAATATATCAAGCATGTGAAAGTGATCATGACAACGCCTTGGAATTTGATGATCACTATTATAAGTAGAGCTATTTATGGGCAAGTCGTACATCATGAATATGATTGACTTTATTAAATTGAAAAATATACGTATCTAAAAATTTAAAAGATTTTGAAATATGGGTGGTCAAGTCTGTCAGTTTAAGATTGACTGGTGGATAACGACATAAAAAAATACTCCTTCCTATTCTTCATACTAGTCCCATTTGTATACTCCCTCCGTCCGGATGAATTAGTAGCATAGAGAAAATAGGTGAAAATTAAGAAAGTGGTAATAAATAAAGAGAGAGAATGAATTGTGTGGATGAAATTTAAAGAGGGTTAAAATGTATGGATGAGATTAGAAGAAAATGGTGGGCCATAGTCCAAAAATAGAAATGCTACAATCTAAATGGGACGAACGAAAATAGAAAATGCTGCAAATTATAAGAGACGGAGGGAGTATATTTTGGTTACTATTCACTAATCACTTTTAATTTGTATTTTGCTCTTAATTTATAAGTTCAAATATAGTCATGTGGAATCTTATTTTAATCGTTTCAACTTTCAAATAAAGATTATTATATCAAATTTTTATATATTTTAATTATGTACAATTAAAGATATTAAAGGTTAAAATGTTGTCTCGACATGTGTGAAAAAGGTAAATGAGACAAGTATGACTGTATGAGCTTACATGCCTGTCTATTTTTTATTACCCCTGCTGTCCCATAAAAATTGCAACATTACCCTTAAGTAGTTACCTTAAAAGCCTCATATAGATTTACATAATGCTACACTCTCAAACAGATGATTATATATATTTTTATTTAATTTATTTGAAATTAACAATATAAATCATGTAATTGTCGTTCAAACACATGAGAAAATGAGATAGCAAGAATTTTGTTAGTCCTTAACTCGCTAAGTCGCTATGCTAATTGCTACACATGAGAGAGAGTTGAAGAATGACTATATAATGAACGGGTTACACTTAAACCTCATTGAATTTTGGCGCTGGGCATTCAAGCAATCAACCGGATCTCTCTCTATCGCTTATATCTATCCCTCCCAAGAATTTCTCATCTTCGATTTCTCTCTTTGCTGATTACGTTTGTCTCATTCATATTTCAGCTTCCAATTTATTCGCTTAAATTACCGAATTGAATCATTCGAGGTAACGTATGCTACTATTCAACACTTTAAAATTTTAGATTTTTTCCTTTTTCGTCTGACTGTAAATTTTCTAATTTTGTTCATTTTAGTTGCAAATGATAATTGATAACCTAATTTGATATAGTAGTTTAATTGCAGCAGTGTATCGCTTAATTCAGAGTATTATTGACTATCAAGTCGAATTTGTAGTTTGAGAATTTGATAATTGAGTTGCTTTCGTGGAATTTCTGATGATTCAAATTAGTTTTACAATTTTGAGCTCATTTATCTGCATTAATTGTGCGAATGGAAGTATAAAAACAATTTAGGTTTGCGATCCTGTAACTTTTAGTCGTTTCAAAAAGTTGACGATTGTATCAAACTAAGCTCGAGATTTCTCCATGTTCGGAAAAATTCAATTTATGTATTTTTGTTTAATCAAGTTCAAATTAATGTACTACGTGAAATTGCTGATGCAATGGTTTTAGATTTAGTGATCTTATGTTGTGTGATGATGAGAAATCTTTGGCACTTTGGTACCAATAGTCCAATACCATGATTCAGTAATGAAGTCTATGCTCATTGAAGATACACTTTGTTTCTTACGAAAATGTCTTTGTACCAATACTGTGATTCAATTTATGTATTTTGTTTAATCAAGTTCAAATTAACGTACTACGTGAGCGGAATGATGGTGTTTGGGGAGGGGTAGAGAGAAGTTGGGGACAAAGTTTTAATTGTGGATAATTGAGTAATTAGGTTAAATTATAATGAATTTAATTGAAAGTCAAATGTATTTTACCTTGGTCAACAGTTATTTAGCAGGTCATTTGTTGAAGTGGAGGCTTTTATTCTAAAATGACTAAATTTTCAAGCTGTAGTTGGTAAATGATACTTTGTATTATATTTCTAACAATTTGAACATTAGATTCTTGAGTTGAATTGAATAGAATTGCTCTTCATTTGTGCAAAATGTGAATGTAGGATAATCGAGTGAAAAAATCTATGAGTAATGAGTATTTCTAAACTACCTTACTAAAATTCTTGTGGCCTTATGGTAGTGAAATGAATGGCTAAGGACGTCTCTATGGTGAAGAACAAGAAGAAAAACGGATGATAAAACAGAGTGTAAATCAATAGATACAAAATAAACAATACAAGAACACAAATTATTAATGATGTATTTTGGATATCTCTCCCTCAACAAGAATGTATTTCATTAGCTAATCAACATTACATCAATGAAACAATCCTTATAAGCTTTGAGAACAACCTCTCAAGTACAAATTTTCCACCTTTAATGGGAACACACACCAATACAAAGAGGAACTTTTGGCACTTAATCCTAGTTGCTCTATATGTCTAGCCTCTCAACATGCAATTCTAATCTATTTTAGGGCCCTTATATAGTCCCCAAACAGGTAGAATAACCCTAGGACAAACTACTAAGCTTGCTCCCCAATTATTCTGCAAAACGGAAAGTCAAACCTTATATTGAGGCGCTCGGACGAGCACTATATGTGTTGGAACGAGCACCAATCAATGCCATCACTTTTTTCTTCACGTGTTGTGCAGTTCAAGGCACCTTCCTTCCTTCTTCTTGCATTGCCTCATTCAAGACATGAACCAAGGTCCTCCTGGTGTACCTTCTTGCCTTCTTCAAGGCACTCTATATGCACCTCATTGCCATCTCATGTAGTGATCCAAACCTTCACTCCCATGCCCTATTGTACACACATCATCTTCTTCTAGTGTGCAAGCCATGGAATGAACAATGTGATGATCAAGATCACCTCCCACACATATAGTTTTTGCTTAGTTATGATAGGTTTTGATCAATACACATCTTTCAAAAATGCAATACCTATAGTTCAGTTATCTGTTATGGAAATATTTTAAGCAAATGAGCTAGGTCATAAGGTGCACACACAGTCTATTGTTTTGATATAAGGACATCTACTTGGCCTTAGTTTGTCAATTGTGTTTCTAAAAAATCTTGTTTAGTTTCAACGATTGCATCAGACATTGGCACCTTTTCTCTTTGGATTTGCGCTTAGAGAGCCACTATTCTTAACTGAAAAATCAATGTTGGGAAACCTTGAATATAGGATAAATTAATGGAAACTTTTTGTAGCAATATATTAAATACCATCCTCTTTATAGCTCATACTTTTTTCTTTGTTAGTTTCTAAGAAGAAGATGCAGATGTGTGCAATAGAAGTCAGGAACTTTAATAAATTTGTACATATATATGCAGAATAGCAGTCAACATGGAGGAGAATGACACTCAAATAACAAGGAAGCGCAAGATAGATGTAATAAGAGTATACAAACAATTCAGTCTTAGTCATGTGGTTTATCTTTTACGTTCAGCTGATTTCTTAACAACTTTTACTAGATGGAGCATGAAATGAGCCAAGACAGAGGTGAAATAAATGAAGAAAATGGAGAGGAAGAAAGTGAGATGAACTTCTCCTGCTCAGAAGAGATGAGGCTTGGCATTGCTCACATTCATGAGAAAGTTGAGGCATTTAATCAACTGGTAATCATTCTTTCAGAATTTTACTAGTGCCCCCTTTCTTAGTCTAAATAATTTCATCTGATTTGTAGTTCCTGATTCCCTCAAATCAATGACATTTTCTAAACTAGAGTGAGAATCGGAGTTCTTTTGCAAATTATTATTGGACAATTAAAATTGCTCAATGAAATGACTATCTATTCGTTCAGGTTTCTGAGATGCTGGAAGCTGGCAAGTCATTGTTCAACAAGCTAAGTGTGGATTTTGAAGAGCGAGTTCTCATGTATGCAGGACGCCAATTCTGATTTTCACTTTGTAAAGGTATCTTATTTCCTTCTTATGCTCCTGTTTATAATGGTTACAGGATCCACAAGGAGCAGATGGAGAAATGGCAGGAAGAGATTAAACAGCTGAGGATGATCGATACAACCAATGAGGAAATGAATGATCGTCTTTATAATGCCAAATGCCTACTCCAAAATGTTGATAAGATGGGTCTGTGAGCCAGGTTTAAGATCTTCATCGATAGTGCTTTCGATTGTGAGTCGTATATTGTTCTAAGAACTACAAATTATACATGTTGACAATCTTCCTTACGATCCTTATAGGCTCATAGCTGTATATATATACTTAATATGATATGTCTCATTATAAATGAAAGAGCCTGCGTTGTAAAATATGAGTTGGTCTGTAACTGTACTACTGCAGGTCTAAGATCTTAGTGCAACAACTTCTAAAATTGCTAAAATTGACTCAAAAAATTGCCACTTAAAAAGTCAACTGTAGCAATTTATATGGGACAGAGGAGTATTCACTATTAAGACCATGTTTTGTTTTAGTTTTTAAAATTCTCAGAAACGTGAAGTATAAAGTTAGAATCAGCATGATGACATTGGTTTCCAATTACCAACAGCCAAACTACTTAAGTACAATCATGTTTTTAATATGATATTTTGTATATATATATATTTGTTAGAATATATAGCATATATTCCGAGACCTTAACTGCCAACTGATAGTTGAGGTCCAAGATATACTATATTGAGGTTTATTAACTAATAACTATTACTCATGATTTATTGCCCTTATTACTATGTAAAATTGTGAATAATGTTTGCATTAAGAGTTAATTACTTCTTGATATAGAATTAAAATGATGATTCAAATGTCTAAAATATTTGAAAGTCGAATAGAATGGTGTTCCCGCTTGTTTTTGAACGTCGAATGATATATTATATCCAAGGTTAAAATTTATTAGAAGATATTTTATGTTATAAAAATTTTCAGTTTGTTTCTACTCCCTCATCCCCATTTTTTCTCTATATTGTGAGTTCGATTTCACAACATTTAACTTACATCTGTTTATTTTTTAATAATGTACTTATTTTAACCGAATTAAGCTTTAACGAATTTTATTTTTTTTCATTTTTTTATTCGATAAGACAAAATTTTATTAAGTTTTCCATCAGTTTAAAGTTAACAATAAATTAAAAATTTATTTACAATAATTTAAAAACCTCTCTTTCCTTCTACATTATCCATGTATAACACTAACTATATATTAATGAAATTTGTCATGTTGCCCTATCCATAACAGAAAGTTAATAAATGTTGATATGTTACCATTTTAGTATGATTTCATAATAAATTTATTTACATTTTAGGAAATCTGTTTTGATTTGATCAGTCTTAGCCAATAAATAATCACATCATTTCTCAATATTTATAAACTCAATGCTTCAAAGTAAAATAAACTTAGCCTGCTCTTCTGCATAACCCTTTGATTGATCCATACTCATATAATGGCTTTAAAAATAATCATTTCCCCAATATTTTTAGTGGAATTATTATTATTATTTGTTTTGAGTGGTTTATACAACACATCCTATGCCACCCAACAAGCTATTAAAACTATCAAGGTATAGGAGTACATCTTTTGATTGTTAATTTTTTTAAAAAATAATTTTGCTAACAATTTTATCTTCAAATGTATAATCTTTAAAGATGCATGTAGATTCGGGCGTTCAGACGAGTTTCGAATATAATATCTTTATTCGGGTTAATTACTTTCAATTCTTTCTTGTGTCTGTATAAAATCTTGATAATATGATCTTTCTTACATACGAGTTGATTCGGATTGAGTTAATCTTTAAATAATTGATTACTTATAATTGTGTTTTATTTTATTTGTTTACAGATAAAAAGTGGAGTTTATGATTGTATTGATTTTTACAAGCAACCCGCATTTAATCATCCCTTATTGAAGAACCTCACTAACAAGGCAAGTTCAATATTTTTTCACTTCCTCCGTCTCATAATTTCAGCTATATGTTTTTTATTGCTTATTATTTTTCATTTTATTGATAGATACATTTCTACCTACAATTAAAACACGTCTTCAATCACTGATTTCACTTTTTTTTTTCTTCTCACCTAATCTAAACCGTTCATTATATTATCTCGATTAAACAAACAAAATACTATTATTAAAAATCACCGAATGTGGGGCTGTAAATTTGGAAAGGAGGAAATATTTATTTTGTCATCACATTGAAAATTCATCAAATAAGTAATCGATTAAACAACACTTAATGTGCATAGGTTAGCCCAATAAACATAGTATATATATAACCATGAAAGTTGGATTATTAATGTTAATTTATCCCTTTTTTTAAGAAATAAAACAATAAAATAACATATTATAAAGCTAAACATAGTTAGAGTACATTAAAAGAGATATAACAGTTCTAATTACAATATATTATTATCAACTTTAATTATTTAATTACAATTTAATGCACAGGTAGTACCAAAGTTGGGAGAGCTTCAAAGACAAAATGATAGTGGGATTGGATTCGATGTTGATGATCGTTGCCCTATTGGGACTGTTCCCATTTTAAGAGAGTACCTAAATTCCACCCACTTTCTCAACTCATCTTCACTCCCTTCTAACGATTATATAAATTGCGTAAGATTTTTAATTCCTTCATTTCTTGTTTTGTGTTCACCACACAATTGTTTTTTTTTTTCAATAGATGTATCATATATACAAGAACCTAAAATAAAATTAATCAATAAATAGTGTAAAACGTATAAGTGAGTGTTTGACAAACAATTAATAGCTAATAGTTGAAAACCGATTATAGTGGCTAATTTGATCAACTGATTTTAAACTCGCTACTATAAATAGCTTGTTCAAAAACAGCTTGTTCATATCAATAAGTTGTTTTAACCAGGTAGTTTACCAAATATTAGCATTGACTGGTTTAATTAGTCAACGCTCTATTTTTATCAAAATAATTTAAAATCAACCAGTCTCCTGAGAGATTGTCTTTCTGAGATATCTCAGGCCCAATCCATTGAAGCTTATTGCCTATATTTACTCTACATTTTTTCTAATGGGCCAATCCTATTAGAGATGGTCTCTCAAAGAGACCGTCTCTCACAAGAATTTGTGTAATAACGATACGAATATTGTTTGATTGGCGCAGGCTGCTGTAGTACATACAGTTGATGATGTTGCATCTACAAAATTCTGTGGAACTGGGGGTTTAATAGTTCTCTATAAACCATATGTACAAGCCACTCAATGGTCTTCAGCTAGATTCAAACTTATCAATGGGAATGATTTTATTGAAGCTGGTTGGATGGTTAGACATTTCATTTTACTAACATACCTTCATTCTAATTTTTATTTATTAAATACGACGACTAAAAGGTGATTAGTACAAGTTTGTCGCTAATTTTAAAGAAATGCGACAACACGATGACAATCCAGATTGGTGATGATCTTAGACAGTCGCTAGTTTGTCATCCAGTATATATTAAACGCTTTTAACGCTTATATATTGTAATTTTTTTGGTGGTGACGGCCTGGCTACGACCCTTATTCATCATTCCATTTGGCGATGACCAAGGGTCGTAGCCTCGTAGTCAGGCCTTATACTAAATGCGTTATTCAGTAAGACACATGTCTTATTCACATTTATTGTTTTCACTCCAAAATTCTTCAGTTAACTAAATTGGATAAGTAGGATAATCAAGGTTGAATGGCCTATTATTTAAATCAATTGATGTTTCAAATGACAATAAAGTTCTTTATTCTTAAATCTTAATTATAGCAATATAATATTATTAAATAGAAAATTTCTTCCTTAAATCAAGTTTGAAGATATCCGTGCGTGGCACAGGATTCAAGCTAGTTTTATTCTATTTTTCAATTTTTTTTGAAAGAATTAGCGAATGACCCAGCTACAACATCAAGTTGTTTTCATTTTATTTTACTTCAATTTTTTTAATAAATTAGCAAGTTAGCAACAATACATACGCTCTAGAAGTCGTCATTTTTTATGTAGCTGCTAGCTAACTAGATTATTTAATGTATTGAAATTACAGAAAGTTAGAATTATTTAACAACTATCAATAAGTAATATTTTTATTTCACTTATTCTCAGGTAAATCCAGACGTGTTCAAGGATTTCGAAGCACATTTGTATGTAAAATTTTCGGTAAGCAGCACGGTTTGTTAGTTTTCGATCCATATTAATTTTAATTAAGTAATTAATAGTCAAATGATAAGATATAAATGAGATTGGGTCGATCCTTTCAGATAATAATATCGTAAGTTTGATTTCGTTACTCCTTCTAGTCCTCACACTCCCTTATTTTTACCATACCACTAAATTTTAAATGAGACGGTCTCGCAGTGAGACCATCTCTATTGAGCTGGCCCAATTTACATGTTATGTTTTAAAATGATCAATTGTAACGTTAAAGTGATCAATTATAATTTTAATATAATTAATTTTTATAGTCTTTAAGTGATTATTTATAACCTTAAAACGATTACTTATGATCTTATTATATGATCAATTGAAGAAATGGGCTACAGTCTCATACAAGACGAGCTGTTACTATACTAAAAAATTTGTACTTCCTCGGTTCCAATTCACTTGCAACATTTGTTTTATCAAATGCAGTAATTCAATCTTTAATATCTCTAATTATGAATAATAATAAAAAATTATCGAAATTTGATATTAATAATTTTTGCAATCAAAGGAATCAAACAAGATCTTACTTGATTATCACTACAAAAAAATAACACAATGGCTTCGGCAGAGAAGCGAAGCCACGTCGAAGCCATAAGGCTTTTGGCTTCGGTAGGGCGACGGCACAGTACCGAAGCCAAATATGGCGAAGCCATTTGGTGTGCAGAAGCCCTTCCGAAGCCCTTTTTGGCTTCTTCCGAAACCATTTTGTTGTCCAGCTTTATGTACATTTATTATTATTTATTAGAAATATTTTATTATAATTTATTATTTTATTTATTAATAAAATTTTAATATTAATTAGTAAAAATTAAGATTTTATAATTTTAATTTCTTTATGGGAGTCTAGAATTTAGATTTTAAGTTTTATTTTACTTAAAATAACAATAAATAAAAAATAAAACAAAATAATAAATAAAACAAAATAATAAATCAAGATTACAACCCAAAAAATTACAACCCAGAAAATAAAAAATTACGAACAAAAAACGAAGAATCAAAATTACAACCCAGAAAAATTACAACCCAGAAGATCTACGTGAAGCACAAAAAATTACAATCGAAATTTACCCAGAAAAAAAATGAAGTACTACGAAATTACCCAAAAAACGAAATAACCCCGAATTGAAATTACAAAAAACGAAGATCTTCACCAAATTCTTCATCAAATCTTCAAAATCTTCAAGGTTTCTTCACCAAAATATCGAACTAAAAATTTCAGCAAATTTCGAAATGGGTTTTTCGAACTAAAATTTCAGAAAATCTTCAAGGAAGAGTGAAGATAAGGAAGATTTCGAACTAAAATTTCAGAAAATTTCGTAAATGGGGTGAAGAGGAAGGAGTTGGGAAGAGGAAGGAGTTTCTTCAAGAGAGAGGAAGGAGTTTCTTCAAGAGAGAGGAAGGAGTTGGGAAGAGGGAGGAAGAGTGAAGATTATTGAGGCGCACGGTTAAGGGTTTTTAGGGTTGAAGAGTGGGCTTTAGGGTTTTTTTTGTGGCTTCGGTATGGCTTCGGTGTGTGTGCGAAGCCAATGCATGGCTTCGGTAGGGCTTCGGTAATTGCCGAAGCCATTGATGGCGACGGTATGTGGCAGAAGCCATGCCGAAGCCACGTACCGCTTCGGTTCAAAGCCATTTAATTTGTTTTTGTAGTGTATATTTTAACCTATAAATTAAAAACTAATCACAAATTAAGAGCAATGAATGAGCAGTAACATTTTCACCAATGTTGTAACTAATATATAACGGAGGAAGTATGTGATTTGTATTTGTAAATTTTGATAGGCGGGAACAAGTGGATGCATTAATGTTGGATGCCCAGGTTTTGTGCAAGTGTCCACGGCTATCCCAGTGGGTGCAATCCCATCCAGATATACTAAAGTTGGTGCCCCAATACAATATGGTTGGCACTTATATATTGACAAGGTATGCAACTTCATCATTTTTCTCATGTACATTAAACTAGTTAATTACAATTTGATCTCATAGATATCATCTTCTGTATGGTATGAGTTGCTGGCGTTCTTTTCTTCCCAGATCCTGATCATAGTTTTTTATGAGCGGGATACACTAGGTACGATGATGATGACGACATTAAACTGGTTAATTACAATTTAATTGTTTGATTTTCTCATGTATTTTGAGTTAACTATCTTAATAGTCAGATGTAGCGCATGATATTAAAAAAATAAATTGATAGGCTTTAAAAGAACTAGATCTAATAGAACTTTTAAAAATACTCAAATGCATAACCTTAAAAAATTAAAGAAATTAAATGAAGTAGAGTCATTAATCTTACCATATATAAAAAATCTGAGATGATTTCATCATAACTCATAAGACGCACCCAATATAGTTTGAATAGCGCAATTTATATAAATTATGTGCATGTAGGCTCTTTGTGTTTTGAGGCTATTACAATTTTCACAAGTTATTAATCGAAAGACGGTCTCTCAAAAAAATAGCTCAAAATCTTTAGTAATTGTATCATCGGAGAAAGTATCTTTTTAAGAGACATCTCTCAGGTCCAACCTATTAAAGCTTAATGCCTAGTTACATCATCCTTAATGCCTATTAGTATTTACTTCATCCTTAATGCCTAATTAGAATATCGTTAAATGTTTACTTACAATATCTTTAAATGCCTACTTACAATATCCTGAATGCAAACCAAGTAAGCGTGTAATACTTACAATATTGTCTCAAATGCCTACTTACAATATCCTTAATGCTCACCGGCTAATTTACTCTACATTTTCTTTTATAAGCCAAATCAATCAAAGATAATTAAAAACCGTCTCTCACAAAAATTTGTCTTTTGTTTTACTAATACTTGTGGGACCTTTACTAATTACTATGATGACTATAACTAATAAATTAATAAATTTATATTTTTAATCAGGATCAAATTGATGGAAATTGGTGGTTATCAATTGCATCAACAAAATACAAGATTGGGTATTGGCCCAAACAAATATTTACAACATTGGGAGAAAATGCAAATCAAATAGAATGGGGAGGAGAAATAGGAAGTGGGCCCAATACTACACAATACCCAGAAATGGGATTTGGTGCAAAAGCAAATTATAATACTGGACAAACTTTATCAATTCAAGCAATTGATATTGTAAATGAATATTTTATAAGTGTTCAACCTCAAAACACAAAAAAAGTTATGACTTGTCATAATTTATACACCATTAGAGATGCTGGTAATCCTGGTCGTGCTTTTGGCCGTATTGTGCTTTTTGGTGGTCCTTGGGATAAATAACATTATTTATTCCATTCTTATTACAAAAATTGAATTATCTCATGTGTTTTATTTTATGTTCTAATTATAATTTTTATTTGATTTTTTTAATATTATATTTCCTCTGAATCAATTTAGTTGTCTCATTTGCTTGAGCAAGGTTATTAAGGGTGGTGTGGTGTCAATTAAAAAGGTGGTAGTTGGGTATTTTAATTGATTAAATTAATTGTAAAGGTGGTAGTTGGAGACTTGGAGTATTGCAAGTAGTAAAAAGTAGGGGTATTTTGGTATTTACTGGTGTAAATATGGGGGTACTTAGGTAAAAAAAGATTGACAAAAAGGAAATGTGACAATTGTTATGAATTTGCCAAATAAGGAGATGTGACAACTTAATTGGTTCGGATGGAGTATTAGATATACTTTTTGTTTTGTTTTATTTTATTTTATAGTATGGTAAAATAAAAATATAAGAGTAATTATTTTGCATGGATTAAAATTTTTTAAACGCTAAATAAACATTTTTTTATATGTCGATGCACTGTGTAATACTACTTTAAGATGTATTTATTCTAGCATATCAAGTGCGGGAGGGGAGGGGTGAGGTTGTGGTTTTTAGAGATGAGGTTGTGGTAGTTCAGATTATTAGGTTTTTCGGTAGGATATAAAAAACAAAGGTTGAATTATTAGATAATAATTTAAATGTGAAATTAATTATTTGTAATTTATGAGTGAACGGTTGGATTGTTTAAATTTCGACAGTGTTTTCTAAATTATGCTATGCTTGAGAACGGTGATTTCATTTAAAAATATAAAATTGACTCGAATATAATATTTGACAAATTAATGAAATTCAATTTTGAATTTAAGTCAATTTCACAATTGTTTTAAAAGTAGGTAAAGTTGACAATTTGAAAATGACTTTCCACAACTTTATTATTTTTTTAGGGCTTATGATCCGTCCACTTTTCCATACATCATCAGATTTATTATTAAATAAAATAATATATTTGTCATTTAAAAACGTCTATTTTTTCTTAATCACCATGAATCTTTCTTATGGGAACTATTTTAAGGAACAGATAATTTTTAGATTAAACAAAATACCTTAGAAAATAGATTATAATTATAGATCTAAAGTCATCACTAGATGGGAAGAATATACTAGCTCTTTTTAATACATGTTAGGCTCAAGGAAGAAAATATTTAAATAAGAATTGAATTAATAACTATTTTTGAAAAATGATATTTACTCTCAAAGGCGTTAATATTCAAAACCCTTGGATTAGGAATCTTTTTGATTTTGAATAAATAGCTTCTTGTATAATTATTTCTGTCTTTTTTAAAGTCTTATTTTCCTCTTATGCACATGAAGAATGAGATTGGGAAAACCCTTCATTAAAAGCGTGCATGCTATAACGCCAATAATTTTTAATGAGAATTGTCTTGTTACTCTTAAAAAAAGTTAATGCTTGAAACGTTACCTTATAAGTATTGTTGAAAAAGTTATTGGAGTTTGAAATTATTAATTACTCAAATTGAAGTTTTTTCCTTTTAGTCCATCTCATATTTTTATATATTTATTTTTAATTTTAATTATGATTTATATTTCTTTTTTTAATTTTCATAAATACGTTGACTTATTTTTTAATCTTATTTACATATTTCTTTATTATACATTTTAATTTTCTTGGTTTTTCGATCTGGTGGGGCAAAGAGAGTAGTACATAATCATTTATTTTCTTTTATGAAAAGAGAAATCAATGTTGATTTGATTTTATTAATAAAATTAGTTTTTTACTATCTATAAATTGGCAACCTTTTTCAAAAAACATTTGAATAGTTATAGTCATGGCTTTAAAAATCTTTTCTCCTTCATTCATGTTATTATTATTATTTGTTTTAGTTTGTTTATGCAGCACAACATATGCTAGACAACAAGCTTTGAAAACTATTGAGGTATTTCTTTCAATAATCAAAAATATTTAGTTTTCATATCGCTTTGATATTTTAGTTTACAACCCGTTAAAGTGTCCATTTGTTACCACTATCACCATATCTGAGTTTCTCTTATCTACTACCAATTGATTCAACTTAGCAGTGAAAACTCTTTTGATTTTTATGTGATTTATTTATTCTCCACCTTATTTTGATTCGCCAGACCCATTTTACAAATTCTATAATACCTTTCATCTCACACAATTAATTTTTAAAAATTATTTTTAATTTGGGTAAAAATAATAGGGAAATCGAGATATACAAGGTATGATTTGTCGAAGGACTCTTTGGACGAATATTTCCCTATATGAGCATAGTTTATAGTCTTTCATCTCTCTTCAGATCCTGATGATTAATTTTGAGATGATTCAATAATAGATTTAGTAAGTTAAATAGCAATAAGAGTATTTTCAAAAAATTTATGTTATTAATTAACCAACGTGCTATATGGACTTGTTATTGTTAGAGTATTTGACATATCTTGGAGCCTTAACCATTAGCTTAAGCTTTTGGTTAAAGCTCTAAGATATGTTATTCCATTTTTAAATGAGGGGTGATTGAGATTCGAACCTGTGACCTCTTGTCACACTGGCTTCTGATACCATGCATGTCAAGGAACCAACTCAACCAAAAGCTTAAGCTGATGGTTGAGGTCCCTAGATTTGTTATATACTCTAACACGTCCCCTCACACGAGAGCCCTTTGGGCTAGAAGTGTGGATGCAACACAGACCCGCCTTATACCTGGTGCTAAATATTCCACTTTTAAATAAGGAGTGATTGAGATTCGAACTTGTGACCTTATATACTCTAACAGTTATCTCCTTTACAGACCAAATATGGCGTGTATGATTGTGTTGATTTTTACAAGCAACCCACATTCAATCATCCTTTATTGAAGAATCTCACATTGAAGGCAAGTTTATTTGTTTAATCGGAAGGAAAATTGACTTATTATTACAAGTGGTTTATATTTATTAATTTTTTATATTGTTGGTTATGTTTAAATGTTCCAAATTTCTTCATCATCATCATCCTACTCAGTATATCCCACATATAGAAAATTATGGGCAGGGTCTGGGGAGGGAAGGACGGTGGCAACTCATATCCGTAAAGGAGAGTATGGCCAAAAAAAGAAGTCCCCCGGCTCCGGGAAAATAAAGAAAGATAAATGTTCCAAATTTAGAGATAGAAAATTTTAATTAAATAAAATTTTTTATTGATATCTACTAGAAAAATGTGATAGTAAAAGAAGTACTTCCTTTGTTTTATTTACTTGCATCTAAGGATAATTTCACACACCCCAATGCACTAATTTTATCGTTATATCTCTAATTATACACATCGAAAAATTATAGAAATTGAAAATCAATAAAATTCACATTGAGTCAATTCTAACAAGATCTCATATGACTATGTTTTACTTTTAATCTATAGATTAATGACAATATGATAATTCAGTGATATTGATGAACAGTGTCAACTGTCATTTGGTGCAACTAAGTTAAAAGAGACGAAGTAAATAAACAATATATAAGTGGTTAGTGACTTAGCGTATTGTCTTCCACATGAGTAACTAGGGTTCAAAAACAAAAAATGCGTTTTACAATGTAAAAAGATTTTAATATTATTTTTTTTTCTAAATCCGCTGCTGTGTATAGTTGTGTTGTAGAGTTGTAGTAAATTTTGAAATCACGTTTTACATTTTACTTTTGTTATTTCATACGCAGGGCATACCAAATTTGGAAAAATATCAAAGGGAAAAAATTAGTGGCATTGGATTTGAAAATGATAGTTGCCCCATTGGATTTGTTCCAATTTTAAGAAACACTATCAAATCCAATGATTTTCTCCAATCAAATGCTGCGGTCCCTTCCAATGAAGACAACATAGATTGTGTAAGGTTTTCAATTTATCTTGGTGTTATAGTTTCTTCGTTATGAAATACTTGTTATATTACGGTTATAAGTATTACTATCTCCTATTCAGCCTAAATGTCCCATTTACTTTTTTGACACTATTCACTCATCACTTTTAATTTGTATTTTACGCTTAATCTATAAGTTAAAACATAGTCATGTGGGATCTTGTTTGATTCGTCTCAATACAAGGATTATTAATATTAAATTTTTATAATTTTTAATTAAGAATAATTTGAGATATTAAGGGTTAAAATGTTGACTCGACAAGTGTGAGAAAACTAAATGGGACATTTAGGCTGAATAGGAGGGAGTATTTATCATTTAAGCTTATTTTATGTGTCTTGGTTAATGCTTAAAAAAAATATAGTCAAGTGGGATTTTGTTTGAATCGTCTAATTTCAGGCTTTCATATTATTAACTTTTTATAATATTTAGATATGTATAGTTCAATATATAAAGGATCAAAATAACACATTGGATTGCGTAAAAATTCAAATGTAGTAACTAGTAAGTATAATGGAACGGGAAAAGTATCTCTTTCGATCACTTTGTCTAGATTATACTATTTTATATGGGCGTGATACACTATGTAAGACGATGATGATGTCTTGACAATTGGTGGAAGGTTTAACAAAAGTGATAAAATGAAAATTAATGGAAATCTGGATTGAGCTTTAGAAATGATTAATAGACTACTCATATCAACAAGGTGCATCTTTTTTTCATGAGAATTCATTTGTTAAGAACTCCACAATTAAGTGTCTTTAGTGGGGAGCAATCTTAGGATGAGTGACCAGTCTACAATCTCAATGAGTAGTCACCGGTGGATGAGAACTAACAAAGGAATGTGAGTCAAACCCCATTTTTGATGGAACAGAAAGACAATTGGTAAATTAAATGCGTCGATGAAATGAAAAAGGTAAGTTAAATGTACGGATGATAAATAACGAAACCGTGTGAGTCATGACAAATTTAAAAATACAATCTAAAAAGAAACTGAGTGGATAATATGCCACGATATTTTATTTTTAATAATGAACCCTCTAAAAAATAAAACTGTCGGATTTTATCTCAGTTAGAGTAACTAGTAAGTACCGCTTTCTCATATGATGAGTTTAATCTGAGCTAGCTCTCTTTATTATTCCAATTTCTCTAGATACCCTGTAATTAAAAATAAAATAAAAACTATTTTAATGACAAATTAATTAATTAATTTGAATAATGTTATTTGAGTGGTTCAGGTTGCTGTAGTTCATACAGTTGATACACCAACAACAAAATTCTTTGGAAGTACAGGTTTCATAATTGCGTATAAGCCTTATGTACAACCCACTCAATTTTCTTCTGCTCGACTCAAGCTTATTAACGCCAACGATAGTTTTGAAGCTGGATGGATGGTTAGATATTTACCCTTTTATTAATTCTTCTCAAATTAAATATTTTAATTTTATACTCAATTTTTATTACGAAATTTCATCATGTCATGTTTGAGAACGATGATTTCGTTTGAAAATTTGGAATTAACTCAAATTTATTGTTTTGTTAAAGTAGTTTAAGTTGAGAATTTGAGAATGACTACCAAACCTTATAATTCTCAAATTCTTCATTTATGATTTCATAATTGAAATTCAAAATTTGAAATAAAACACTTGTTTCCAGACACTACATCAATCTATTTCTATTTTCTATTAATATTAACATATTTTGTAATACTTGCTAGAAATTTTGTCATAATTAATACTCCCTCCTATTCAAGTTACTAGGACTATTTATTTTGAGTCATTATTCATTTATTCCTATTAATTGTATTTTATTTTTTTATTTGTAAGTTAAAAAATAGTTATATGGGAATATCATTTAATTCATTGGTCTCAATATAAGGATTGTTATCATCTTTCAAAGAAATCGCTAAAATAAATAGGACCTTTAATATATTTGCTCCGCCCCTAATTATTAATATCATCTTTTTTAAATTTTTAATTAAAAACAATTAGAACTATTGATGATTAAAATTTATTTTATTTAATAAAATTTATTTTAACAAAATACTAATATAAATCTATAATATGTTTGGCAACTTGGATTCATTTCCAAATGTTGAATTGGGCCAAATATTATGTTTGGCAAATCTTGAAATGGAAATTTGGAATTTTCATAAACTTTCAATAACAACGTAAGATTTGGTCAAGTATTAAAATTTGCAAATTCCAAGCATTTAGGTGTCAGATTTAGAATTCTTGAATGTGAATGTCAAAATCAATTTCCCGATTTTCAAATGAATTCTATGTTTTCAAACACTACGTAATATTATAGTTTTATGTAAGCTTATATTGATAATATAAACACACTTTCAGGTAAATCCTAATTTGTTCAACGATTCCGAAGCGCATTTGTATGCAAAATTCTCGGTGAGCATTCTTTGCTAGCTTTATGTGGGAATAAACTACATTTTTTCTATGCTTATAAAAAAAAATGATATAATCTAGTGTTTTTAATAAGTTTCTCAATATTTTCATTTTAATCTTTTTATTTTTACTTTGTACTATTTTTTAGCGAATTATTTATACACTTTTCTTTAATTAAAATCCAAATATTATTTTTGTTTTTTTTTATCTTTTAATCATATTTTCTCAGCGTTAGTGTCTCCGCCATTTCATTAATTTTTGCGTTATTTCTATTATTTTGTAGAAACCGATGAAGTAATTAATAAGAGTAATAATGTTGTAAAGTTGTTGTATCAATGATATTTAAATTTTTAATTGAGTTGATTTATTATTAATATACATTTATTATCTGAATCGGAATACTATAGGCGGGTACGAATGGATGCATTAATTATGGATGCAAAGGTTTCGTGCAAGTATCGCCGAGCATTCCTTTGGGTTCAATTCCTCGCAACTATACTAAGCGTGGACAACCTCTCCAATATGGTTTCCAACTATCCATTGATAAGGTACTATATTTTTTTGTTATTATTTTAATTATTTACGGCGGATAACTGGAATATTGCATTAACTTTGATAAGAATAATTTGCGAAGTACAACCTTAAAGTATCAAAGTTTACGGATTCAAATCAAAAACACAAAATTCTGACCATTTATTTGAATTCGAACCGCCAAACTAGTTAGAATTCTGTGTATTAGCCTGAACCTGTAAATTTTGATACTTTGGTAGAATATTAAGGTTGTAATTCGCAAATGTTTAAACTTTAGGGCAGTAATTAGCAAATGATTCTTTCGATAATTTTTCCATTGTGTTTGGTTCATAGCTTTTGGCTAAGCGTTTTGGTTGGCTTATGGCTTTTGGTTTGATGTTTGGTCGAACAGTCAAAAAAGGTATTTGGTAAGTGACGTTTAAAGCAGCTAAAAAGCTGGCTTTTAAGCCAAAATGAAACGATGCTCCAGCTAGCTTTTTTGGTTAGCTTATGGCTTGTTAGTTGTAAGCCCACTTTTTCTCTAATAAACAACTAGCATCCAATAACCAAATTTAACAAAAACCTTCACAAACAGCTGACTTTATCGGTCAACTTAAAAGCCAACAAAAACATCCAACATTTTCAGTTGGTCAAATAAATCAATTAAAAAAATCAACAGCCAACAGCCAACAACCAATTTCCAAACACCCCTAAATCATTCAACCATCAAAAAAACTTATAATTATTTACTTTACAAATTGTAGGATGAATCAGATGGGAATTGGTGGCTATCAATGACAAACAGTAAAAACAGAATAGGGTATTGGCCCAAACAAATATTCAGCACATTATCAGAAAATGCAAATCAAATAGAATGGGGAGGAGAAACAGGAAGTGGAATTGGGACAAGTCAATGGCCAGAAATGGGATTTGGTGTAAAAGCAAATTATGATACTGGGGATACTTTATCAATTCAAGCTATTACAATTGTTAATGAATATTTTGTAAGTGCTGAACCACAACATACTAAAAAGGTTATGAGTTGTAAACAAATTTACACCATTAGAGATGCTGGTAATATTGGGGGACCTTTTGGTCGTACTGTGCTTTTTGGAGGTCCTTGGGATAATTAATGACAAGATTTCCATTTTTATTATCAATAATTTGAATTCGTTATCATATATTAGTGTCATGTATGTGCTTTTTTTAGTTGGGCTATTTGATGTTCTTTGAGGCGCATCCCTTATAAACAACCCACCCAAAGCAATGTCAGGGCGTGTAAAATTCAATCCAAATCTAACTCAATCGAAAACACATTCATGTTTGAAATGTTATCACTGTGAAATATGTCTCATACTTGGGTTAAATAGCCTAATAATAATAACTTTTAACAAGTGGCTGAAATGCTCGAGTGATGTTATTAGCTTGAGTACAAAGTGCCTATGCAATTCGTCGACATTAGCATCGACAGGAAATCAGAAATCACAGATAGTCGGCATTGCATTGACAGTAGATAGACGACAAGAAACGACCAGTTTCATCCATAAGCAACAAATCTACAAGTCATAAACATTTCTAAAGTAACCTTGAAATATAACAAACAAACTACATGTATCTGATTTGCAGCATAAACAAATACAAGGCTGATGAATCAACACAAAACAAACATCTCATAAGCCAATGAATCTCGCAACATAACCAAACACGCGGCTGATGAATCTAGGCGAATTTGCACGTCCGAATTTGCAAACCGATCTTATGGAGCATTAATTTATCTACTCACTTATCTTATAGACGGAAATGGCATATAAGATGCAAAATTTGGGAAATGGCAAAACCAAGCTTAGGAGTCAATCGATATTATAAATATCTCCAACAATATCACCATACAGCTCTTTCGATCAAAAAACAAAAAATTAACCATAGCAAAACTTCAACTAATGAATCTCATTAGAGAAGTAGTTTGCGAAACAAACAGAATTCTATATAACTAGACATTAACAAAGAAAGAAAATTACGTTTAGGCACCAACTACTTCAGTAGTCTCACCCTCGGCCATTGTTTCATCAGCTGGCCTGTCTAACTTCACACCTACATCCTCTGAGTAGTCGCCGTGAACCTACGTTAAGCATAAAAACCCAGTGATATTAGCAATAACAGTTCAAGTCGCTAATCTGTTAATAACGAAAATGGGCATCACAAATTGTTAAAACTACATTGTCTACTCGAACCAGTGTCACATGATTTACTAATCACGTTACGAATCGAAAAAATCGAATTATGGTTAGTTTTAGTCTATTTTTGAACCATTTTGAGCGAATCGCGAATTCGAAAGGCAAAACAGCTAGTGAATCATGTTTCACTGGCTTGAAGAAACTATAAAGAGTGCTAATAGAGATTGACGGAGAATAATTACCTCCATCAATTTCCCCAAATCGAACTTGGGTGCTTTAAGAATTTTGACCTTCCTGATGTAGACGTTTTGAAGAGGATAGATTCCGGTAGTGGCCTTCTCAATTTCCTTACCGATGGATTCTGGGATAAACTTGGCAACAAGATCCTTGAGGTCACAAGAGCTGGCTTGATTCACCATAATTTCGCGCATCTTACGGCGAATCTGAACAGGAAATCACATCATTTAAATTGGTTTTACATTCCTGTCGCAGAGACATAATTTACATCGGAAAGCAAGTCAGAGAGATTACAGACCTGGCGGACTTGGCTGGATTGAGCATAGGTGGTCCTCTTAACTTGGTTTGGACGCCTCTTGGTAAAGGCAATGCAAAACATACGGATAGTGAAATTATCAGTAGTTTTAACATCAACATGAGCTTCGATCAAAGATTGCCACTTGCGAACAAGGGACCTCAATTTGTCGGTAGTGAAGTCCATACCCTAAATATTTTAAGCGAGTCGTTACTCATTGTTATTCTCAACATTCAAGAAATTATAAACATAAATGCTGCAGAAATGCATACCCAGAAGTTTGTGAGCACATTGCGTCCCTGAACATCCTCAGCCCTCAAACGGATCTTCCTGAAAAACTGATCCTCATCATTTTGAAGATCAGCCAATGAAACCTCGAATACTCTGTGCTTCAGACCCTCAGAAGCAATCTGAAATCAATATAGCAAAATTAACACAAAAAGTAATAAAAAAAGGAGGCCAACGCAGCTCAATATTAACCAAAAACATTAAATGCATCATACAAACCATAATATCAATCAACCAAAAACAAATTTAAATTATTTACACATCACTAAATTCAAATAGTCCGATAGTATTGGCAACATATACAATCATAAACCATACATCATCATCATCATCAACTACATCATTATACCCCGGATAACCCTCTACTAGATGCTATGATTGAGGAGGGTAAGATGATGGCAGACCAATCACAAACTCCATGTAAATGAACCAAACAAAAGATTATAAGGTTTGTATACATATCAGAGATACAATCATAAACCAATGATGTTTCCAACAAAAATAATAAGGTTTCCATACATATCTGAAAATTCTGGATGAAGAGTGTATATTGTCATTCTATAACACAAGTAACATTCATGAAGAAAAAGCTCAATCTATTCACAACTCCATGTAAATGAACTAAACAAAAGATTCATGATATCAATAATACTCGGTCCAATTTAGACCAACTGTCTCATTTGGTTTTTACACCCAATCCAATGCACTATTTCAATCCTAAATGTCTCTAATGTATAATTAAAAATTGTTAAAAAATTGATACTAATAAAATTTACATTTAGACGAATCTTAACATGATCCCACTTGAATGTATTTTGACATTTATATTAGGAATACAACACAAGTTAAGAGTCGTCGATAAATAGTGTTAAAGCGTCAAATGGGACAATTCCTCTGAATTAGTGAGAGTATCAACCAACCAAGACACAATATATGGATCAAAATTGAAATATAAGACCTGTATTAAAAATACAGAATTGAAAGCTCTACAAAGCTAGCACCTTTTAGTGACAATTTGATTCGCATACAAGTGAAATTTTCATTAATACTTCATAATCAACAAAAATCAAAACCCCACAAAACTATAATGTAATGCACCTCATGAAATCAAATGAAATCCAGCTTAACAATTAATTGTCAATAAAAAGACATTAGTTCTTAAAATAAGTAAGACATCAACAAAAAAAAGGGCTTAAAATAATAAAAATCGCCAATTCACACAGATAATCATCAAACATAAATCGCACCTTGGTACCCTGAGTACGAGTAACTAGGGTTTTCCCGACTTGACGAACATTGAAGATTGAGGGTGCCTTAATGTCATACCAATCCTTCTTGGCAAACGGATCAGCACTGTTTATACCGAAATTAACACCATTCTTAATGTCATACAATGCAATTAGTATGATTAACAATTGAAATCAAAGGAGAAGATAAAAAAACTTACGCTTTCTTCTTGCCTCCCTTCTTACCCTTGGACATTCTCTTGTTCTTTCTGCAAAAATTTACAACCAGATTCAAAGTAAGAATAATTACGACAATAAAAATGGCGAGGGAGATAGTAAGAGAAGATTACCCGACGGCCATGGTTAACGAAGGAGAGTTCTGAGTGTGAGGGTTTAGGAATTGGTATGGTATTTGCTGCTTATACTTAAGATGATGCAGTTTCCATGAGAGAAAACCCTAGTTTGCAATTTTATACGGGCTATAACTATCGGACCTTTTGCCTTTTGGGCTCTTAATGTAACCAAAACTTTGACATCTTCAATATTTTGGGCCTTCTTTCGTTTTCTCCTTTTTCTTTCGCAAATTCTTACTTGAGACCGTCTTTTGTAAAGTCGACTCTCAAAAGCCCAGTCTAATTCTAAATATATATTACAGAACGGAAATTCTCCTGTAAGACCGCCTTATCCGTGCAACCAGCCCAAGGCCAATAAGTTTTTTTAGAATATTCTGACATACTAATTTTAAGACTTAAAAGGACAAACTCCAGACTTAAAAATCCAATTTTAAGACTTTAAAGGTCTATTTCAAAGTTTTAATATCAACATTAATATTCGAGTAATCCTACTTTAAAATTGAAATGAGAATTTTAAGTCTAGCAATTGTTCTTTTAAGTCTTAAAAATTGGTTTTTTAAGTATTGAAATTGAACTTTTAAGTCTTGAAGTTATCAAATTTTATTAAATGTCAATTGTTAATCCTTGAAATTGTTCTTTTAAGTCTTCAGATTGGTCTTTTAACTCTTAAAATTGACATTTTAATTGGTAAAAAAATATATGTAATTAGGCTGGCCCAATAAGACACGTCTCACAAGTGAGACGGTCTCACCCAAGTTTTTGTGTATATATTATTACAACTCTAAATATAGATTTGGGCTGCACTTTTGAAAGTCGTCTTTACGAAAGACGGTCTCTCAAGAGAGTACCTGTCTTTTTTTCAGAAAAGAACTTGTATATGGCCGTTTTACGCGTGTGACAAAAAATATTTTGTACTTGTCGAATCAAACCTTAAAAGGCTAACTCTAACACTTAAAAAGTACAAGCCTTAATCTTCCTTTTTCAGAGACTTGAATTAATTTTTTAGCTATCGACATCAATCTTTAAAATACACATTCCACTACCTGAAATGCTAATTCTAACTCTTAAAACCCTAACTCCAACTGTTAGTTTTATATTTTAGTTACCTACTCCAACCGTAAAATATCCATTTTCAAACTTATAGTCTATTATAATGGTTTAAGTTTGTCAAATTCAAGACTTAAAATGCCTATTTCAAGGTCTTAAATGTCGAATTCATACTTTAAAATGGCAACTTCAAAATTATACGTTGGACTTGTGACTAGTGAGTGGGCGTAGGTATGCGACCGTCTCACAAGAGATTCGCTAATTTTCTTTTTCTCATAAATAAAAAGTGGTTATTGTCATAATTTTTGAATCTCTAGTTCTTTAATGAGGAGTCTCACAGTGAGACAATTTTAATTGGCCAACCCAAATTATTTTCTTAAAATTGCTTCATATTAAGTGTGCATTCAAATTTCATTATTTTTTTACGAAAAAGATGTTTGTATAGGCTTGTTTCACGATGAGATGATAACAAGATTTGTTGTTATTTAATTTGATGTTATTTTTTAGAAGACTTTAGCAAAGTGAATGGTCATATATGATATAAACGTATGAAGAGATAATATATTTTTGATGATCAACAAAAGATAAAATTTGAAAAAAATGAGTTTTTTCTCTGTTGAAGAGTAAATGTCACTTTTGAGAAAAAATCTTGTGTTCGACTCTACATAGGCCACTCATTTTCCTAGCCTAAGCTATATTAAAATAAAAAATATAAAAATCGAACAAATCCATGAACAAACTCATTGTGGACATGTAGGAGGATGGAAATAAGTGAAACCCAAGATTTATTTTTATTTGGAGTATATATTTCTTTATTGTAACCTTAAAATAATATGTTGATTATTTTTTATAGGAAAATACTTTTCTTATAAACAAAAAACTTGTATATATAAGAAATTTTTTAACGTTAAAGATAAAAATTTAATACAATTAACTCTTTGGGTTGATCTAAATTCGACACAACGATCTGAATTTACGTGTAATAATGTCAAAAAAAGAACAATTGTCTATTTGTAAATGCTAAGTACTCTTACACATACTCAACACGACCAAAACAAATTAAGCGATCTTCACAAGTTTAAATAGTGGTAACGGAAATGAAAAAGAAATGTAATTTTTGGTTGAAAAATCTCTTGGTTACCTTGATAGCTATACTTGTTCAACTTCAATCATCTCATTTTCTTCGTAAAATTCATTCCAATGCATTATCATTGAGAGATGTGGTATTAGATGACAATGAAAATTTGTAAATAAAAACACTTTTTTGTGATCAAAGTTTATTACCATGGAATGATATGAAACTTTTGATGAAATTTCACGCCATAAATCAATCTAATTACCTCTATTTAGTATCACTAACCAAACGAACCGTTAATTCAATTATTGCACATATACATGAGTTTCAGAATAAGTACTCGTTGTCTATTTATCTAGACTACAATAAACAATTTATTTATATATTTATATAATATAAACATCCACCATGGAAATCTAATTAATACTTAAATTGATCATTATTATTGTACCAATAATGCAAGGTAGGAGCTTCATCAACCGAAAAGAAATTATCAGATAAATCATCATTACTATAAATAGTATGTAAACCCATCTCTTCCTGCATTTTTATCAAGTGATCTTGATAAACTTTGCATAACTCAAATCCATCAAGTGATGATGATGATGATGCCATGGCTAATGGATCCGACGTCGACGCCGTCGTCGACGTGGTGCTACAAGGAGATGGTGTTAGCCATGTTGATAATGGCACATTTGTTGCACAAGTTTCTTCATTTGTCACATTGCTTGAAAGTCTTGTAGTTGTTGTTGTTGTTCTTTTTGTGTTTCTTGCTTCTATTTTTGCTTTCAACTCTTTAAGCTACAATTTATTAATGAACAATGAGATGTATGGTTAGACAAGATTCTGCAGTTATAAAATAGTGGGTTGTAGACTTGCATGTATATTAATTTAGCTAGTCTTCTGAGAGACCATCTCTCTGAGAGACGTCTTTCAGACCCAGTCTATCAAAGCTTATTTTCTACTCTTCAAATTTATTTATGGGCCAACTCAATAAGAAAAGGTCATTCAAAGATACCATCTCTCACAAGAATTTATGATATTAATTAGGTGAGCTTAATCCTCCAATTAGGCTACTACTATATTATTTTTGGAAAATAATGAACCTGACATATTGTATGTGCAAGTAAACGCTCTTGACCCTTGGGTTTGTGGGCTTGAATCCAAGGGTGTCTGCGTCTACACGATTGGGCCAAGATGAGATTATCTGACGAATTGTCTTGGCCTAATTAGCATGGTGACGCATTGTCTTGGAGATTATCTTACATCGAAAATTAAAGCGAATTTGACCAACATGTATACTTGATGGGCTATTCTTCTGAATACTCATTCGTTTTAAAATAAAAATTTATCGGATTTATATGCAGTCAACTCTCCTGATTTGTAGATGTTGTGTATGAGCCTAAATTTGTCAAAGTATACATAATGCAAGGATATTGTTGTAATTGGGAAATTTTTATATTAATAAATAAATGAAATTGTATCTTATTCACTCAAAATATAAACCTAACTATCTATATATCACAAATTCACAATTATATCGAGTTACTCTCAAACTTGTAAACGTAATTGCTTCTTAATTTTAGAATATACAACCCTAATAGTTCTTTTTTTTTTTTTTTTGAGAATCCCTAATAGTTCGATTTATGTTCAGTTAATTTATAGTTAGGTATTTTCAGAAAAAAAAAGGGAAATTATCAATAATATCCTTGTGTTATAGTACTTTATTAACGGTACTCCTGTGTTTTTTTTAATTCTCCAATGGTACCCCTACCTTTCTGAACTAATTACAAACGTGACACTGTTCACCTTTTTTCCGTTTAGTTAACGTTAAATATCATTTAAAAGTGTTATAACATAGGGGTACCAACGATAAAGTGCTATAACAAAGGGTATCATTTTTAACTTATTTTCTTTCGAGATGATATTTTACCGTTGTTTAAATCATGTCCCTTTGTTGGGGTTTCAAACCAATACATGGTACTTCTATGCTCCTATTACTCTTACGACTCGTTTGGTTAGTGAGACTAAATGGTGGTAATGGAAATGAATTATAATGTAAAATTTCATGAAAACTTACATGTCATTCCCATGATAATGAAATTTTGATCACAAAAAAGTTTTTTTGTTCACAAATTTTCATTACCACCTAACACCACATCTCCTATTGGTAATGCTTTCGAATGAATTTTATGAACAAAATGAGATAATTTAAGGTTGTCAACCATAGCCATCAAGGTAGCAAAGAGTTTTTCATTCCCATTAACGCATCCAGTTTATTACCACCTACCAAACAAACCGTTAATACATACTAATTGATCCTTAAATGAGCATCACCTAATTGTCCTGCGCATTTAATTTGATTGGGATGTCTGTCTTGACTAAGAGACTCATGTTTATTGTTCATTGCATGACAAATCTTATTCCATATTCCCTAATTTCTTAAATTCTCTTTGAGTATTCATGAATTTCTCGTGTTTGGGTATTGATTTTTTTTGTTATATATTTATTTTGACTTTTAGTCAATATAAGTATTTGATAAATGATTTTTAAGACAGTTAAAAAAAACTTAATTTTAAGTCAAAATTAAAAAGTACTTCGTTGTAGCTTTTTTTTTGTTGATTTTTGCCTTTTCGCTAGCTTTTGACCTACTTTTTCTGAAAAAAAACAATGAAAAGTCAGCAAATAATTTTTATCAAACAACTCATTAACAACTAGTTTGAAAATTTAATTTAAACAACTGGCTTATCAGTTAATATTTTAGCTGGTTAAACTAATTATAACTACATATATATAACAATCATTTGTCAAATATACTTTTCGCTTTCTTTATGTACTTTATAATTTTATGCTAAAAGTACCTAGATGCCTAGCTCCATTTTAGAAGTGGAAAATGGTGGCAAGGACAAGTGTAGATGGCATTTCCTTTTCATAATTATTTATATTAGGTAATTAAACTACATTTCAAATAATAAAATGACATGTACATACTCATATTTCAAAGACGTAACTAAAAATATATTTATAACTCGTTTACTTATCGGTATTTAATAGAAGGAATAAGAATGAAAATCTGATATAATTTAGCTTTGAAAAGCTATTAAATGGAGTAAGATTTGTGATCAAACTTGTAATACTCTTATATTCTTTTTATTGACACAATATATTCTCATCTTATTAAAACTTGAAATTATAATATTATATGATAATGAAAATTTATAGAAAATTTACGTATGTTTGATGTTAAGAGCACAATAAATTTTGTTTTATGTAAAAAAAATTCATGTTGTTCAATAATATAAAAATAAGTTTCGTCCTTTATTTCCACGCATCTCTTCTTTTCCTCTACAAATTTACACCATCACTCATTGCCATTTTCCACTCCATCATTATCATCATCCTATCCAGTGTATTCCGCTCATTACATTTTCCACTAATATAAAAATAGATCTTGCTAGTTACTAATAAATGTTTTTGGAGTATTTGTTAATAAGGATATATAATCTAATATTCTCTTCACAAGAGTTAAGAAAAGTAAAATCTTTTAGATAATCGATATAAACATTAATAAAATATTAAAAGAAAGCTTGTGGAAAGAATATGGGACAACTACTAATAAAATAATTCTTTTATAAAGTTAGTGGGAGACATGTGAGAATTATAAAGAACTAGATAAATACCCGTGTAAAACACGAATGCTATAAATATTTACTGATATGATTTATTGATATGATTTTATAATATCATTTATTTACAACATAAACTTAATCATAGAATTTGTTTATCAATAATATAATTATTAGAGCGAATAAGTAATTTATAATTAATATAAAAAAATATATATGTCAAAATAGACAAAAAGTTACCATGGATCAATAATCAAATTGATTATCGTTAATCTATACTGAAGAAATCATAGAACCCAGTTAAGAAAAATATTACAGGTTTTATTGAGTTAATTGTTTTGATCTCCAAATAAACCTATAATATTAAAAATTTTCCTGTCAAAAACAGAAAAAAGGCGAGAAAATTTTTTAATGACAGTGTTACACATGTTTCAAATCGTTTCTATTGGAAGTTATATATATGACCTTATTGTAACTTCATTAGTTATGTTTATAAGTAAATTATTTTATAATTATTGCATGGACAGAGGAATAAAGCTAGATGAGAGTCGAATTCAATATATAATTTGAAAAAACTCAATATTTATTATAAGTGAGACTTGATCTAATTCTCGTATATTTCAATATTATTATTCATTCTCAAAACATGACTTTCTAAAAAAAAGTCAAGGTGAATTGAATAATGAATACAATGCACCAGCTAAATGCTAATTTAATTAGGGACCGTCCAAATTAAATAAAGTTAGATTTTGAATTGACTTCTAGAATTGGCATTATGGCATGCAATTGTGGTGGTACTCCTAAGTCCTATGACCTATTTGTTGTAATTGTTAAGGGCTGTTTGGTATGAGAATATAAAATATAATAAAAAGTAAAATATAAAGAAGAATACAGGTATAGGTAAGGATAGATTATGGTTATATGATGTTTGGTATAACAATATAAGGGAAACACGTAAGACAACAACTACCTAAAGAAAGGGAATTTGTTAGTTGTTACTTTTGCTTTATATAAAAGTGGTAACAAAATAAGGATATTCATTAGCCTCAAGAAAGGGATCAGATTAACCTAATATTATACCAAACAAAAAAATGTGGGTTAATGATAATTGAATCCATTATTTGACATTAAAAAGTTCATATCAAACACCCCTTAGACTTTTCAAGAATGAATATAAGAATATTGTAAATATGGAAGAGTATTAACTTTTTTATTCGATGTTAGATTAGAGAAACCCAATAGGCTACATATAAAGAGGAAAGAAAAATAACATTTTGTATTAGTGGTAAGAACGAATTAAAACCATATCATAAGATAAGATAAAAAGAAATGTATGTACACAAAGTAGTCAACTCGTTTCTTACTGTCATAAATTTAATTAATTTTGAGAATTAGATTTTATTTAATTTAAAAATAAGTATCGTCTTTTTTTTTTTGCAAAATTGTGAGAGTGAATGTGAATCTCACATAACCTCTCTCTTCTCTCGGCCTACCCTATAATCCCAAAATAAAAGTTATTGTTTCATTTTCATTAGATTCACTTATTGCTTTAACTGACTCACCTAAAAGTTGGTCCCGTCTCAAAGTTGCCTCTTGGAAAACTCAACCAAATTTGGCCACCAGGCCTATCACCAATGGAGTTATGGATATGTGCAAAGCGTCTAACAACCCAAAAACATTATAAATTAAGACACTGTATATATAAGTTTATATTAATCTGATTATATTATTACTTTGTTTTACTATAATAATTATTTATAGACCCTATAATTTTTCAAAATATAAAAAAATAAAACCTTAAAATGTATTGTATATTTTTGCTTCCGCGAAGCTCAACTTAACCCTTTGTTAGAGAAATCCTATACCTAGTTAGCTCAAAGTGCGCAATAATAAGAATAGAACCTACAATTTCAAAATTATAAGCTAGGTGCTTTATTTATTTCCTTCTAAAACAAGCTAAGCTAGGTAACCAACACTTTACCATCTTACTAGGCCAACTTATCAAAATGTAGAACAACCACGTCATCATCTGTAACTATTAGATCATGACAATTCGTCACATAATCATCTTGTGGGCCTACTCGTACGAACATGTACACCCAAAGGAAATTCGCGGGCCCAGGCCCAAAAACTCACAGGTTATGAACAAAAAATGCACATAACTTAACAAACCTACAAATCAACAATACGTATGCGAGGTTTAGGGTGGTCCGATTTACGCAATTATATTGTTTTCGATTGACCCTCAGAAGTAAACATCACATGTAACTATTAGGCCATGACAATTCGTCACATAATCACCCAGTAAACCCACTCGTATAAACACAACCACAAGGCACTCATGGGCATGGCCCACAAACCCACGTGTAATGAACAAAAAAATGCATATAACTTAACAAACCCACAACCCCAACAAAAACGTACACGAGGTTAATAAGGATGGTCAAATGCACACAATCATATTGTTTTTAGTAACCCTTGATAGTAAACATGATATGTAATACTCCCTCTGAATCAGTTTAGATGTCTCATTTCCTTATTTGGCAAAACCATACCAATTATCCTATTTCCTTTTTTGTCTATCTTTTTTACCTAAATATCCCCACTTTTCCAATTCCCAATACCCAACTACCACCTTTACAATTAATTTAATCAATTAAAATACCCAACTACCACCTTTTTAATAGACCCCACTCCACCCTTAAAATCCGTGAAATCTAAAATGGGACATCTAAACTGATTCAGAGGGAGTATAATCCATTATAATCTGAAACCGAAAAACTTACCTGTTGAAGCAAAGAACATTTTTGTTGTTGAAGGGAACCATAATTAATCTTAAGAGCATCATAATTAGCACGAAGATGATCATATTCCTTTTCCAAGTGTTTAGTCCTCCATCTAGCACGACGATTTTGGAACCAAATAGCAACTTGTCTTGGCTCAAGCCCTACTTCTTCAGCTATTTTTATTTTCCTTTCTGGTTGTAATTTGTTTTCTTCTTCAAAATGTTTTTCCAATGCTTTCACTTTTTCAATACTTAATCTATTCTTTTTCATTATTTGTCCATTTTTCTCTTCATTGTCTTCTTCCTCTATTCTCTCCAACATTGCTTGGAAGTCCTCACTATATAATGACTTCTTGTGCTCTTCTTTGCCTACATAATTCAATTTTTCACAAAATATGAAATTATATATATATGTTGAATATATAATTGTTGGGATAAGTTATCCCACATCGACAAAAAAAAGATGGTGTGCACACTTTATAAGCTATTGGAGACCTTCTTCCCATAGCCATATGGTTTTGGGATGGCATATATCTCACTGGCTTGTGAAGTGTGTGCACCTCGTGTTTTCCCCGATAATTGCTGGCATTCACAATAAGTCCAGCCTAATTTAACAATAATAACATATACTGTTTATGCCTATTGGGTTAATTCAATTGTAGCAATATCAATAAAATAGAAGAGTAGAATATCTATATTTGTTCAACAACAATATCATATGGAAACTAGGAAAACAATTTAGGTCATGCTTATATACTTCCTCCGTTCCGAAATACTCGCTACATTTCGATTTTGTGTACTATTCATCGTTCAAGCTTATTTTACATATTGCAACTAATGTGTAAGTTAAAATATAGTCAAGTGAGATCTTGTTTGAATCGTCTAATCGCATACTTTCACAATATTAAATTTTTATAATTTTTAGATAAGTGTAATTTAAGATATTAATTATCAAAATTGTGCATTGAATTGCGTAAAAAAGTAAAATGTAGCAAGTATTATGGAACGGATGAAGTATAATTCACTAATTCTTTATTGAAGTTGTCTCACCGTAAGACAACGTTAACTAGATAAGTACAAACTTTTTAATGTCATACAAGACTTTTTGTATTTAATTACAGGTAGGCTAAGGGAAGAAAAAGAACTAAATAAGAATTAAACTCAACTCTTTTTTAATTGATATTATTTACTCTCTACCTAAAAAAATCCAATCTCTCTAACAATATACTTGGAAACTCTCAATAACATAAATCTTTGGGGACAAAGAAAAATATATTACCAGCTTTATATTTTGTAAAGGAAAAACTGGCTTCAATTTGCTTCATATCATATATAATAACATAATTTTTACATACTAATTGGATGACATTTTTCTTTTACCTTATCCACTACTTCATTTTTTTTAATTAATTTTTAATTGATATAAAAATAGTTTACATTGTTTCTTATCATTTATTGAATATACAAGATATAATTTACAATAAGGATGATATAGTTAAATTTATGGTTGAACTTCATTATATTATTTATTCAATCACAAACTCTTAATCATAAGATTTTTGTATAATTAGAAGTATGGATGCAAAACCTATCTACAGTCTACTATCCACCTATATATGACGCTAAATTTTCACTAAAATTTGTAATTAAAGAATTAAATTCAAAACTTTCCGTCACATTAGCTCTGATGCCATGCTATGAAACCAACTCATGACTCCTCATCATTATCGTAATTAGTGTATCCCGCTCATAGACAAACTATGGTCAGGGTCTGAGGAGGGAGAATAGATGGCAGCTCATACCCATACAGGAGTGTACGGTCAAAGAGTCCCTCAGCTCAAAAAGTTCTCAAAAAGGGAGACACCTACAACTATCCAAAAGCCTCCAACTCATAATTAAAAGCTTAAAATGATGATTATAGCCATAAGATCGAATATATGATGTGTTCTATAGATATCTATATTTATAATTGAGATGATGGTATAATGGAATATGTATTTGAAAATAGCATAAGTAGTAGAGAATCACCTTTTTGTGCAGACATAATTGATGCCAAGATTTGCCACTTGTAATTTTCTTTAGACTTAAATAATGATTTTTTTTTTTGAATTAATTCAAAAAAATAAATAATGATGGTTTTTAGTGAGATAATGAAGAGTGGAATATAATTGCAGAAAGAAAAACCGAAAATCTGGAGTTTGGAAAATGGAGGCTAACGTTAAGTTTAAATAGACTAGTCCTACTAAAAGTATTACTAATAAAGTACAGCTTGTAAAAGGAATTTGTATAGCTGTTATAAATCTCAATGCCTCACTCAAACTATTGTGCTTGTGCCATAACTTGAAGAAATATTGGATTAAATAATTTTTTTAAATTTTTTTTAAAGAGGTATCGAGAAATAAATTTTAATTCTCGAAATAAATATCTTTGTATTCGAGCCTAAGATTGAGTTTGTTAGAGAGAGATAATGTCATAATGTTTGAAGTGAAAAAAAAATCATGTTTGTTTGAAAGCATGTTTTTTTTTGTCTACGCTATCATATTGTCTTTCTTTGTTTATTGTTAATAACAACGAACAAAGAATTTTGACTTTTTTGAAAAGTTTTTTGTTAGTAACAATGAAAAAAATACCTGACCTAACTTTAACATGGAGATGCTTGTTTTAGAAATTATTAAAATTTTCTGAAATTTATCTTGAATTTAGTTATTAAAATAAGTTTTTTTTTTAATTTTCTAATGCTATGTTTGGAAATGATGATTTCATTTGAAAATTTGGAATTGGCTAAAATCTATTGTTTGGCAAGTCAAAAATTTACGAATTTGTATTTGGATCAAATTACACCATAGCTTTCAAAGTTGTTAAAGTTGAGGATTTGAGGATGACTACCGAAACCTTGTCATTCTCAATTCTTTATTTATGATTTTATAATTTAAATCCATAATTTGAAATGAAATATTTATTCCCAAACACCACATAATTAGCTAAAATGGTCAAAAGTATTATCCAAATAAAAGACCAATCTTAGGACATATGTTAAATGGGCAAAAGTTTCGAACTCTCAACCTCCAATTTCAAAGTTATACTCTCAACCACCTTTCATCGTCTATATCTACACTTTTAATTTGAAGGACTCTCATATCAGAGAGTTATATTCTCAACCACCTTTCATCGTCTACATCTACACTTTTAATTTGAAGGACTCTTATATCAGAGAATTTGCAGAGTATATAACATACTTCCTCAATCTAAAATTCTCGCTACATTTTAATTATGTGCACTATTCATCGTTCAAGTTTATTTTATATATTGCGATTAATATGTAATAAAAATATAGTCAAGTGAGATCTTGTTTGAATCGTCTAATTGCATATTTTCATAATGTTAACTTTTTATAATTTTTAGATTTGTATAATTAAAAATATAAATAAGCAAAATAACATATTGGAATGCGTAAAAAGTAAAATGCAGCAAGTATAATAGAATAGAAAAAATATTTTTAACCTCGATAATCTACTTAGGCTTTTGATTAACTTAATTTTTTAATATAATAAATCATGTCTTTATTTTAAATGACCCAAATATTTTAAACAAGTGCACTCTTTTAAGCTTCAAAAAGATCCGTCAGTGAGTGAAAGTAAGAAAAAGTTGTAGTAGAGGTTGAGTGAAAGGCACAAACACAAGCTTTAACCTTTTCAATGTATTACTCATTCCCGTTCTTTTTTATCGGCGACTTTGAATTGGGCACACATATTAAGAAGCGGTAGTTGAGAAATTTTAAATAATTATAATAATTGTAAAGGTGGTAATTGTGATATTTAAGTAATTATAATAATTATAAAGATATTAGTTGGGGTATTTTAAATAATATAAGTGGGGGTATTATGGTTTTTACTTGTGTAAACATAAAGTATTTAAATAAAAAATCTTTACTAAATAAAAAGTGAACAATTTGAATAAACCAGAAAATAGACAATAAAAAAGAAACGAAAAGGTGTATAATTATTGTGTCTTTTTTCCCACACTTTACTTTTCATTTTTTTTCTTGTCTTGTGTTGTGTGCGTATGACATGGGCTATTCAATTCACTTCATAGAGTCTTGTTTTCACATTTATAGGAGTAATATTGGTGAAATTTTAGTACTATTCATACCATCATCTTTTTAATTTATGAATTTTTTTATTTATTTTGCTTGATGTATGGATCTTGATTGATGCACGAATTAAAATATAAATTAAGACTAACGTCTTTGTACTACTTTCTCTATTCCGTAATGATTGCTACATTTTTCATTTTTGACAACTTTATATTACTTGCTATATTTCTGTTTTAGTTTTTAGTAATAAAACAATCATATAAAAATCTATTTTACCTCTATTTTTATCCAATTCTATACTTCACTAATTTTTTCCCTCTTCAATTAAGAAAAAGTGGCGGGTATATATATGTTATGCCCACCTTTTCTTAAATTCTGGGCCCATGCAAATGTAGCAAGGGAAGTATATATATGTTATATTTAGTTGACCAGTGCGGTTTCTGACTTTTTGTAGGCTTTAGGCAAAATTATAGATATAAACTTTCCCTACAGAAAATCAATTCTCTTTAATAAGTACTTGAAAAAAATAATAGTGATGAGTTTCTTTATATTTGAATAAATTATTTGTTTCAAGATCCATCTCCTGCCTCCTCTCCCAAACATGGCTTATTCCGAAAAATGTCTAATATAGACTCCAAATTACTATAAAGTAGGCCCATTATGTATGTTGGGCTCTGAGCAGTGACACTCCTACTTAACCCAGGAACGACCCCCATATTGACACACGTGTTAATACACTTATATTAAAGTTCTAATATATGTCTCTTTTGAAATTTGCACAAATATTAAGGTAATATATGAATCACAATAAAAGTGTGTACATCTACAAATTAAAAGGTGATACAATGGTAAGGTTTCCACTTGTACAAATTAAGAAGGAAACAGCCACAAAAAGTGTCCACATGTATAAATTAAGGAGGAAATTGTAACACCTCGCCCCCCTCGGACCGCCGGTGACTACTCATGGAGACTGTAGACTAGCCCCACAGACCAACACAAGTCTTTCCAGCGCACTTTGGCCTCACTCGTGCGCACCCGGAAAACTTCACAGGAGGTCACCCATCCTAAGATTGCTCTCCACGCCAAGCACGCTTAACTGTGGAGTTCTTAGCAAATGGGCTCCCTAGAAAAGAAAATGCACCTTGTTGATATGAGTAGTCTATCAATCTCTTTTTCAAGCTAAATCTGAGGTATCACAGAAATTACCAAAAAGGATGTTCAAATGTGCAAACTAAGGAGGAGACCACAAAAAAAAAAGTGTCCACATGTGTCAAAAATCATGGCTTAGAATAAAAATGAGACAATTGGAGTGAATTAGTCTAAAAGAAAATGAGACATTTGCTCTGAATTGAAGGGGGTATATTAAAAATTGTAAGTAGTTACATTGATATTATGATCTATATGAATTAAATAAAATTACACTTGATTGATTTTTAACTTAAAAATAAAAAATAAGATACAAATTAAAAGAGATTAGTAATATTGTAAAAAAAAATAATAGAGATAAGTTGGTTCATACATATAGATCCATGGACGGTTCTTTGGCCATCCGAGGTAGCTGACCGTTTAGGGCCTCCGGAAATTAGGGGTCTCAAATATTAAATGTTGCTATTCATGCTCGGGTTTGATCAACTCTTTTTAGTGATTATTTGTAAACCTTTTTTATTTGAAGTAATACTCCCTCTGTTCTTTTTTGTTCTTCCCATTTACTTTTTGCACAGTTTTCAAAGCAACTTTCGAGCCAAAATATCTCTAAATACGCATTATAAAAAATTATAAAAAATATATGATAAAAAAGTATACATTAAGACAAATCTAAAGAGATCTCATATGGATATATTTTATCATCTAAAAATGTCTTAAAAATCTTAATCAAATTTCTCTCTCCAAAAATGAAATATTCTAAACGGGAAGAACAAAAAAGAACGGAGGGAGTATATTGCTAGTTGCTACAATACATTTTGTATTGAATTATTTTTTTTGAAGTGAAAAACTTTTTATCTTATAATATATGTTAAAGGGTCCCGTTTAAAAAAAACATCGCAAAAATAAATAGGGCCTCCAAAATCTTTGCTCCGGTCTTGTACAGATCTATCAAGATTTTTTTTTTTGAACAAATAGATTTATCAAGAGTATTAGCCTAAATAAGTACATATAGTGCCTACGAATATTTACTCATATATTATACTCCATATTGTTTGTACATACGAGTACAAACTTATTTGATTTGATCCTTATAAGAAAAACTAAGAAATAATTAAAGGGTATGTCATACACTTCATTTCAATATGTTTTTTTTTTTCTCTTTTTAAATTGCATTTTAAGGTTTTTTTTGTGCCATTTTAATTATTTTTGTGTATTTTACCTCACACTCAAGCAAGATTTCAAGGATTTTGAAAGAATAAGGGTTATTTGAAGACTTGACATGCTAGATAAGAAAACCAACATTTTTATTAAGTCAAATACCAGTGTCGTTCCTAATAATTTTTGGGCCCTAGGCGAAAACTAAAAAAAGGGCCCTTAGTCATTCGCTTAACTAAGAATTTCAATGTTGCAAGTTCGATTCATAATAGATGCTACTTATGCAAATACTAATTTAATTATAAGAATTAACTCAATTTGGGCCCCTACATGAGTTGGGCCCTAGGCGGTTACACCTCAAAACTATCCTCAGGAACGGGCCTGTCAAATACATGTCGAGTATTCTTTTAGTACTTAATCATATTTCTCGTCTTAAATCGAAAGATTTACGAACAATCAAACAACTCATAAAGATCGGTGTAGTATTGACATTTCACCGATCCAATTGTTTCTGCATTATAACTTTGTAATTACATGTTTAACCCTATAGTAGTAAAAATAAATCATAAAAAGTGAAATTAGATGGTTATTTATTTTAATTAACCAACATTGAAGCGTTCAAAACAAACCCGATGACCTGATAGACATCCGACTCTATAACCGAATCCGATTTGACCCGACTTAAAAATGAATCTACAATTATCTAAAAATCAATGTGAACACAAAACCCAATTTTGAACCGACCCGAAACACCTGACCCCAAATCAACCCGTTGACCCGAATGAACACTTACTTTGTGTAGTAGATCAAAATAGTTGCTCAAATATTTAGAAGACTCTAATTACGTATGTATTAGTGTGGATACTTTGCCTTGGGAAGTAATACGAATGTTACGTAAAAGAAAACCCTTTTTAGAGACCGTCTATACTATAGACGTCTTTCAAGAGCTCAGTCCATATTTTCCTTTTAACTTATAAAATTACCAAATATTTTTTTTAATTTATCAATTGAGTTAGCTCCAAAACTTGTAACGTCTATCGTATAGATGATCTCAAGTAAGAATTTGTGATGCGTAATTATACTCTTTTTGAGTGTAGTATCACATGCATGCATTCACATATCATTTCATAAACCTAACAATTTCCCAAATGGGAGACCAAAGCTTGAAGTGGTGAGGGGGGGGATGTAGGGGGACATGGCCTCTTGTAGATTGTTCTACTATTAACCAAACATACCTATCCATATCAAACCAAATTAAATATCTATGATTTTAATTAAGTATAATGTGTGAAGCCTAAAACATAATAAGTACTACCTTTGTTTTTTTGATTATCCTTTTTACCTGTTCATATGAAAGACCGTCACTTGGTGAGATAACCTCAAAAAAGACTTTATATTTTCATTATATATATTAACTATGCTATTTAACTCATGTATAATGCAAGTCGCTCAGTAAGACCGTCTCATTTTATTCAAAAGAATGTCACTTAGCTTAATTAAGATATACTCATAATGTCTATGTCTATGTTTATGTTTAGGTAATAACTTCAATAAACAAATTTTCTTTTACAATGTTAGCTTTATATATACTTCCTTCGTTTCATAATACTTGCTACTGATAGTGGCATTTTCTCACACAATATGTTACACTCAGTAACAAGTATTATGGAACGGAGGAAGTACTATGTAACCAAATGCTTCATCCGTTCCATTATACTTGCTACATTTTACTTTTCATGTACTATTTCAACGTGTTACTTTGCTTATTTATAAGTTGAATTGTACAAATCTAAAAATTATAAAAAATTAATATTATGAAAGTCTGCAATTACACGATCAAAAACAAGTTCCCACTCGAATATATTTTTACTTACTCATTAGTCGCAACATATAAAATAAACTTAAACGATGAATAGCGCACATAATCAAAATGTAGCGAGTATTTCAGGACGGAGGAATATAATTTATTACTTTTGCTATTTTTAATCGCTATATTTTTCTTTTTATGTGAAAATTTTAGAGGAAGTATAGCTATTAAAAAAGATGGTATAACTTTAATCTTAATAATTAAACGTTATTGACGTGTTGTAGACCCCCTAATCAACATATGGTAAGGTTTACATCAAGATTAAACGTTTCAATGTTGGCATATGGTAGTTTAAGATGTGATAGTACACATTGGATGAATGTGCCATTTTCGTACAATCATCTCATTGGAAGTATTAGGCCGTGATAATTTGTCACACAATCTCACCGTGGCCCACTCGTGGGGTCACGGGACATCCGTGGGTTCTCGGGCCCACAAACCCACGGGTCAAGAGCATTGACTTGCATATGACAATAGGAGGATTAGCTCACCAAGTATATATGCAAGTCCACAACCCACTTTTTTATCGATGTGGAATCTTATCTCACATGTGAAGTATTTCCAACAGGAAGTAAAAGGACAACAAAATAAACTAGTGTTTTGCAACAAATTATTCTTTATTTTGCTCTCAAATTGACATTGATTTAGCTAATATGACCATGGAAGGTGAACTTGTGAAACACATATCTTGAATGAAAAAAGTGTCTTAAGAATCTAAGTGTAACAACTAAAATAAAAATAGGATAATAGATTAAGAGTGTAACGGAAAAGATAAGAAATGCATATATATAGAGTAAAAGAATAAATGAATAAATAAATAGAAAATAAAAAAAAATAATACTAATAATATTGATAGAAATGAGAAAAAGCTAGAGAAAAAGATTAAAACATTCGATTATATTAGGTGATCATAGTGTTTTGCTAGAAATAATTTTGTTATGTACATTAACTAGATTAGTGCATTGCTATTTGCTACTAAAATCGGATCCTATGTGGTCACACATATAAGTTACCGATCGGTTAAGACAGTATCAATTGCATAAGATCCCTTTTGGACTAGTAAGTGTAGGAGTAGGAGTTACTATTATGGTTTGATGAAGTGTTTTAATTCCACACAAATTTAATTTCATTGATTATTATTACATGTAAAGAGCATATGAAAGATTCATGTATTTGTGTATAAATAGATGCATTTTGCTCAATATTTTGTATAAGCTTATGTGTTAATTTTGTCTATTTTTTTTTCCTAAAAGTAATAGAAATAATAGTTTTGAATGGATTTGAACATATGTTGAAGATCAATATAAGTGCACTGATCGCACTCTCCGTATGGGTATGAGTTACCGTTCGTTCTTCTCTCCCCAGACCCTTATCATATTTTGTTATGAGCGTGATACTGGATATAATAATGATGATGAATATAAGTGCATTGCATCATTTCATGTTAGAAGATTAAAAGGACTACACATCCTTTGATTACACGTAGAAGAAATGAAACAAATACCTAACTCATTGCATTGTGTGTACCAAGAAGAGTATTACCACCTAATTCTATGTTATTAGATAGGGCACATCCTCACCCTCTAAATTTCCATCCTTTTTAATACGTTTTGGTGTCGGTAGTCAAGCACACAACACTTTATAGACAAGAAAAAGATAACACCTATAATAATATTTTTTTAATTACATCTCATTTGAAATATATAAATTTTAGTCAAACTTTGACTATTAATTTTTTCAGTATATATAAATTAATTTATGATGGGAGATTTTGATGTAAACTCATTTCAAAGAATATTTTCTAAATATCAATTTTTTAAAAAATTTTTATGTACAGAATTAAAGTCTTATATTTTGCTTGATTTCTATGCTTGGCTAACGTGGGTCTAAGATGCATGATTTTAGTTATTTGCAGGTTCCTCTCTTTGAAGACTCTTGAGCCGGGGGACTCTTTTGACCGCCCTCTCCTTATGGGTATGAGACGCCGTCTATCTTCCTTCCCCAGACCCAGACCTTGACCATAGATATAGTCTATGAGCAGGATACACTGGGTATGATGATGATGAACTTTTTAAAATTTTAAAAAATTCAAAATTTAAAGTTGTCTGATTTTTAAATTTATATTAAAATCTGAACATAAATGAAAAAAAAAAACAAATGGAGTATTTCTTTTGCATATCTAGCAAGTCTATAAAAAAGACTAATCATGATTCCTAATCACCTTTAACAAATTTAGAAGCTTTTTGTTTTTGATTAAACAAGTGACAAAAGTAATTTACCTAAAAAGGCAAACAAGCTTTAGTTCTAGTCATAAAGCCTAACCCTAAATGTGGGCCATAATTACACTCAAGATAATTATAAGTCTTTGTTTAAATTCAATGTTTAGAGAAATTCTTTTATTTAATCACATGAATTATAAATTACAAAAATATAAACTCTTGTTTTGTGGGTGCTTTCACTAGTTGATGTGTGAGTTTGAGTTTGATGTTTGTGAAAGATGACTAATAACTAACACTTTGATGCATGGTTGAGATGTTTTCAAGGACAATTATAAGTCAAGACAACAATTTAAGGACATGGACCACTATTTGTCATAATAGAGCTTGAGTAATTACAAAGTATATATTATAATTATAATTATAATTTTATAATAATATAGGTAGTACATTATGGAGTAGAGCACATTAATACAAAGGTATAATATACTTCCTCCGTTCCGAAATACTCGTTACATTCCGATTTTGTGCACTATTCATCGTTCAAGCTTATTTTACATATTGTGACTAATGTGTAAGTAAAAATATAGTCAAGTGGGATCTTGTTTGAATTGTCTAATCGCATACTTTCATAATATTAAATTTTTATAATTTTTAGATAAGTGTAGTTTAAGATATTAATGATCAAAATTGTGCATTGAATTGTGTAAAAAAGTAAAATGTAACAAGTATTATGGAATGGAGGAAGTATGGTTTTTCATGAAAAATAATGAGGATAAATGCCAATATTTAGATATATGGTTTTATTGATGTAGATATTTGTCATGTTTGTCTCATTATTCCCATCAAATATATAAATGACTAATTGATTATTATTAGTATAATTATAATGTAATTAAAGTTTAAGGGAGTGTTTGATGTATATTTCTATCAAGTTAAAAACAAAATCAGATAATACTTAAATTTATTATCACTTTATGTTTGAATTGTTTGGTTGGTAAACTTTTACATTACTTTGAGTTTTCTTTCTCTGTTATAATTCTTTAAATCACTGGCACCGAATAATAAAGTAACGATTTCTTGATTTGTCTTTTTTTTTTTTTTGGTAGGGGTGGAGTCAAAAATAATAACTAAGAGTATCGAGAAAATATAAAACAATATTAGTAATATATAATTGAAAAAATTTTGTAGAGATCAAACTAGAAAATAACTCGTAAGAATAGACTGTGAAAGTAGGTCGCAAAGGCTGGCCCCTTGTGGGGTGTGCCCTCATTCCCTATCTTTCTCTCCTAGTTTCCAAATTTTCTCTCGTCTAGAACAATATTATTAACCATAATATAAATATTAAATTGTCTAAATATACTTATTACAATTATAATTTTCAAATTCTAAAAATCCAAAACTATTTACTTAGAGAAGGTAATAGAACGCACACCCTAGCGTTCACGTGCTCCTCCAAGCAAATTGAACAAATCTAAAACAAAATATCAAACACAAATTCTTGTTATATACCGTCTATAACATAAATGGGTAAATAATGGACTTCAAGTGCTCGTTCGAGCACTATGACACTCATTTCTAAGGTCCTTAGTGGTCGTTCGAGCATTGGAAGAAATTGTAAGGTAGGCAATAGTTTATAGACGTCGTTGATATTCTCATTAGAGGATAAGTGCACTCGTCCGAGCAAGACTAGTTTTGCGTGCTTTAATTAATTGATTTTAGGAAAATTTATTTAGAATAGTTCAATTTTTTTATGATCTATTAATAATAATTTCACTTATTGATTAATGATGAATAATCCCAACTTTAAAAGGTATTTTCCTAGAGTAATCTTTGGTAACCCAATTACTTACTATAGCAAGTAATTCACCAAAAAAATAAATTGAATAATTTAAAATTAGAGGAATTTTTTTTTAATTTACATTAAAAAAAAATTCTAAATAATAAAAAAAAATCATAATTCTTTTAACATTTTTTTTACATTCTTTTGACATTTTATTTTAAATTATCTTTTCTTTTCTAAAAAAACTTGCTATAGCAAGTCATTCGGTTACCGGGTTTACTCTAGGAAAATGCCCTTTAAAAATAGAATTATTTATAGTTAATCAATAAATGGAATTATTATAGGAAAATCATGAAAATATTGGATTATTCAAGGTAATTTTCCCTTGATTTTATAGACATGACTTCATATAGACATATATTGTTTGGTGCATATAAAAAGCACAAAAATTTGGTGGGGTCAAAATTAATACCTTTAAGATCAAAATTGAAAAATGCCAGTTAAGTTGTTACACATGCGAATTGCACCGACCCAAATTGACAGTCTCATTATGATGTCGTCTCGTCCAAGATCAGCTGCAAACACAAAATTCTTGTGAAAGACGATCTCTTTCAAAGACCATCTCTAATTGGGTCAATCCATTATACATTTATTGAAATATTATCAGTAGACATTAAAATAATGTAAGTAAACATTTAAGATATTGTAAGTATACATTAAGAATATGATAAGTAAACATTATGAATAATGTATGTAGACATTAAAATTACGATAAGTATACATTAAGTTTTAATAGGCTAGACCTAAGAAACGTCTCTAAAAAAAATGATCTCTCAAGAGACTAGCGGATTGCCAGAACTCCCCATAAGTCATTTTATGATTCAATCACTCCAAAATCCAACAAATACAAGTCATTTTATGACTCAACCACTCCAAATTCCAACAAATACCAAACACTAATAGCCAGAGTTGGAAACATAGCTCCTTCAGCTAAAGATTTAGGCAAAATTTTATACGATGTATACAGAATTACAGATCTTTCCAGCTGACAGCAACAATAAGTCATAACAATGACAAGATATTATAATTATGTAGCAAAACTTAAAACAAATAACTTTTTAGCTACAATTACAATTTACAAGACTATGAATAATACAATATATTACAATGATCTACCAAGTACAAACGAAACATACTACTGTGAACTATAAAACATTTTGTACAATACACCTAAAATTCTACTCCATCCATCTAAATTGCTACATTTAACAATTCAAATATGAGCTTTCTGTAATGCATCAAAATGGATGAAACGGAGGGAATATCTTACTACACCTACAAGAACCATAGTTCAAAACAAGGCCACATCATCATACCGTAAAGATTTTTGAGCATGCAGCGATCAGCTGCATTGACCGTAAAATGCGTTTTGCGACCATTAGTTTTGCACTATGACGGAACATAATAACAGTACTGAGACGAAGGAAGAACATTTGTGAATCTAAGGGTAGATTTACTGTCATAACGACAATCCAAGACAAGCAGCAAGCTAGAGAAGATTTTTACCATTGAAGCTTTGCCGGCATTCTATGCTTTCTTTCTCCGGTGTAAATGTTGGCATTGACGGAATTGACCGGATAATCAACTTCCTACAGCTCCTCCAACTAGGAGATGTTTCAAAGTTACAGTGAGGAGATGAAATTCTTTTACAGTTAGGAGATGCAGACTTAACACAAGTACTAGGAAACAAATAATCACCCTTCAAAGCATTGGAGTCGAGAGCATCATCGGTTGCTATCTTGTTATTATCGTTATTACTTTCTTCCTGAAAAGCTGTCTCATCTGATTGGTCGAGTGCGCATGATTCAAGGATACGTCCTGTGGGATGCATTGAGCACCCGGGGGGCATGCCATCAAATTGAAAAGGCCGTCGAACAGATTGCCTGGTAAAATGAATTTCAGAAGTTGTTAAGTATATTTAATAATTAATATTCAGAAATGAGACTTGAGTTGAAAAATGAAAACAAGAGTACATTTAGTACCTTGCATTCTTTAAAGCTTCTAGTGTTGCTTGATTATCATCATTCTTGTCTTCTGTTATGAGAACATCACACGAACTGACATCCGATGCATTTCTTTGAAGAAATTTTGAACCTTGAAATACAATACTTTCAGTTCTTAGTAGTAGACTCAGAAGAAAATAGTCACTCTTATGTTACTAGCAAAAGCTTAATTCACTAGATGCAGTTTTGTAGTTTAATATAAGAAGCTGCAAATGGAGCAATTCACTTGACAAGACATTGATTTAAATCGACATGGTATGAATACGATCTAAACTATAGAATTTTGGTCTGAAGCCAGATTTGTGCATTAGAAAACTAGACTTGTATGTGATGGAGTGTTATATTAAACGACCGTATTTGCTTAAAGTAGAAGAAAAGAGATATAAAATAGGAAAGGAAAGAAAAGAAAAACTCCTTGAATTCCCCGGTGTGCGTGGAAGGTGGGTTAAGAAATTGTAAACCCAAGTTCTTTTGCACCTTGTTTGGATTAAAGGAATTGGAGGGATATGATTTCTTTTGTTAGATATCAATTTTGATGGGGAGAGATTTGTAATTGGAAGAAAAAAAATCTTTATTCTTCCCTGCTTTTCCTTTCCCTCCTAAACAAAAGGAAAACTATTGAAATAAGTAGCACTCTAAGGCCTAAAGTCTCTAACTTTATCCTTAGAAAGCACCCAAGACCAATGGCAAGGGTGTTCTATACAAATGATAAACAAATACTTCAAACAAGCAATGAAAAGAAATAAAAAGCAATAAATAAATGACACAATGATTTACGAGGTTCACCCAATGTGGGCTACGTCCTCCTTGTGGTGGTTAGCTTGCTTGTATTAATGTGAAATAATCAATGGAGTTCAATGAACTCTTACAATGGGGAATAATACTTGGAGAAGAAGAAAGTAAGAAAGAAAGGGTTTGTGTTTAGGCTTAGGGTTAAGAATCTACTTAGAAATGTGTGTGTAGAGAGGTATTTATACATGTGCATACAATGGCTAATGATTGGGAATGGGCCCAATACAATTTAAGACCCGTATGGATTATCGCAAGAAAAACAGAGGTGCTGCAGTACTCGGCTCGACCAGGTCGAGCAGCATAGGCCTTGGTCGAGCGAGGCATGTTCAGGTGGAGCGAAGGGGTCAGTTGGCTTCTGATGTGGTCGAGCCTTAGTGCTCGACTCAAGCAGCAACTGTGAGGGTCGAGCAGCAGCTAGTGACAGCATTAAGTGGCTGTTTTGGTCTCATACAACATGGGACCACTTCATACTCATCCATTTAATCATCAGCCTGAAAGCTACCAAAAAGTTTCCACCCCGGTCATGTGCTCCACCCTTAATCACCGCCAGACCTACATTACAACTCTTCTCACCTCAGTTGCAAAAGGGCCAAGTGACTAATTTGACTGTGGAAACTCAGATCTAGATAGAATATTAATGTTGTTTTTATTAATTTTCAAGTTAAATGACACATCTCAATGTAGGATGCTTTTTATGTCTCAATAAACAATTCTATTACCCATTTTTTGTAGTTAATTTAAATTTGTCCAAACTACAAAACCTAGATTTGACATATCTAAATTTGAGTCCTGAACTGAACTCTTATAATGCCAGAAACATAACTAAATTTTATGATATAAAAGAATAGGTCCTAAAATCTCACCTTCGTAGCAACCAAATGTGTTTTTACATCCTTCACATCTGCAGTTCAGAGAACAACCAACACCGCCCTTGAAAAAAAAAAACCCGATGTCCTCATCAGTATTTATAAACAAGCATGAAATGAAAAATGAATGACAGAACCTACCTGAAAGCATTCACAATATTTCTTCAAGCAACCAGATTTCTTGCAGTTGCATCCTCTTTTATGTCTGGCTGAAGCTGGAGTATTCTTTATCTCATCCTACAAAAGCAAGAGAAAACAGAAATACTTTAGTACAATTGATGGCAAATCAGTTAGACTAACGGTGTGTTTGGATAGAAGGAAATGGAGGGAAAGGAAAGGGAGGGAGTTGAAGGGATGGAAGATCTCTTGTTTGGATAACAAAATAGAAGGGAATGGATTTGGAGGGAATGGATATAGGATTTTTATTAAGGTATCTTTCCGAAGTTGGAAAGAGTTGAAGGGAAAACTCTACCTCCTTCCTTTCCCTTCCCTTCCCTCCTTAACAATCAAGTGTTATTTTCCTTTCATTTCTCTTCCCTTCTTTTCCCTTCCCTCCCTTACCCTTCCTTCCCTTTCTTTTCCCTCCAAAATTAATATCCAAACATAGGTAAAGCTGGAAAAGCATCAGCAATGTACCACAGTATTTGGAGTGGCAGCACACCGAATTACTTTAGGAGCAAATGCAAGTGGATTGCGCGACTCTATCTGTCGACGAGCTTCAAGCACAGTATCCTCGTGAATGGGCTTGTTGAAGCATTCCTGGCAATTACAGGGCTCAACGCAGTACAAGCCAGCCGCAAAACACTCACAGTAACTGCATCAAAGAATGAGCAATTTAGAAAATCAATTCAACATGGAACCATTAAATGCTCAAAAACTAAGATGATAATTAATAGTCGATGTAAAACTTTAGAGAAAGAAACAATCAAAAAATGATAAGTCTTTCACCAATAACCAATTAGACTTTGTTATAGGCCAAGAATAATTCTAACACTTTGTTAGGATGTAGGGATGTAGAGGGAAAGGAAGGGGAGAGATTTAGAGGCATTGAAAATCCTTTGTTTTAATAACTAATGGAGAGAGGGAGACATTTAAAGGGATATTAATGGATAATTTATAAGGGTAAAGTTTGTGATAGAGGTAGGAAAAACTCAATACTGTGGCTAGGTAACTTAATATATCTCTGCCCCTTATAAATTACATGCATCTTCTGTTTAATATTCTTGAAATCAAGTAACAAATTACCTACAAGAATGTACACACTGTTCATTTTCAAGTAATAAAAGGGTGAGGAAGAGTATCGATTTTCCTTTCAAATATTTCCGACTTTGTAAGATTTTGTAAAGGACAGAAATTCTTTCATATCCACTCCATTTCCTTCTCATCTCACCTTCTATTTTCTATCTGAATGAGGAATGAATTTTCTATTCCCCTCTCCCTTCCTTCCCCTTCCCTCCTATTCTCCCCCTCCTTTTTTTTTCTCTTGAATTGCTATCAAAACAAAGTGTGGAAGTTTCACTTTTCAGTAAACTATTTCTGTTAAACACTCATGGGATCTTCATCCAACTACCGGCAATGGATATATGTTATCTATATCTAGCAATTGAATATGTATAAATAATATAATTAAAAGATAAAATAGCAAGTAAAATGAGATTTTATAAATGCGCTCACAGCTTTAAGCATTTTGATCTCTTGCAATTGCATCGCTTGCACGAATCAGCTTCTCCTATGTCTCCTAGCTTCTGCCTGCACAACGAAAAATCAAATGAAATTCATCAAAACTTCGTATTAAAAGCTCTTACCAGCTCATCTTTAGAAAAGATGTGCAAAGGTGCGCACTGAAAGAACCAAAGCGGCTGTATGGAAACCACACTGAAATGCTGTGGTAGAAGTTAGAACTCTGTTAGAACAATGGATAACACTGACACATTACAGTAGAAGACTAGAAGTAAGCACCTCTTCTTCTTGGGAGAATTTTGAGGAAGCTCAACACCATCACCAAATGTAGAGGTCTCAGATACATTTCTAGACACCTGAATTCCATCATTCTGTTCGTCAGATTCTCTCTCGAAAACTTCTGCCTCCATTTTAACAGTAGGTCTTGTATCAGAAAGCGAAGATTTAGCGCATGGCGAACTTTTTAATTTCCTTCTACAAGTCAAAGTCTGACTCTTGACAATTATTTTGTTTTTAGAAACAGCTGCTAGCACATTTAAGTGCAAACCAATACCAGGGAGTGCCGATGCAAATTTGTTGCCCCTAGTTCTGCTGGCCATCACACACTCATCAGCTGAGGTGTTCGAACTAACACCTTGTTTAGTTGGAGAATCAGCAAGCAGTTTCCGATAGTGAGATCCAGACATATCATACACTAGGCATCGTCTTCTTGCCGTCTGCTGCTGCACAGAAGAAAGTTAAACAAAAGTATTAAATGTCAGTTAGGTCACAATTAAAGTCAATAAGTGCAGCAAATGAGGGCACTTATAGATCATGAAGAAGTAACATTAGTAGCACATGAAAGAGGATAATATCAGAGATCATCATGGAAAAATAGTAAACAATGATCAGCAGAAAATGAACCACCAGGAGTCAAACTTTGCAATAGTAGTTTATACTCTAGTAGTCTAGTTGAAGCAGACCATTGGCTGCCATATAGCATGGTAGAAGCTGTTTGTATTAAGTTTACTAAACAACTAACCAATAAACTATGTAGTTTTGTAATGTTAGGCAATCAACTCGAAAAAGATGATTAATTGTCCCCCTCTATCCTTTTGGAGAAGTATAGACGTTTCCAAGAGTATCAAGGTGATAGCCAAGACCCAACTATCATAAGCATACACTCCGTCCAATTCTTTAACTTGTACAATTAATATTCCCAATGTGAGTTTTTTGGGAATAATGGAGCAAACTCAAAGGGATGGCGAAGAGAGTAGTTTATTGCAAAGGAATCAATAAACGAACATACTTCTCTAAGTAATCAATATGAGGCTGAAAAAAAAATGGTGGATACTAATGTTAGCTATATAATGCTAATATCTTGTATTTACCTTGTTATCCATTTCAGTCTTCAAACTGTGAACTTCCTCAGCCAGCACATCACATGTAATATCAATAGGTACTTTGTCCCTTTTGTTTAAATTTCCAATGTTTCCTACTTTATTTGTGGAAACTTCCATGGGATGGTGTTCTAGATCAGGACAAACAGAATCTATTTTCTGTGGACCATTAATATGTTCACTAGGAGTCTGCAAGACTGTTGCAACAAAAGCATCCAGTTGATCATTAGAACTCTCTTTAGCATCCGAATTACAGTTTAAGACCTCGGAGGCTTCACGTCCAAGTTTATCCCACTTGCATTTTTCCATATTTGGTTCAATAATCTGTTCCATGTGACTTTCCTGCACATCCATTTCATTTTCAACTGTATTATCTACTTGTTTGGGATTATCTTGCACGATTTTTGCCGGGAATAGTTCTCTACCAGCAACCTTAAACCCATGATGTGGCTTCGCAGAATCACATTCATATTTCAAAGCTCTTGGGATCTCAGAGATCAGCTTGGAGGATGAGTCAGTAGAGCTGACATTTACCTCCCTGTTAATTGTGCCCACCTCTGAAGTATGCAAATCACTTGGTTCAATTTGAACAGATGACTCTGCAGTTTCAGCCCCAAAAACTTTTTGAAAGTTGTCATTCTTTAGAGCATTAGTAGCATGACTTGCCCTAAGATGAGAAAAAAGGTAAAAGTTTAAGTTCCCTAAAAATTAACCTTTGAATCAGGCGTTGTTTATTGGTATTAAATGGTGGTATAGTGGAAAAAAAAAACGACACATTGCATTGCATGGGCTGCATTGCAAAGATTTTTCAAAAAAAACTCAAACTGATATTTCTCGTGTTGTGAGGGTGTAAAAAAGCGCATTTTGGGCCATTTCAAGGGATATTTCATGCTTTTGATCGATGTTTGGCATTATCATAAACACATAACTCTAGTTGTTGTATCATTGTTTCGTTGCCACGATTATAACCATTATTGCATTTTTTTTCATGATGGGAACAAATTTTAGTGTTAATTTTCACAAAATGTTTTACGTCATTCCCATGGTGATGAAGCTTTCATTCACCACATGTGTGTTTCTTCACAAATTTCTATTGCCACATGATACCACAATTGCAAGCAGTAATGGATGGAAATGGATTTTATGAAGAGAAAAAAATAATTAGAGTAGAACAAGCATGATCATAAACCTTGTCAATTAGTTAACCAAGAAAAATTTCATTAAAATTTCATCACATTTCCACCATTTATTACCAATAACCAAACGGGCCGTTAGGAATTAAATCAAAAAACACATAATCATCACCTCGGGATCTTAGGGTCCTTTGGATAAGTTGGTGGAGTCTGCAAGACTTGAGGAGAAGAAAAACTGAGAAGGTGAAATGATTGTGAGCTTTGGCCCAAGCTAAATGTTTTAATAGGTGACAAAGTGCTGATGTAATTGAAGACAGGAGAATCCTGCAGATGATCATTATTTTGTCAGAAACTTAGATACAAGATTCAAAATATGTGTACATATATAATATGAGACCTAAAATAAACCAGCAGATGTGAGAATCAAATTTTCATGATAGATGATAAAGGCTTCCAATGAAAGAAACCAATGGCAAGAAACCAGTCTATTACCGCATGCTCCATTATGCTAGTTCTATATAATTTACAAAAACAATATGGAAGCCTAATTGACTCAAATAAAAAGAAAATCGAAAAACTTTTAAGAGGTCAATAAGCATGTGGTAGATCATAGGGGCATAGTGCAATAACAAGGTCGCATAGAACGTATTGGCCAAGAGGTATTCAAATATACTAAATATCACCCACAATTGCTTAAGAATCCGAGAACGTGTAACATTTCAGCAATACATTATGAAGACCACTATCGTACTCAAATAAATTTGTGGAACATGTTGTTAGGTTGGGGTCTAGTAATAACTCAGTCCTGGCTAGCTTCTGCTTACGTCACCTAGCCCGAGAAACAAGATATTCGACTGGGCTATCAAGAGGGCCATAAACACCACTAGAAGTACTTGCGTCTATCTGTGTACACAAAAACCTACCACTAAGGTCTCTAGCGACGGTCCAATCAATAGGTGTCCCATAGAATGTGTGGGAGTTTGTCCCTGTCCAAGCCGGTACACCTATCGTTGTCGAGGAACTACGCCCGTCTATCAACTCAATTTCCTATTTTACCCCTAGTTCTTTTTGTCCGACTCCTGTCTAAAATAAACTCTATCAACTCAATTTCCTAATTTAGTGATTTTATAGAAAAAAAAAAGTGTGAGGAGAGTTTTGACTTTTGAAGGAGAGACAAAATTGGAAATTCAATGAAAATATGACAACACTGTGAGGATAAATAAACTTAATTTTATTTAAGTTGGTGACTTGCGAACACCTAAATGAACGTAATGGTCAAATAAGCATCTCACCAAGCTCTGGTCACGAGATCAATTCCTGATCAAGGAAAAAACTACCAATTTGGCGATTTCCTAGAAATAATTAGGTCATCAAACACTATTCCTGTAAAATTAATCACTTCTAACATTAGGAATTCAAGAAACTCCTACAAAAGATTTAGAATTTAGGATTAAATTTCAACTATACTCCATTTCCACCATGATTCTCCCAAAATAACACTCCTACTTGTGAGAAATGAAGAATTTTCAACAAAACAACACTCAGAAATGTAAAATTGAACTTAAACAAACACCAACACAAAAAGTATATTACTCTAATTCACTAGAAATGCACATAAGACAAAATTAAAAGCCAAAACATTCATAAAAAGAACAATTTTGCATGCAGATCTAAAACATACTGAAGAATTGCCAACAAATTAACACAAATTGACACAAATTAAGTTTTCACATTCACATAGCAATCATAATCATCATCATCATCATCATCATCATCATCATCATCATCATCACATCCTGTAAATTCGTTCATAAAATTCACATAAGAACAAACAAAATCCACAAATAAAACAGTAAAATACCTCAAATTTGGAAAGAAACGAAGAAGGACTAGGTTCAGCAGTTTTATCTGGAGTATCCATCAAGAGAGAGAAATGAGCATTTCTCCCTCTTTCCCTTCGTTGTTTATCTCTGTATATAGAAACCCCAATTTCAAGGAGCAAAGACAAGGAGGGGAGTATTTATTTTTTCTTTTTTCCTTTCTCCTACTTCGTCCCCCTCACTAAACCAAATTAATACTAATAAGTTACTTATTGGTCCATAATATTCACGACAATTAAGAAAAATAGATATTTTTAGACTATTGTTTTGTTGAAGAAAAATAAGGACTATAATATAAATATTTATGAAACATTAAACATTAAAGAAAAGGCACAAATTCTTGTATATATTTTCTAAAATATTGTAGGTATGTATGTATTAAGAATTATGTAAGTAAACATTTAAGATATTGAAAATAGGCATTAAGGATACTAAACATTAAGAATAATGTAAGTAGACATTAAGAATATGATAGATAAACATTCCTCTTTAATGAGTTGGGCTTGAGATACATTTCTCAAAGAAAAGATGTTTCAAAAGACTAGCTGAAGAAAAAGTTAATGAATAAATGTTAAAAACAATATCAATAAAATTAGTGAAAAACAAGCAATATAAACACGGTTAAAATAAAATTATCAATCAATATGTTACTTGAAACTATAAATATTAATTAATATTTAAATGAATATAAATAATGTTAATAATGTCTAAATGATGTGATATAAATAGAAAAATAACTTAAAAAGAACAAGAGATAAAACGATATAAAATAGCAAATGAGAATAACTTTTAAAAAAACTACTCCAAAATAATTGGGACATTGTTTATAAGTATAGACGTCTCTTAAGAACTCAGCTCACCGTACCAGGTTAGAATTTGTGTAGGGACATAGGGTCAATTGTTGTTTTTAAAATTAGGTTTGGAAGGCGTATAGGCGGGAAAGTTGGATGAGGAATGAAGATACGCTCCACTTGTCACGTCAATCTTTCTTAAACTTGTCGTTTTGTACTATTACAAGTTTTATTTTTTTTTGGAAGTTGGGGCAGATGTGTTCATATGCGTGATTGAATTAATTTTGGATAAACCCTATGATAGGAATAGTTTTTAACTTTTACGAATTTTTATAGTAATGTTTGTTTTTCGAATTACAGTTATAAAAATATCAAAGTCTACATGATTCAGTAAAAATAAAAGAATTACGACCCCTTCACCTTTAATTCGAATCACCAAAATGGTCGTGATTTCGTCTGAATAGTAAGAGTTTGGCACTTTAGTGGTTGTAATTCGTAAAAAATGAAAATTTTGGATAAGATTAATTATTAAAAAAAAAAAGCTCAAAATAAGAGTGAAATGAATTTATTTTCATATATAAGCGCTTACAGCCCCAGAGCTTAGGTTTGGCACTGTTCGCAGTTACTACTGCGAACAGAGGGTAATTAGTCAAAAAAAGTCAAACAGATTATTTCCACTTTCTAAGTGCGAACAGAGGAAACCTGGTCAAACAGGGTCAACTCTCTGTTCATAGTTACTAACTACGAACATAGGACTGAACAAGTCAAAAAAAGTCAAACAACATGTTCCCTAAGAGTAAGTAGGAACAACTTGTTTGACTTTTTTTTACCAATTACTCTCTGTTCGCAGTTAATAACTGCGAACATTGCCGAACCTGAACTCTAGGGCTGTAGGCGCTTATAAATGGAAATAAGTTCATTTCACTCTTATTTTGTGCTTTTTTAGAATCTTATCTATTTCAAATTTTCGCAAAAAATAAAAGTAAGATTGTAAATCGCAAATTATTCTTATTTTATTGAATAATAAGTTTAATTGAGAAAAAGGGGAAATAAACATCAAAAAAATATTATAATAAAATTAGTGGAAATTTGAGAACAATAATTAAATAAATGTTTAAACAAAGTTGGTGAAAAATATGTGAAAACAATAAGCTAATATAGATATTCTAAATCAAACTTAGTGGAAAATATATGAGGAAAATAAGCATTAAAAAAATTTAAAATTGTGATAAATAAAATTAATTTTCCAAAATTTATGATGTAAATGAAAAAATTGCTTAGAAAACAACAAATAAAACGATATAAAATGACAAATGAAAACAAGTTTTAGAAAAAATGGAGTAATTGGTTTAGTTTTCTGATTTTCTCAATTACTTTTGTTGATAGTTAGAAATACTTCCTCCCTTCTGGTTACAATCTTATAGAATTGTCTAATGGCATATTTTTTATGTCTTATGATATTAATTTTTTTTTGTTTTTGTTTATGTATAATTCAATATATAAATTATCAAAATAACGCATTAAACAACGTAAAAAGTCAATAGCAATTATCTTTTGAAGTTTTCTACGCATGCATTGGTTCCCCTCTATTTCTACGAGGAAAAGTAGAAATAGAATAGACATAAGCCCTTTGGTTCGATAACGAATTATAGATGTATAATGTATTACTCTATTATTTTGCAAAAGGTCTCTTGAGAGACCGTCTATGACAAAGACAGCTCTCTCAACTGTCCAACCCAATCGTTAACATGGCTTTTCAGTTACTCATTTAACAAATAAGTTGGCCCATACTTACCCGTCTATTCTATAGACGGTCTATAACAAGAATTTGTGATTGTTTTATTATTAGCACTATAAAATAGTTCTAGTATTTAAACACTACTATATGATTCTTCCTTATATTCAATCTATGATTATATATTCAAGTGGAATTTTTATAGATTCCTCTCAATTATAAATTTAATTATATACAAATATAAATTTAAGGTTTGAAGCATTGGCAACAAGGGACAAATATTAACAATAGGAGGAACATTTTTATAAAATGCATGTATAACATAACAATAAATGGTATAGTTGTGTCGATTGGGTATTTTGGGGGCAAAATTTGTACAAAAGAATACAAATAATGTGACACTTAAAACTAGCCAAGAAAAAACAACTAAATCAGAGAAATGATCTGATAGTATGAGCCCGTCTCATGGTGAGACGGTCAACTTTTTTGGTGAGACGATCTCATACAAGTCTTGCTAGGAGGAGAACTGCAATAGAATGCTGAGAAAGTGCACAAACAAACTGGCTGCTGCACAATGACACAACAGACACCACAAGGAAAACAGCGAGCAACGTAACAAATGCAGCCACCAGAACAGAAGCAGTCCTACCGGAGGCTGATTGCATATCAATTTGCGAGAAGACGTCAGAACCCGCCACAGATAACTTGGGATATATTCCTTGGCTGCAGAATCAGCACGCGCAGGTGATTTGAACTTCGCTTGTGTGAAGGTATGAGCATTTGTCAACTTAGTTGATGGAACCTCAGCAAGTTCCTCTGCCTCCAAAACATGTAGAGAAATTATGTCCAGTATAGGGTGATGACTAAGATTGTGTATTTAGATGTGAGATTCCGTGTTCAGCTTCACTTAGTCCTTTTTGTTGCAGAAATCTCTCTTTCTGAGGATCTTTCTCGAGTCGAATGACTCTTTTGGCCACATCCTCCTTTATGGGTATCTGTTGCTACTTTTCTTTCCTCCCAGACCCTGATCATTTCTACACAGGATACACTGTGTTTAATGGCAATGAATGGGTGATGACCTTATATCTCATGCTATTCAAACCAACCGTTCTCATGATAGAAACTTAGTTTGAAATTCCTATTTGAGACCATCTGAAACATGAAACCCCAAAAGTTCTCGCCTTGTCGGTATACTCCTCTATCCCATTAAATTGCCACATTACGCAAATTTATGTGGGAGTTTTCGAGAGTAAATATTGCAACATCAATCGACGCTTGCGAAAACAGACATATTACCTTGAGATGAACAACTTACGATGAGTACTGATAAATTGCCGGTCAGCAGGTGTATAGACTTTCTTTTTATTCTATGAGCCTCAATGGTAACAATCTAAACATCAGGGAATTCATTACATGCAAAGCAACTGATATTGGTTCACACATGACAAGCAAACAAAAAACTTAACATTGAGCTAACCTCATTATCTAAGTTCACTATTATTGCCAAATAGGAGATGCTCCTCTTCAAGTGAAGCTTTATCACCAATGATCAACACCCAACTTTCTGTTACCTTAGTTATTCTACCGTCTAAAATTTCCACCACGGTAAAAGCTCGGATGGATCCTTCAGAGCTTGGGTACTTCACCCTTGGAACAACGGCTGCATTTAGGTATATTGTATTGTCCGCATCAGCGGCTATCATCTTTCTAGAGCCACCAAATGATAATTCCTTATGCATGTGCCCGAAAACTACCAATGGAATACGATAAGAAGTAGTCTCCTTTAGTCGTTTAATCGCTTCGGTTAAGTCTGCATAAGAGCAAAGGAGATTTCAAGCTCATGAGAAATACTAATAATTACTACAAATTTATATGGCCAAACAAACAAAATTGAAGAGAGCTACGAAAATTTAACATCATAGGTTGAAGCGGAGCAAACTACACAATGATTTTCAAGGCCTTATTCATTTGGAAACATTGTGGCCTAAAGCAAGTTATTGAACCAATCTATAAGGCCTTTTAAATTTAGGGGGCTTGTCTCGAGCATGTTACATATGCCCAGAATCACCCCTGCTTCGAGGAGTAAGTAGAACAAAATTACCTAAATCCCCATGATCTCCACTTACAGGCTTCCAATCTATGCCGCAAATGTCATCCCTATTAGAGCCAAGACCTGCAACAAGCAATAATGCAAAAGTTCAACTAAGAAACTACTCCCTTCGTTCCTTAAAGTTGTTTCCACAAAGAATGTTCACAGTAATTAGGAAAAATATAATATTTTAGATGGTGGATATATTAAAATAAAGTGAGAACCATAAATATTTAAAAAAACTACTAAAATAAAGTTGGTGGAAAAATATAGGGACTACAACTTATAAAAATGCTAACATAAAGTTAGTGAGAAACATATGAAGACCATAAGCAATATAAAAAATATTAAAATGATGTTAGTAACAAATACACGGAGTTAAAATATTAAATTGAGGATGAACAAGGTTAATTATGTCCAAAATTTGTGATATAGATAGAAAGATTCTTTAAGGGAATAACAAATGGAACAAACGACTAACCTAAAATGGCAAATGAAGACAACTTTAAGAAACGAATGGAGTAATATTTATGAGATTATCAACATGGATAATTAATTACCTTTTGGCCCATTATGTGCAAGGAGTATTAACAAGTTTTCCTTAGGAGTCTCTAAAGCAGCCTTATAAATCAGTTCTGCACTTTCTTCCATGTTATTGACTCCATATCTAAATTTACAGCATACCAATGATCAATACTATTCATTCAATAAATGCATCCATATAATAAGGAACATAGTTTCACAGTAATGTATACATTGAAAATAGTTTACTTTTGAAACATAATTTTCATGATTATTAATTTTTATCATAAGCAAGAAATAGGCACACTTTTGAAATATCAACCTAAAGTAAGTAAGAAGCAACCTTAGAAACACAAAAATTAATAATTAGCGCACTGAAAAAGCCAAAAAGCTACCAGGGTTGTCTTGTAAATTTGAGGGCTTGTGTTAATTTTATATTCATCTCTTAATTACTTGGTCACTCTAGGTTAAAATAATACACATGCATTCGCATTGCTCAAAACAAGAACATAAACAAGTACAGAAAATTGAATTTTTGTTGTAGATTGCTTTGCACATGCTGATAGACGACCATGAAGCTATAAATTCAATTGCAACATAATTGTGATCTCACCATAAAAAAATCATATCTCAACATATGAAATCAATGAAACAAGAATAAATCCTTTAAAATCAACGAAAGACAAATAGGACTGATGATTATACCTAGCTTTAAGGAGCTTCTTCCTGAATAATTGATCACCCCCACAAGAAAATGGCCTCCCACCAACAACACTAAGTTTTAATGGAGGAAATTCCAAGTGATCATAGCCAACATGGGATTTACCTAGATAATCTAATTGTTGTTGAACATTATCCTTAATCGTTTTCGAGAATTTAGATGTAGACCATGAATCATGATTTCCAAGTATTGCTGCCTTTAAAAAATTAAGATTAGAGATACTTTTAACCAATTCAACATTCTCATTGCCAAAATCACCTGTAAACATAACCAAATCTGGTTGTAAGAAATGTAGAGCTCTTGAATCCTGCTCAAACTCCCAATCATCATGAGTATCTCCCACAACAACAATACGAACTGAGGAAGAAGACAAATCAGATTCACAACCAAGAGGCTTAACCAGAGGCTCCATGATTCTTCCCACCAGTGAAACAGAAAACTTATGAGGATAAGGATTCAGTCCAGAAGCCTTCTGCACATCCAGAAATTTCTTCACAGGGTCAAAAAAGTGAGCCAAGGCAACTGATAACATTGTCCACAAAATCACAAGTCACACCTATCAAGCATAACACAGAATGTAACTCATTTCAATGTAAATAAATTTGTGTAAGCCTATGTTCCTTATAATCTTTTGTAATCCTATTACAATTGGGATTCTCAGCCCTGGTCTTCACCTTTTTCGGTCATAGCCCAATCACCACGAAACGCGATCCAAATCTCTCAAGGTGACATCCCGGTGTAGAAGACCTTTTTTAAACGGTATTTTGGCTTCATTTACAAATTGTAGAAAAAAGGAGAAAAAATCGAGATGAAACCTAGAAATCTAAAAAATTCCACGTGAAAATAATATCTTAAAGCAAAATTATCATTTTAATTTAATTTGTTTTCAGATATATATTTTATACATAATGTATCTCGTACCCAATCGTTCCGATTCAATATGAGTTGCATTTCGTCGGCATAAATTTCGTCGGCATACCATCAAAACTAGACTCTCAGCAAAACTAGACATACCATCACGCTCGAGAAATTCCCTCGGCATAAATGGCTTGTGATAGAAATAGACTTTCAGCAAAATGAGTGAGTGAAATTCCAAGAGAAGAGCACAAAGGACCAAGGTCAAATGGGAGTGTACCTTCATTAGCAGTGATGTGAAGTGGCACCAGTGTGACGGTGTCCAATCCATATACCAGTTAGCTTCTAGAGGTGACAAAGAAAGAGTGTGCATAACGTCGCCAATGTCTGTTTGTGCATATTTAGAGATAAGGGAAGAAGAAATTGTCGTCTGATAAGATTTTGCTCTAGGTCTGGGGTTCAGAATACCTGCTTTATGAATAGTGTATGAGATTCCAAAGAAGTTGTGGGAAAAGGGCAATGAAAGGGGGCTCATGATTGATATCCCCAAGGAGCCTAATGAGAAAAATGCCAAAATGAATATGTCCTAGAAGGAGCATAATTTTGGTGTCCTATTTACGACGACCTATTTGGATGACTGACGTCCACATCGTCCGTTACAATTTGTATTAAGGTTATTATTTCCACGACCCCTAAAATTCTATCACAATCCCGAGTGTTACACCGTTGACCGCAACTTTGCTTACTACCCTTCTCATTTGAGGGAGAAGAGAACTGACTACCATTTGAGGCAAGTGGAGCATAATCAGATGAAGATGAATCTTAGGTAGCCATCTTACGCTTCTTAATTTCATCTAAAAGGAGCATGGACTTACTTTTGCAAAGGTAATGGCAGCATGTTTAAGACCACCGTGACAAATGAGTTATATGATTCAGTGAGGCCATCAATAAGTCAAAGTACCATACATAGTTCATCAATTATGTCATTAATCATTATCACTATGTTTGGATAACAATTTTGGAGAGAAAAGAAACGAAGGGAAGAGGAAGGAAGGGAAGGGAAGGGAAAGAAAGGGAAGGGAGATAGCTCTTGTTGGTATAGGAGGGAGAGGAAGGGCCGAAGGGAGATGGGAGTTTTCCCTTCTAATCTTTTCAACTTTGGTGAGGGTGAAACCTTAACAAAAATTAGAATTTTTAGTCCTTCCAATTCCCTCTTCTCCAAATCCCTTCTCTTCCATCCCTCCATTTCCTTCTATAAAAACACACCCTATATGATGCACTACAATAAATGCAAGATCAAAACACTAGTCTATAAAGCATTTATATTCTACTGCTTCCATTTCTTTCTGTTGGTGGCACTTACAGAAAATTTATCATCGTATTGATCAAAGTGTAACAAATAAAAGGTAGAATTTTTAGTATAACATAATTGATTTTATTCAACTCAGTTTATTCAAATACATCATCAAACAATGTCTTGTCAACATACGATAATGATCGAGAATATGGGAAACCTAATGATCGAAGATTTTCATTTTTCACGCTTGTCACAATATTCTCTATCCCCAAAATATTATTAAAATTTTCACAATTCTCAATCTCTTAAATCAAAATCTAAAGGGAGAAAGCTGTTTTTCCATGGATAATTCAATAATTGCAACGTACATATTCAATAATGGCATCTATTTTCCATTTTCCCTTGTTCAACCATAAATTCGCAATTCATTCATAAATTACAAAAATATAGGGCAAAAAATCGAGATTGAAGAGAATAATTTCGTTACCTTGAATTTTTTTCTGAAATTCGGCTCAGGTAATTGCAAAAGAGTATGAATTTGAATAGGTCAAGATTAGAAGGGGATACAAAACTGGGACTCGATCAACCTCCTAATGAATAATGATGCTTGATGAATGGAATATTAAGGAATATTAAATGTAATAATGATTTAATTCTGGGTGTATGATGAAATTTGAATGAAGTTTTATGTTAATTGAAGAAAATGAATTCGTCAATGGTGATTAGAGTTGTTTTATGTTAGCAAAAGATATTTTCTTTTTTCTGTAAATAGTTTGATTTAGGTCCACTCGAAAAAAAAGGATGAGGTGAGAAGGTGTTCAAAAATAACCTGATGATTCTATGACACTCGACTTTATAACTAAATTTGATTTGATCCAACTTAAAATTGATTTACAATTATGTAAAAACCAATGTGAGCACAAAATCCAATTTTGAACCGACCCAAAACACCTGACTCGAAATCAATCCGATGACCCGAATGAACACCTCTAGTTGAGGGTGAAGGAGCCATGCAGATGTTGGTGTTTAAAATTGATTAGATGATTCGAAACTTTTTTTGATTTTGTAATTGAATTTGATTTTTTTTTTTTGAGTTATGTAATTGAATTGGATTTGACCCAGCATAAAAATTGATTTATAAGTATGTAAAAAAAAAACAATATAGATGCAAAATTTGATTTTAGATCGAACTGAAACATTTTACTTGAAATCAACAGGATAACCCGAAAAAACGTTTCTCTATATAAAACTGATTTTAGTAGTTATATTCTATTTTCATGTTATTTAATATAAAATTTTAATCGTTAGTATTTTAATTGCATATGATAAAAATTCTAAAGAGTTAATATATCATTTGCGAAAACATGAAAATTTGCCTTAAAAAGAATCAAATAATATTGTGTTTTATACTTCTACTGTACATAGAGAACCATGCCAAATAAAATCACTCGATGAACACTAGTTGGTAGTTGCAATAGTAACTATAGGATGTAGCAATTATTATAAACTAGAGAAGTAGCTCATTTATCTAATTAATTACTTTTAGAATGTATTAAACAATTTAATCTAATATTATAAAAGTAATCACTTTAAATGTGTAAGTGATCCCTTTAAGACCATAAGTGTATATTTGATCAGCCCATTAGAAATAATTTTATTAGAAAATTATGATATTTTATAAGTTATTAATATTAATCGCGACTATTTTCATTGGGTTTTCCATGTTTTATATACTAAAATACTCCCTCCTATTCAGCTTAAATGTCCCATTTGCCTTTTGCACTCTATCCAATGCACTTATTCGATCGTTAATATCTATAATTGTGTATAATCAAAAATTATGAAAAGTTGATATAAATAATGCTTGCATTAAGACGAATCAAACAAGATCTCACTTGACTATGTTTAACTTATAGATTAATAATAAAATGCAAATTAAGAGTAAGAGATGAACAGTGCCCAAAAAGCAAATGTCCCATTTGAGCTGAATAGGAGGGAGTATTAAAATTGTTTTCAACTCATTCTCTTTGTTTTATGTCTAACTTCTCTCTAATATAAACTCTATAAATTCAAATTTGACATTGAAACAATATAGACAGTGAATCAACTCCGATTCGAAAATGTCAAGATAAGCAACGATTTTAAGTTTTTGACTAAATTTCGTAAATTTTTTGAAATAAAAGATAAAAAATGCAAGCCACACATTTTATGTGACTTGACCTAGTTCCAGTTGCACATTTTGTTGACTTAACCTTGGTATTTTCCACAATTTGTGCGACTTGCAATTTTTCGCTTATTTAGTGATTAATTAATAATTATGGAAGTAATTAAAAAACTTTTCCATGCACAACATACAAATGTTTGTGCGACTTGACCCCTGTTATAGTTTAAAAAAAAATTAAAATTACGAAAAATTTGGTTAGAAATTATCTCAATGTGTCATTTGCATAGTCGAATTCATTGTCACTAAACTTTCGATTCAAGGAAGTTGATGTTTGAGTCTAAATCACTGATTTGTAGACAGAAAAGAGTGTTACGAGGATTTTATACGCAAATCAGAGATCATTTCATAATTTCATGAAAAAAGTGGCAAAAAAATAAAATAGCTAGATAAGTCAAAATGCACGTGAGGATAAAAAAATATTTTATAATACATATAGCTTTAATTTATTATAATTGCAAAAGACCAATACATTTACTCCCCCACAATTACAAAACTATTGGTAATTCATAAACAAACATTTTTGTTTACTTTAATTACCAAAAGATTAAGGCATAGTATTAGCTAGCCTCATAAGTCATAACTAATGATCAATATATAGTAATTATTTTATTATCCCAATATATTGCCACTAATTTTGTGCAATAATATGCATTATTAATTATCTTAATAATATGATACAACTTTTCTTGAATAATAATATTGTTAATTATTTTTCTCTTAATCTCATTTCTTCTCCTTTTTGTTGGGTTTAATATTTAATAATAATTATTAATTAGTATTTCTAATATTTACAAGTTGATCCCATAATTAAATTGATTGCATCACTGAACATGCAACAGCTTGTGCCCAATGTCGTAGTCTGGTCTTCACTTGTTCTGGATTATCTCCTGTAAATATTATTTAATTTAAATTTCATTAATATTTTCTATTTTATTATTAATAATAATAACTTGTAGTATAAATTATCCATATATAGCAAATTAATTAATGGCTTCACTTAATTAATTAATTGATTGATTAATTTATTATTAAACTTCTTAAGCATACAATCTTAAACGGGACATTTACGATTTATATAGAGAAAATTAAATAGTACTCGTGATATTTACGTTTTTAGAAATAAAATATTTATAAAATATAGGAAAACACTTTTATTTTGTTGTGGCTAAAGTTTACGATTTTTTGATTTTGGGTTATAATGAATTATATGAGCTTGTACATAATGTTTGTTTCCAAAAGTTAATCGAAATTAAGTTCTTTATTTGTTGATTAGCAACGGTAAAGCATATTATCATTTAACGTCCAAAAGTTTAGGGTCCACAAAATTATAAGTTTGCGTACAAAATTGATATCAAATTGAATTGAATTTAATATTTTTATAAAGATATTAAAATACTAACAATAAAAAACAAAAAGGAGAATCATACTCCTATTATTTATCAAAGCAACTTTTTAAAACTTTTTTATTTTTTGATCTAGGGTCTAAAATATATGAGACGGTTATACTTATAATTTCAATGTATGTGAAGGATAAAAAATGATGTACCTGGGCTCAAAATTTTCCAAGAATCTTCGGTCTTAGGACTTTGAAGAGGCGATGATTTCGCGTCTAAAGAGTTGGTTGAGTTTTGGCTATGTGGCGTCGACGAAGGACTCGGCGATAATTGACGATTCACAGCAAAATAAAGATCTAATGCTGGCAAAGTATTACAAAGTGATTGTCCCGCGTCGTCTTCTTTGAAACCAAACCCTAGCTCTATTGATCCTTTTAACTCATTCAAATCGTCGTCTGTTAAATCTTGTTTATCTGATGACGTCATACTTTTCATCCTTTCTTGCCTTAATTTTTGACGACGTCGTCTTTCCCATAAAGCGTCTCTGTGACTATGACTGTGGCTATGACTATGAGTCTCATTCATCGACAATTGTTTCGAAAATTTCTTTTTATTCTTCCAAAATGGTGGTGCATGTACAAGTCGTTGTAGGTCTTCTGATTCCGATGACTCGATTAAAGACCTATTTGTATTTCTCGGGCTTAATTTTTTAGAATTGTTGCTCGAAAGTGGAGGAGGCGGAGGTGGTGGTGGTGGCGGTGGCGGTGATGGTGGAGATTTTAGCTTTACATTTTTAAAGAATATACTCATATTGTTTGAGGAAAGAATTGTACTTATGTTACAATTTACAAGGAGAAGAATGATGTGTGGCCGTAGCAGCTATCAGCTGCTGCGGCCGAAAAAGAGATGCAATTGAAAGAAAAAGTTAATATCAAAAGAGAGGGGTGATTGCTCAAATGTGAAAATATGAAAAAGGAATTAATGAAAACAATAAAGAAAGAGTAAGGTAAAATAGCGAAAATTGCGAATATTCATAGATAATTATAAATATTAGCCCCACATATTGTAACATTTTTAGATTTTACATATCAGATAAGGTAAGGATCATATTATATTGCTTTATTTAGACAACATATATTTAAGTACATATCTTGACTTCTTGTCATACCAATCATCCTTGAATTATTCCATTATTACAAATTTAGATTATGTTCAATGTATACACTATACACTATCTATGATCCATAGCTACTCTAGTGTTGTTAAAAATTTATTTTATTTTAATACTGTATAACAAAAATTATAGAGTGAGTTATTCTCAAACATATAAAAATGTGATAACACTATAATTAAATGACTTTTTTAGTTAGGAAAATTTACTTTTAAAAATTCGACTTTTGGGTCGTTCTCTTCTAAAAATCCGACCTTTTGATTATTTTCTAAAAATTTCACCTTTGCACCCCATCTTCACTTAAAGTACACAGCCCATTGTCTAACCTGAAAAATCGGTTAAAATGAATTTTATAAAAAAAGGTCGGATTTTTAGAAGAGAACAACCCAAAGGTCGGATTTTTAGAAGAGAACAACCCAAAGGTCGGATTTTTAAAAGTAAATTTTCCTTTTTTATAAAATTCATTTTAACCGGTTCTTCAGGTAGACAATGGACTGTGTACTTTAAGTGAAGATGGGGTGCAAAGGTGGGATTTTTAGAAAATAATCAAAAGGTCGGATTTTTAGAAGAGAACAACCCAAAGGTCGGATTTTTAAAAGTAAATTTTCCTTTTAGTTATTAATATATATATATATATATATATATATATATATATATATATATATATATATATATATATATATATATATATATATATATATATATATAGATATATTCCTTCTAATTAAAGATTTTAAAGAAATTTCACATAATAACTCTGAGTTATTGGGTTTTCCCGGTGATAACCATCAAAATATATCGATATATACAACCATTAAAAACAATATAAATATCAGCCAGCCCAGTCCATTAGAGCTTAATTCCTACTCCTACTTTATATTTTTCTTTATGGACCGACTCAATTAAGAATGATATCTGAAAGAGACCGTCTCTCACAAAAATTTGTGTTTAAATATAATCAACTTGATTCTATAAGATTAAAACTTCAACTTGTTTTTTTAGAAAAAAAAAAATTCTTTTACACGTGAATTTATCCAATATTTATAATTTATTGCTTCTATGTTTGAAACTTTGAACCCACTTATTTCCCTACCAGTCTCGCATTTATTCGCAAACCCAAATTGTTAAATATTAGTACAAAGCTAATTAGGGATGAACACGGTCCGATTTGGTCTGGTCTAACACTAAAATCAGACCAAATCAAAAATTTCTGCCTAAAAAATTTTCAGATAGGACCGGACCGTTTAAATTATCAGAACGGACCGGACCAAACCATTTTGCAATGGTCCGGTGTGGTTTTTATTTTTATTTTTTCGTCCAAATTAATAAATTGGTCTAAACTTGGGTCTACCCAAACCTTCTCTTGGAACCCATTTAAGACCCAAACTTGCTAAACTCGTCCCAAACACACAATAACCGAACAATTATATAATTCAAAATTGATTTGAAGTTAAAACTCCCTTCTCTCTCTAAAAAAAAAAGAGTAAGGGTTTTCTCCCTGTCACTTAGGGTTTCTTCTAGTTTCTTGCTAGTATCTGTCTTCTTCAAGAAGTATCTGGTGTTGCTCTCTTCTCTTTCTCTTCTCATCTCCTCCCTCTCACCCTCTCCTCTCTTCTTTCTTTTCTTATGGTGTCTCCTTCTTCGACTCCTGGTGCATCGGAGGGCATGCAGCCCGAGAATCAGGAGCAGGAGTGCCTTTCTGAACTTGGTTTAAATAACCTTATAGATGTACATATTGAAGTCAACAATCAAGATGATAATCCTCATCCCATACTGGAGACTGTGCATGAGTCGGTTTCGGAGCAAGATATTCCAGAATGGGTCGACGACGGCAACGAAGAGGATGATGATCGTATTTCACTAGGTCTGGTGGGTAGATTGTGGTCAGATCGTACTCTAAACCCGACAGCCTTCATCACCACCATCAAAAATGTTTGGGTAACAAAACACGGGGTAGATATCAACACGATCGGAAGAAACTTGTTCCAGTTTCAATTCTATCACTGGAAAGACAAGGAAAGGGTGTTATCGGGTCAACCGTGGCACTTTGACAAAGCGGCACTCCTGCTGACAGAGATGGATTCGGTTCGCAAACCGTCGGAGCTGCAGTTTTTCTCTCTTCCAATTTGGGTAAGAATTTATGATATCCCGTTTCGTGGTAGAAATAACGAATCTAATGCGCGAGCTTTGGGGGGTCAAATAGGAGAATTTATAGAGATGGATAAAACCGATTATATTGGCATGGAAAAATCTCTTCGTGTTAGAGTTAACCTAGATGTCAGACAACCCTTGAAACAGCATGTCCTTATTAAAATCCGTGGGGGAGATACGTGCTTGTGCCCAGTTAAATATGAAAAGCTTCCTCTCATATGTTTTTATTGTGGATTAATGGGTCATGGCTCAAATGATTGCAAAGAGGTGTTTGGTGAAAATTCTCCTGTTAAGAACTTTGGTTTATGGTTGAAAGCCTCCCCTTGGAGACCTATGAAGGGGTCTAGCAGTTCTGAAAATAAAAGTGATAGTTCTTCATGTGCTAAAAAGCTTTACTTCCCCAAGAAGTTATCAAATATGGGAACTAAAGCTAACCCTAATGAGGGTATTAAAACCGTCACTTCTCTTTTGGGAAAAGTCACTATAGATCATGAAGCACATGCAAAAGGAGTAGTAATAAAAGCTGGAATGAAGGAGGGGACCACGATTGGAGACTCATGCACAAGTAAGGATGTTCCAAGCACTGATTTTAATTCCACTAAGGAAGTGGCGGCAGGGAACAGTGATGATGAAGGCAATAACTCCCACATTAAATGCTTGTCTTTAGTGGAGAATAGTAAAGAATTGTCTCATTTACCCACTGACAAACATTTACATGCTTCTAATGTCTCACAAACTAGCAAAAGAGTGCAAAGATGGAAAAAATTGAATAGAAAGACTTCTGAGTCAACAGCTCCTATTATTATCATGCCACCAGTTGGGGAAAAACGCAACTTAGAAATGGGAGGTGAAGATGATATTTTTTCTGAAGGGGATGATAGAGGAAACTTAAAAAAGAGGATTGTTCCCATGGAAGTCGATGATCATTCTCTAAATTTATCTGAAAACGTGGCGGGCCCCACGACAAGGGCTCTCTCGTCACCATGAATACAGCTCTGTTTTGGAACTGTCGAGGCCTCGGGAGCCCCTCGTCAGTTAACTCGCTCTACTCTTTAGTGCGAAGATATGCCCCGGGATTACTTTTTCTATGTGAAACTAAAAGTAGTAAGTCTGAGATAAAAAGGATACAATGCAAGCTTCAATTTGATAAATGTTTTTGTGTTGAAGCTACAGGAAGGTCAGGAGGTTTAGCTCTTTTTTGGAATAATGACTCAAGCATCACGATTTTAGGGTCCGATGAGCATCATATTGATTTAGTTGTGTCAGAGGCTGAAAATAGATCTTGGAGAATTACCTGTGTTTATGGCTGGCCAGAGAACTCTCAAAAGGAGCGTACATGGGACATGATAAATAGCATTGGTCTTGATAATGAATTGCCTTGGCTCATAGGAGGTGATTTCAATGAGATTCTTATAGAAGCGGAAAAGCGAGGTGGTTTGCCATGTGACTTCCATAATATCAGTATGTTTCGCAATTGTATGGATAGGAATGGGCTGATCGACTTGGGGGCTGAGGGTCATCCGTTTACTTGGAGTAATAAGAGATTGGAAGGCTTCATCGAAGAACGTCTAGATAGGTTTGTGGCTACGTCAAGCTGGAAGGATCTCTTCCCTAATGCGTGTGTTGAGAATATTTCATGGGATAGCTCCGACCATAGTCCTATAATTGTGTATTTCCAGGGGAACCTTGAAAATGAATCGAACGACTTCAGAAATGATAATAGGCTGTTCAGGTTCGAGGCTCGTTGGACTTATCATGAAAATTTTGATCAGAATATTGAAGATTTTTGGGCAGCTTCAAAATTCAAACATGGGCGTGTATGGAGCAGTATTATTGATGATTGTGGTCTCAGGCTCAAAAAGTGGAACAAAGAAGTCTACATGGCCAAGTACAGTAGATTGGGTTGGTTGATCAGGAGGCTCAAAAAACTTCGCAAAATGATACTCACAGCTACTGTTATGGAAGAATATCGAAGCGTTGAGAAAGAGATTCGGGTCCTTAGGCAACAGCAAGAAACCGCAGCCTGGCAACGTTGTCGACCTTTCATTTTAAAGGACGGCGACAAAAATACAGCCTTCTTTCACGCCAAGGTCTCTAATAGGCGCAGGAGGAACAAGCTCATGGTGTTGGAAGATAATACTGGAATTAAGCATAAGACTCAAGAGGGGATGAAACGAGTGGTGCTTGAATACTTTTCTGATCTTTTCGCCTCCACTAGAGCTGAATTGTGCATTGATGATGTGAGCTTCATTGAAAACAGGTTGTCTCCTGCTATGGCAAATCAGCTGCTTCAACCTTTTAGCCGTGAAGATGTTCAAAACGCTTTATCAGAGATGCACCCCTGTAAGTCTCCTGGCCCTGACGGATTCCCTGCTTTATTTTATAAGAAATACTGGAATGTTGTGGGTGATGATATATGCGATGTGGTGCTGAATTTTCTGAATCATGGTTACATGCCGGAGGGGTTAAACCACACTCATGTGGTGTTAATCCCCAAGATTAAAAAGCCTTCTAAGATGTCCGACCTCAGGCCTATTAGCCTATGCAATGTCTCGTACAAGCTCATCTCTAAAGTCTTGGCTAATAGACTTAAGGTCATCCTTCCGTCGATCATTGATGCTAATCAAAGTGCTTTTGTTCCTGGTCGATTGATTACTGATAATATCCTGCTGTCTTCTGAGCTGTTCCACGTGATGAAAAATAACCAAGCAAAGAAAAGGGGCTCGATGGCGCTGAAACTGGATATGAGTAAAGCCTACGATCGTATGGAGTGGGATTACTTGGCTTTAGTTATGCTTCAAATGGGTTTTCCAGCTCAATGGGTTGACCGTGTAATGAAGTGTGTCACCTCCGTTACTTTTGCTTTCCTGGTTAATGGTGAGACTACAGAGACTCTAGTTCCTAAACGTGGGTTACGTCAAGGAGACCCTTTGTCGCCTTATCTATTCCTTTTGGGTGCTGAGGGTTTTGGTGCGTTGATCAAAAAGGCTCATAGCTCAGGTGATATTCATGGGCTTTCTGTTTCGAAACATGCTCCGATCATCTCACACTTATTTTTTGCAGACGACAGTCTTGTTTTTGCGCGTGCTAATGAACGAGAAGCAGGGGCTATTTTGAATGTTTTGAGGAAGTACGAGGCTCTCTCAGGTCAAACCATAAATGTTGACAAATCCGAAGTGTCCTTTAGCAAGGGTCTAGCTCATCATATAAAACGCAGAGTCAGTGAAGCTTTGGGATTCAAAGAGGTTACTAGCCACGACAAATATTTGGGTTTGCCAACTCTGTTCGAAAGATCCAAAAAAATCTCTTTCACAGGCATTCGGGACCGTATCTGGAAAAAACTTCAGGGCTGGAAGGAAAAGCTGCTATCAAAAGCGGGCAAAGAAATTCTGATCAAGGCAGTGGCCCAATCAATTCCAACTTACGCGATGAGCTGCTTCAAACTCCCGACTTCGTTTTGTGTTGAGGTCGAGAAAATTATCAGAAATTTCTGGTGGGGCACTTCAAACTCGGAGCGGGGCATACCTTGGAAGGCTTGGAGATCCTTATGTCGGCCCAAAAATCAGGGTGGGTTGGGTTTTCGCGACCTTAGTCTCTTTAATAGTGCTCTCCTCGCAAAACAGTTATGGAGACTCCATACTCACCCGGAAACCTTACTAGCCAAATCCCTCAAAGCTCGATACTTTCCTTCATGCTCTTTATGGGAAGCGAGAGTGGGTGCTAACCCCAGCTATGCCTGGCGAAGTATATGGAGCTCTCGATCGGTGTTGGAGCTAGGTACGAGATGGCGTATTGGTACTGGTTCTTTGGTCAAAATTTGGAAAGATGCTTGGATCAATGGTGAAGGGTCTGGTAAATTGATTTCCCCAGTTAAGCTTCTTGATGAAAATGCGACGGTGGATGCTCTTATTAACAGGGACAATCATACTTGGCGCTCTGATCTCTTACAGGACCTCTTGTTACCCGTGGATATTGACAGAATTTTGAAGATTCCAATTAGTTCGTGTGGGGCTAATGATGAACGTGTGTGGGCAGCAAGTAGTGATGGGCTCTTTAAGGTTCGAGATGCATACAGGCTAGCTCTCAAAGCTTTTGATGATACGCCCAGCTCTAGTAGTTCTGATCCGATTTGGGGTAAGCTCTGGAAACTTAAAATTCCCCCGAAAGCACGTATTTTTCTCTGGCGAGCTTCTTGGGACATCCTTCCACATGGAGTAAACCTATCCCGGAAAGGTATTTTAGGAGTTGATGTATGTCAGAGATGTGGCCAAAGAGAGACCAACGCTCATGTTCTCAAAGACTGTTCTTGGGCTCGAAAAGTATGGGAGCAAGCAATGGATTCTAGTGTCATACCGTCCTTCCATTCATTTAGAGACTGGTTTGGTGAGATTCTTGATCGTAACAGTTCAATGGAAGCGGAGTTCTTCGGGGTCTGTGCTTGGCAAATTTGGACATCGAGGAATGAACTTTACTTTGAAAAAACTTATGTAACCCCTGAATTGTGCTATAAACGTTCACATGATATCCTACAGGAATATCTAAAAGCTAATGAAGGAGATGCTAGGCCAAATCAGCGAAGGGATCAAGCACACTGGCTGCCACCTCCTCCTGATTTCGTGAAGGCTAACTTTGATGCTGCCATCAATCAAGCCGAGGACTGTGCTGGTTTGGGAGTTTCTGTTCGAGATGCTGATGGTTCTGTTCTATTGGCTGCCTCAAAGTCCATTTGGCCTATCACTGATGTCGAGGGTGCTGAAATTGAAGCTGCTAAGTGGGCTGCTGAACTAGTCAAAGAGCATGGGTGGAACAAAGTTATTTTTGAGGGAGATGCCCAAAATGTGATCTCTGCACTAAACAGAAAGCTTACTAGAGGACTTCATAATCATGTTCTAGTTCTCAATACTCTTCATGTTGCTTCTGATGTTCTTTCCCATTCGTTCACCTTTTGTTTTCGTGAGGCGAATGGTGTAGCCCATAGGCTTGCTAGATGGGCTGCTTCTAGTATTTGTTCTAGGGTATGGCTTGATGGTGGTCCTGTTTGGATTACGGACCTTGTAATTTCTGATATTTCTCATTAATCTATGCCTTCCCGTTGATTGCCAAAATTGATTTGAAGTTCATTTTAAATTTATATTTACATATATATTTGGACTCATTTTAGACTTGTATACAACCCATGCACTCACTTCAATCTCCGTAAAACATTTTAAATCTTAGAATTTTTAGATGCGAATAATTAAATAAGACTCATATAGGACTCATTTTAATAATAATCGATAGAAGTACTTCTCCACGAGTCTTTTACATTCCTACTACACTGGTAGAGATACACGATTAGAACTTTCTAAAAGATATATTCCTCTAGTCTACACATTTTGTATCATTTCATTTAAGCGAAAAAGCTCTGATATTGTAATTCAAAATGATGCAAAATGAGTGAGATTGATGAGAAACCGAGTTGGTGACCAACGATACATCATACTAACACTAGACTAGCATTATTGTATGAGTCAGAACTTTGTACGAAAATCGCAACTGCTTGAGGCCGGTAGTACCACTCGAAACGACTAGTGCACAATACAACAACAATAACATTGACATCCAATTCATAGTTTCCGTCAAAAGCTTAAACAGATTGTTGCGTGAACCAAATCAAAATGAAATGTAGCAAAAGTGATCACGAAGAATAAGCTGTCGAAGGCTCCTGCTTGCGGTGCCATGCAACCACATCCTTGTAAGGCAAACTACCACCAAATATATCCAAAGCACTCCCGACAGTTACATGGACCCGCTCATTTCCAGCTACCCGAATCCTCTCTAGATCTTTCATTACTGTCACACCACCAGCATAGGTCACCGGAATCTGAACAAAATCCACACATTAGCGTAATATTAAGGTGGCATGCTCATCTACGTCGTGAAAGATTGATCAAAACATCCGGCAATTTATACCAAAATGGCGTAACCTATATAAGATCAGTTCAACATTCAGCACCCTTGAATATGTTACTTGGACTCGGGTACTAATGTTGGATATTGGTACGTATCCATGTGTTGGATAGGTCTAAATATTCAATTTTATGCTAAAATGAAGTGTCTAAGTGCCATACAAATGTCCGACCATCAAGTATCGGATGGGTACGTGAAGCAAAATGAAAAGTCCGAATAACATAGCAGTCTAATTTAGAAGGAAAAGCTCTCTTTATCATATGAAAAAATGATTAGTTGACATGACACACAAGGCGATCTATATCTTGATTCTTGAACTGGTGGGTGGTGTACTGGTAACCTTAAGAACCACTGTATACATATTATAATGTGTACTGAGGCGATTCAAAACAAAAATAAATAAACGTAAGCCAGTTAACTAACTGAAATACGAGTTGGATTGTGTAATCAGTAAGACAGCCTTAAAAACCAGGCAACAAAGGCCCTTTTAAGGGGCTATTAGTAGTAAAATAGGTCCTACATGCAACTAAGCAGTCTGAACTCATATCTCTTTTTGTAGGGCTCTCTCTACTTGGGGTTTTAATTGATTGCACGCTCTCTCCCTTGAGGGGGTACGGGTATGGTCTATCCACTACCTCTTCCCCTCGGACCCTGAATTTGTGCGGGACACTGGACTGATGACCATGACCACTCTTGTATAACTAGAATGATAAAACAAAAAGAACGACCAAGATTTATGGCCATTATTTACTTGCTAGTAATGTCTTGTATTGATTTGAATGCATTAAACTTAAGGCTCATATAGGAAATGAATAAGTAACTTTTATTAGATATCGGTAACACAGGATATAAAAAACTCACAGGTGAATATTTGCCCAGCAATGAGACAAGCTCTTCATCAATCCCCAACCTGCAGTAAGCAGCCAGAACAAATCATATGTTGTGTTCTAGTTACTCGTCCATTTTAAAGAGACATTTTATGCTAGTTCAGGCGAAAGACTAATCATCCAGCCAAGAGGATAACATTCAGCATCTCAAGAGTCAAGACAATGACTAGAGGTAAGAAATAAAATGCAAACTCACTTTTTGCCTTCAACATCCACACCATGTATCAAAAATTCATCCGCAAAGTCAGCCAGAAATTCCAGAGTCTGCTCGTCGACATATACATCACTGAATTTCTGCCATCTATCAGTTACAATTGCATATTTACCTCCCTACAAACCAAACAGCATAGAATTCTTCATCAGAATTTTAATCATCTAATGAATTTGATGCAACTCAAATGGCAATAAGTACAATCTACAGTGACCTCCCAAGGCCTCATTTTTCCATACATAGTTATAGTAGTGGCCTAGGTTGCAAGAAGAGAGTTTTTTTTACTTTTGTTTTTAAAATTTTTGTACAGAAGCTTTAGCAAAATTCCTTCGTGTTAAGTAGATAAGGTGATACATTAACCTTTTGATATTATAATTTAGTCAACAGTTTCAACCATTATCGTCTATTTCTGTTGTAGGATACTCCCAAGTCCCAAGCAGCGGCAGCATGACAAGCACCGAGCCTTGGAACTACAACTGTGCAAGACTGGAGGTGAATATCAGAAAAACTTCAATTGAATATGTGACGAGACAATCTTTTGATAGAACATAAAGTTTGAGTGACAATCATGAAAGTTCCTTCATAGAGAATGATAGACAGAATGGCGGTAAATATTCATTCAGTAACCAAACACAATTTTGATGAGACAATCACATTTTTTCTTGATCCAAAGTCGGGAACAATCAAAAGAGAGGTACCTTTTTTCTACAGCTCAAATCTAATACAAGCCGCCGCTTTCCAACAGTGCGGACAAGATCCTTAAGCCTGTCCAGGTCCATTTGCCCATTGTTGAAAACATACTGCAATCATGGGTAAGGTCAAGTTAACAAGCAAATACTTCAAAGAAAAGAAACTACAAGGTCAAAAAGATGAAAAATAGAACAGTAATCAATCAAGGTTACCAAGTTAGTAGCTTAAGCCATGTTAAAATGTTGAAATGGAAGATAAAAATAGAAGTACCAATGGAGTAAAGCCAAAGCAAAGGAGTATTATATGATTTGAGGAATCTTCATTGAGCAAAAGACTGAGAGGGTTCGCACTATGATCAAAATGAGACCATCTAAGTAGACCTTAGAGTATCAACCACAATGGTTACAAAAATCCTCAACCCAGACCTTAGTCGTAGCATAGTAAGCTTAAAATCTTTACAATACAGTCACAGTATGGTGATAGGGTTTGCACTATGGTCACAGTTTGTCGGCGCTGCTCTCAATAAACATCCCCCTAAACACAACAAGAATATACTGTAAAAATGCCTCGTTCATTATCAAAACTTTCGTCATTTACTATAAAACCTTACTCACCGGCCACCAACCTTTGATGTAGAACCTTGACATCTAAACATGTAAACATTGGTTACCTCCCTAGGACAAATATTAACACCTTATTACTCAACAAAATTTCTACTCAAAGTTATATTAGCGATAGGCATAATCACCTAAGAAACTTTGATATGTTAATTAGACTCGGTGTACTTGTGTTGAAGTTAAATACATGTCCAAGAGTCGAATTCAACTATATTTGACAAACTACGTGATTTTTGTTCGAATACAAGGGTTTGAGATTCATGAGTCCAACACAAATAATTGAGGCGATTCGAACAAACAGAGTACATACGATACCATTGTAACATTACCCATCACGTACACACCCTTGACCTATCGGTTTTCCGCTATAGATAATCACCATTACAGAGATGTTAAAGAAATACTAGTTAGATGTTTCTTTTGATTTGCAATGAAAAGAGTTGCAATATGCTGATTAGTATGACAAAGTACAAACCACCAATGGAGAAGGAATTGAGGCAAAACAAAAGAGAGACATAGATAGACCAACATTTCAATGATCCGTAGCACTATAATGATACTACGAAAGAGATTGAGTTCACTTTAGCTCCTATTCAACTCCAATTAACATTTATTAGATTTCATTCCAAAGATGTATTTACATCTACCAAAAGAAGCAAATTGACAAACCAACTGAAAACACTTACAGATGTTACAATGACATGGCTGGCTCCCTTCTCGATGTAACTTATAGCATTATCAGAATTAATCCCTCCACCAACCTGCAGACCACCTAAAGCATTATCAGAATTCTAGCAGCAAAACATTTCTAAACTATGGCATAATCATTAGAAATAAAGTCAAGTAATCATATCTAATGAAAAATACATTATTGCTTTTTACAATCTTTGTATCCTATTAGAATTACTTGTAATTTCAGGATACAATTTATAAAATGCACAATAAAGATCACTTATTTATAACTCAACTAAGCTCCAATAGAAGAAAGTATAAACAAACTGTTTATTTCCTTGGCTTTGAATGATATGGCATGAGTGATCGGTGAATTTAAAAAAAAAAAATCTAGTTATTTTTTTCTTAGGATAGAAATTGAATGAATAAAAATTTCAATGTTGATATTGATGTCAAAATGTCACCTAATTTTTTCCACAATAGTTATCAATATATGTCATACAATATCACTCCAAATTATCATCATCATACTCGGTATATTCAGCTCATATAAGCTATGATCAAGTCTAGGCAACCGGTGATATAACATCTCTCCAAATAAATATAACAAAATAAAAACATTTATAGCAATTATACAAGTTTCAGAAACTAAAAGAAATTAATTGTAATTGAGACACTGTCAATGGAAATATGGTATCACTAATTCAATTCATGAATACCCAGTTTAGCAGAAGATGCAAAAAAATACTGGAATAATTTGATATTTTAATCAATCCCATCAATATAACAAACAAAATAACAAGAGCTTTGAAACCCACCAGGAAAAGCTTGTAAAGCATCAATGGCGGCAGCTTGGCTTAAAGGATCAGCTCCAAGCATGATAACATGGCCACCAAAAAGGCCATCATCTTTGTATAACCTAGCATATTCAGATGAAGGCTTATCTGACTCAAAATTGGTAACAACAGCTGATGATGATTCTCCTTCCTTCAAATCAGAAAGGGTCGAACCAACAATTTGCTTAACTTTACCCTATCAAATATTATCAAACCCAAAAATTAAATAACGTGATCAATTATGTTAAATACAGAAAAGAAGAGATAAAAGAGGCAATCAAACCTTATGAATATCTATGCAAGGACGAAATTGAACAGAACATTGGATGGAAAAAGAATGGAGACGTGAAATCCGAGTTTTTGTTGGTTGGATATGGAGATTGAAGCCAATTGAAGGGTGTTCAGTAATGGAAGATGGAAATTTGCAGAGTAGCATTTTAGGGATTCCGCCACTGGGTACAATGTTGCCTTTTGGAAAGCATTTAGGGTTTATTTAATGAGCATCACAAATCATATATTCTCTCCATACTCCATAGCATTCATATATTCTCTTCATAGTCCATAGCATCAACAATTGAGACTACCTACTGAGGTATGATTAATTCTTGTACAAGAAGAGAGGTGTTCATTTGGGTCATCGGGTTAATTTCGCGTCAGGTTTTTTGGGTCGGTTCAAAATAGGGTTTTGTGTTCACATTGGTTTTTACATAATTATAGATCTATTTTTGAGTCAGGTCAAATCGGATTCAGTTATAAAGTTGGATGTCGATTGGATCATTGGATCTGTTTTGAACACCTCTAGATGAGAGTTTTATTGTTTTAATTTATTTTTTCTATTTTATTATTTTGTATGTTTGTGATGATTTATAAATCACGGTGATTGATTAGGAATTTTTCAATCTTCAATTCTTATTAGTGTTCGAGCAAGTCTTGAGCAACCGTCTCATATAGACCGAGCAATTGTCTCATAATTTACGACTTCCGACCATCCATCAAATTAACAATTAGAAGTATTTGAATAAATGCCATAACAAAATTATAAAATTTTACATAAGAGTTTTGGAGCTCATATAAAGATACATAAAAAGCTACATCTCAAACTTTCCAATGGCTAGAATTTTAACAAAGCATGCATCTTTCCTTCTTTAGGTAGAGAAGGGGCAGCAAGATTAGTCAATAACACAGAAATGCACAGCTTGAAATATGAGTCCTGAAATAGAAAACAAACAAGAAATAACATGAAATAACTGAAAATTAATCACTAATATTCAAAAACTTTGAAATATTATATCAGTTTTTAGGTTCAAATTACAAAATAGGTAAATTTGTTGACATCAAATTGATATATTTTTTAAAGGTTTATTACGGTTGAAAATTTTACAGAGTATTACAAATCATAATTTAACAAATTTACCTCTTTTGTGAACTAAACTTACGCACCTCGTGCATGTTAGAAAAGCCAATATTATATAGGGTGCATCATTTCGAAGAGGATGAGTTTTCTTATAACGACTCTAAGCAGTGCACCATTCACATGAACGACGATGAGATGCAAACTCATTTATCTCATTAGTAAAATCTAGTTGAACGAGGGTGCGTTACGCTCTCCATTTCTTAACATCGTTGGAAATAGATTTAGACCCAAATAAGATGACCAACATACTACTATAATTACAATTCTTAGTCCATCAAGGACAGGGTAATGAAGTTCATATCCTCACTTGAAAAAAAGACATAGCGTACAAAACGCACCTGAGCCCATGCTTCAACTAGTTTGAGAATTATTGCAATAATATCAAATTAATTTGTTTGCCGTTTGGACAAGTTTACCAGCTTATCTTTGTACAAGTTCTCCAACCACCTAATCAAGAAAATTTCACAAAAGAAACGTCAACATCGTGAGTAGAAATATGTTACAAAACAAACGAGAGAACTCACCCAGAAGACTAGCCTAGTAGGTGAGAGAACCCATTTACTCTATAAACCCCACATTGGTTGCCCATACAACCAGTGTGAGACAAAGTGCCATAACCTTGTAATGGCTTCAAATCCTCCATTACAAGAAAAAAAAATCAAAAATCAATGCTACACAAGCAAAACACAAGGAATTCTATGGCTTTTGATTCTCCACAACCACAACAGATATTCGCAAATCCGTTGTAGAACAATCAAATAAGGGATGCATGGAACTAATTACCAGTTCATTAGGGTCCAATCCGGGAAACTGGCCAATGTCATGTCCTGGTATCTGTTGGAATTCACTCTGCAAGCCGATAGCATAGTCCTCTGGATTTGTTCCCCCACTTTGAAAATAATCTGCAATCTGCAATTTCAAATCCCGGTCATAAGGGGAGATATGAGCTTCTCATGCAAGTAAAGCTTTCGACTATGAATGTCCCGGCTAAATGCCGCCAAAACCAATGCTATATTTCCAAAACTTCATATGCAACTGAACTTATGCAGAAACAATGCATGAGTAGGAGTTGGTAACTTCATTAACACCGCTAGATGAAGTTCCTTATGCTTACATGATTAGCCATTGACATCCCACTGAGAGCAGCACTCTCTAGACTTGAACCCAGCAGCCAATCACCGCAGATACCTGCTCTTCCCTGAGGATCAAAGATGCATGGTGTGCCTGGAGTATTCGTAGGAAGAGCTGCACCCCTGAGAGAGGATAGAAACCGTTTGATTTATGACACTACAAAACTCTATAAAGATGTATAAAACTACAATTTATGGTTCCCATGATCTCAAACGTTGAAGTAGAAAAGTCACATTTTAAGTATATCATTGCACTGATCGATGCGACAAACATCAATGATAAATTAATTGTTATAAATTAATTGTTAGGCGTCAGCTATCAGCTCTGCATATCCACCCAGAACTAAAGATCACAAGATAGTTCGATTCACTCCCACTTGGATAAAAATCCATCACTACAAGTATGAATATTTATCTCTTACAGATCACCGGTTGGACAATATAAAACTCAAAAACTAATTACAGAAGGGTCAAAATAGATGAGGCACAGAACCAACATCAACTCAACTCCTATGGCCCCTAAGAGCCTGTGACCCTAGTGTGAATTAAAGGGTTTAAATGCACGAAATCTCACTCCTGCAATAACAAGGAGGCACTTTCAGTTGACCCTTAATCTGATATACCACAATCATCCACAAAGCGAAGCCAGGAAAATAATCAGCTGATTCTTTTTCTTGTTTCTTTGTTTTAAAAGCCGGCTTCGGAAGTATGTAAATGGGAAACTGGGCAGGTAGAGAAAATAAGCTCCTTACCATAGTTGCACCCTGCTATAAATAGGTTTCTTCAGTGACCCTTTTGACAGCCCTAATGCATGTTCTACAGCCTCTAGCATCAATTTTGTTACCTTCTCAGCTGTGACACTGGGAATGTTTTCCTAACAGCAAACAGATTTTCAAAATCTTCAGCATAAGCACAACAAGTCTTGCTATGCATGTGAAAAAGGTGAGACAAAGCATCCTTCTATATCGTATAATATGGTTTAATAAAGTGTTATTAGTTAAACTCAGCAGTTCTATCCGTAAAGACTTTACTTTGCAATTTGTTAGATTGAGTAAGGTATGCTACACACAAGTGATCAAAGTTGTAATTAAAGTATTGTCTCTCATACTTGGGATGTGTATTTCTTTAAAGTTTTTCTTACACTTGTCTAACGAATACGAAACACTAATGGCCCGTTTGGTTAACGGTACTAATTGGTGGTAATGAGAATGATTTTTAGTGTAAATATTGATGATAGGTATCATGTCATTCCCATGGTAATGAAAGTTTGATCATAAAATAAAAATTTTGTTCACAATTTTCCATTAAAATATATACCACATGCTCAAGTGGTAATGCATTGGAATGAATTTTGTGAAGAAAATAAGACTATCGAAGGAGATTAAGCATGGTCATCTAATTTTTCAAGAGATATTCCAACCAAAATTACACTAGCTTTTCATTACCGTTCCAACCATTTATTACCAATTACCAAACGGCCCGTAAGAAAAGGATCATACACTTTTTGTTATTGAGCAGAAAACATTCTAAATGTTCAAAATGATGAAAGCTGATGTTAAGTTTCTGCCTGTTTAAGAGACTTAGTTTGGGTCCAAGATGTGTCTGACTCTATGGAGTATCAATATGTTTTACTGGGCTGGCTAACTAATCTGACAAATGAAAAGACAAATATGTTTGAAAGAAAATACTGCAAACCTACTCCATTCAACCCACTAACAAGTATAAAGTTTTAGGAAATAATTGGGTGTTTCAAATATTCACATTAATAATTAAAAATGAAGAAATATGACGGGTGACAATTATAATCTGAGGGATGTGGCATTCATAGAAACATTGAGCAGGATTCAAATTTATTCAGAGATTCAAATTCAAAACAAAATGTTCTACAATGGAATGCTTAACAAACCTGTGGAACCTTGTTCTGCTTCCCGAAAGCTGCTGTACTGAAAAATGTCCAGCAATGAGCACCACTTTGGGTACATGATAATTTTGCACTATTGTTAGCCATCCAAGATAAAGCATCAAATCCTTTGACAAAAGCACCTTCGAACGGATATGTTAAAGGAAGAGGATCTTCAAATGCTGCAAGCAGGGCCCATATAGAACTCAATTCTAATCTCTGCAAACAGACAGTATGCAGCTTCAAAAACAGAAAGGTGCAAGTCTACACTGCAAGCTTGATATCATAGATAATGCGTCCACAATAATAAATGATCAACAAAACATATACAGTTGGCATGGGCTGAGCATGCAATGAAAAAAAAAATAAACTTCATTGCGCACCTTCATTTGTTTGGCAATAAGTGGCAAGCCTGAAGAAGCAAGCAATCGATTTGCACATTTTCCTGATGATAGAGGGAAAAATAGGCATTATGCTATTGCCACGTGCCGGTGACATGCCTAGAGCTAGTTAAACCAAACAATAAACATAACAATATACAAAGAGAATAAATGAAACTTAAGCCATCAACTAAACAATAAACATAATAATATACAAAGAGAATAAACATGTCACCAAAACATCAACAATCGGAAAAACCACAAGTATCCAATCCCAGAAAAAAATGAGATCATGGACGCATTTGCGAAAACTGTCACTGGTAAGGGTCATTACAGAGTACTAGCGTAGATAACACCCAACGCAACGTGATTTTCAAAAAAAAAAAATCATATTGGAAGAGTTGAGCCTATAATTGCATTGTTATTGTTGAACTACTATTGTTATCCAATGATATGCCCATAATTATCATAATTGCAGAATATAAGGTAAGGTCCTATTAATTAGGAATTATTTTGTTTAACAATTAAATATTATATTAGATAAAGTATTAAATTAGTATATAGTAATTATATAAAATACTAAAATATTAAGTTAGTCCCATGAAAAACGTTAATTTGTAGGAATAATAATTTTAGAAGCGCACCTTTTCCAATATTTAATGCATGACTAATGTTGTAAATTTATGTGTAATATATAATCATATAATATTGGTTCTTAATGTAATTTAGTACTGTCTACTCCCTCGTATTCTAATAAATATCAAACATCCTCTTTTGGCATTTTCGCATCAAATGTTTGTATTTAATCTTTTTACTTATAATGAAATAATTACTTAATTAAAAAATGCAATTATGATAGTTATGGGAAAATCATTGAATAACAATAGTTGACAACAAAAACAATGCAACTATAGGCTCAACTCACCTTTTAATTAAATTTTTTTCAAATGAACACGTTGCATCAGCCGTGATTCGCGCTAATATTCCGTCACGACTGTTTTTTCGCTACACCACAACTATTTTCGCAAATGCGTCTACGATCACGTTTTTGTTTTTCACGCATGAAATTAAGAAATATAAGATGAAAATTCACCATTGTGTGCAATAACAATCGAATCAAATTTTCCGCGCGGTTTTCCATTTTCACTCAAATGCCACATCCCATTAAATGGCTCCAGTGTACTGATCCAGCAAGGCCTAACCACTTCAACAATTTTTGTCTACACAAAACAAAGCTTAGGCTCAATTTGTGAAGTGGGAGAATCGTAACAAATATAAATATGAATGAAGCTAAACAAAATTAGATGAATGCAATCATTCAAAAACTAGTCCTCAACTCCTCATCAACCTAATACTAGTCCTCAAGTCATCATCAACCTCTCATAAAAACAAAAGATCTATGGAGGCAACCTCTTGTAAACATAGAATACAAGTCCTTGCACGTACACTTGTGAAGATTTTCTCATTATTAATAAAACTATCTTCTAAAACAATCTGAAACTAATGTTCAATGATAAATAGAGAAGGTTTAGTAGCGGTCTTTTCCAGATCATATACATCTCTTATTCCCACTAAAAATTATGGGGAATAAGTACCATTAAAATATTTTGTTAGTATTTTAGTACTTCCTATAAATAATTCAAAAACTACTCAATGGCGACATGTCTTCTCTGGTTAGAAAAGCAACAAAGTCAGTAAAAATGTAAATCTATTTCGGGTCAAACATATATTTTGCAGAGAATATAAATGTATTCCAGTACAAATATATATATATTTATGCAGAGAGTGATATCCAGCAACTCAAACGCATTTACTTCATAAATATCAGGCAGAAAGAAAAGAACGTAGGTAAAAAAAACATAATCACCTCAGACAATAAAGAATCAGCTAATGAACGCATCCCATTGACACCTATATAACGTGGAGGAGAAGCTGGCAGTTCAGAGAACTGACCTCCAGGTCCAATTTCACCAACCGCCCCGTGCCACTGCTTCACCAGCCCTTTTTCTATCCATTCATTGACCAACTCAGCAAATCGCAAATCGTTGACAGTAAAGAACTGAGCAGCATGGTCGAAAACAAAATGCTGAGGTTCAATAAATCTTGTTCCCATCCTACCACCCAAACCATGCATTCCCTATTAGTAAAAACAACAGAACAACAGAACAAAAAAACTCAGAGTTGCAATGGGTAACCAAGTATCAACGTAATGCTAAAGCAGAAAATTGAAATCCAAACTTGAATTTTGAATCCTATGATAAAATATTGTCCTAAAAATCCAATAATTAGGCCAATGCCGATTAGCACGTGTGGTGATTCATCAAGACAGACATTTCCAGGACAATAACTGGGCACAGCCTTATCTTCCAAACAGAGAGGTGTTGCATGATCCCCAATACCCGTCATCTCCCAGATTGCCCCACTCTCTAAATCCCCCCCCCCCCCCCCAAAAAAAAACCCTATTCCATCCATTGAAGCTCTTGGCCAACAACAAACAACATTACAACGGAGTACACAAGAGATATTTCCATGTGTTTGTAACTAGAACGATCATACTACTATGTAATCCAAGTTCCCCGAATGAAGTAGTCATAACTCAGAATAGAGTCTTCTCATTTAGATTTAGATATAGGCAAGTCTTCATCTAAGCTCAAACAATTTGAAAAAAAAAAAAAAACAATTTTTTAGCCAATCTAAGCATATACTGCCTAAATATGTTAATACTTTCTTATCATTTGTATTAGTTTCTTATGACAAGTAACATGAATTAGTGAATGTAAGACAAGATACTCAATATACTTCCTCAACTAAAACCGAACTGGAAATTTGAGTAGCAACCCAGAATAATTCTAAACAGCTTATAATTGAAAAGGAGAAAAGATACTCAATATACTTCCTCAACTACAAGTCTACAACCGAACTGGAAATTTTCCAGTTTGTTTAGAATTGACTCCAATACTTATAACCAAAATTTCACTTCGATTTTTACAACGATTCAATATCTCAATTCAAATCAAAATTCAAAATCACCAACAAAAACAGGAAATAAATACAGTAAGGCTAAGAAAGAAAAACTAACCAACCGTGTCGAAAACAGTGGAACGAATCCCTCTTTTTTCCAAGTATAAAGCACAAATAAGACCCGCCATTCCTCCGCCAATAATCCCAACTTCTGGATCATCGGAAACTGGAGCTGTAAACACCACCTGCTCCTGGGTAAATGACTTCTTCAAAACTGACCTCCTAGAACTTCCATATGACGATTTTCTAGGGTTTCTACGATTGGGTTTATTCTGGGCTTGCATTATTTTAGGAATAATTTGGGGATTATGAAATTGAGAAGTTTTGGTATGGAAAACTAGGGTTAGGGTTTTAGGGGTTTTGAGAGGTTGGGAAATGAATGGAGAAAGGAAATGCGTAGAAGTGCTCATGGCTTTTGTTGCTATCAAAAATGGCTGTTCTTCAGTAATCTCTATTCTCTACCCTTATCCAAATTTGGTTCGTACCTCAACTTTTCTATACTAGCGCCAAATTCAGTTTTGACCGTTGGTATTAAAGCTATCAAAACATGTTCCATCATCTTACCATTAGCCGAGTTTATATAATCAGTCTAATTTTATAATCAATCATATTGATCAATTTTCTATTTAATTAACGCTAAAATAGCTTATTGATGGCCCCGTTTGGTAAGTGATATTAAATGGTGTTAATGGGAATGAATTATAGTGTAAATTTTCATCAAAAGTTTCATATCATTCCCATAGTTATGAAACTTTGATCACAAAAAAGCTTTTTTTATACAAATTTTCATTATCATCTAATACCACCTCTCCCAATGGCATTGGAATGAATTTTATTAAGAAAATAAAATTATTGAAGTTGGAAAAACATGGACATCAAAGTAGCTAAGAGATTTTCAACCAAAATTACACTAGATTTTCCATTTCCATTAACATCGTTTATTACCACCTACCAAACGGGCCGTAAATGTCAATGTCAGGTATATTAGCATTCAGCATGATGAAACAATTTATTCCTACGAATAAGTTATTTTCAAATTTAATTGGCCAAACCAACGGGTTAAGTTACTTTCATCACTTATTATCAGTCATTTATCAAAAACCCCTGATCTCATATTGTTCCTGCTCTAATACTATAACTAGTATGCTTTTCTTAAGGCTTATTATTACATTATTTTCATTTTGTTGGAATAGTATCTTTTTTTGGAAAATAGTCATATTTTTTAAAAATATGATCGCCCATAGTAACTATATGATCACGGTCATCAGTCAATTCCCGCACAAGTTAGTGTTCCGGGGAGATATCAGAGGGATCATATCCGTACCCCTTGAGGGAGAGAGCAGGAGAAAAGTGTGCAAGCAATTTAAATCCCCAGGTAAAGGAACTTTGCAAAAATCATGAGTAGCACCAAGGTAACATGGGAAAGAACGATATAAACTCAATTTTTCAGGTTTAAATACACTCCTCCTCATCATCATCATCATCATCATCATCATCATCATCGTACCCCAGTATATCCCGTACATAAGAAATTATAAACAGGGTCTAGAAAGAATGAAAGGCAGCATCTCATACTCATAAAGAACGCCCAAAAACTTAAAAACATTAGATGAGAAATAATAAACCTCCAATAACAAATCGAAATCAATATCTTAACATAAACTACACTCAATTAATTACAACATTATTACATTTAGTATTTTTGAGATTGATATAAACATAAAAAACACCATGGTATAATTAATTAATTAATTAATTAATTAATTTAATTATTAATAAAATTACATAAAAAATCACTTAGTCTCTTCCCCATCCCAACTTTTCTTCATCTTAGGCCCAGTGGGACCTTGTTCACCCAACACTTCAGGTGGTAAACTCTTAGTAAAAGCAAGAAATTTATCCTTAAGTTTTCCAGGTAATAAATTAGCAAATTTTTTAATTTCATCAGCAATATTATAAGATATCTTTGGGCCCCACTTCCTTGCATAATTTAACCAAGCCGGTTCAATTACTACCCCACCTAAATAATCAGCTGAAATTATCTCGTAATTTTTAGACGTATCCAACATTTTGTCACCTTTCCCTGTATCATTCCTTATTCCTATATAATTGGACCCTTGTAACACTTCCCCTACACTACGATAACAAGCATGACCATGTAACGACGCGTACCCATTAAACTTGTTACCATCGTAAAATTCTAGGTCTGGTGGGTACACCCATTCACCTTCAGCGTGTTGTGAAAAATAGACTTTTCGTAACATGCCGTTGAAGTTACTTATTCTTAAGGTCACGTGTTCCCAGTCGGCTACATGTTCGCCTATTTCGCCTAATGGTATGGTTACAAAACCGACTTTTGCACTTGACGGGCCATTAAAAGGGTAAAATACCCATATGGCTAGGTCAGTATATGTTCCGCCTAGCATAGGTTTGACGTGATAGTATGCACTTGCTGATTCGATGTCTCCCTTTTTTACTCTTTCTTTTTCGTTTTTATTGGTTGGTAGATCTATCCAGTATTCTCCGTCGCTTGTTCCGCCTTGGGGAAGATTCGCGCCTGAGGGTTCGATTGGGATCGGATTTGATTCGTCTCCTTTTTTGTATAGAAGTGCACCATTCTTAAAGAACCATTCAACTGAGGATGGGAAGAATTTTTCTTTTGGGTGGTTGTATATTTTGGGGGAGTATGTATTAATTAGGGCTTTAAGTTGGTCTAAATTTGGCATGTATGTTGCATTTGACTTTACATATTTTAAGCAAGCTAGTAAAGGGGTGTCTCCTGTTGTTCCTCCTCCACTTTTTGCTAAAAATGTGCCTGCACTTACTGCTGATCCCTAAAATAGAAGCAATTATATAGTTAGATTAATGGTTAATAGATCAGGTGCACTTTTTATTTATGTGAAGTTGCAGATGATATTCGTTACTTATTAGAGTATTCAGTAAATAACATATCATGGGGCTTCAATAATCAGCTTTTAAGCTTTTGATTGGGTTGGTTCCTTGACATGGTATCAGAGCTAGCGTGACAAAAGTTCACGAGTTCGAATTTCAACCACCTCTCGAATTCAAATGGAATATTTCGCACTAAGTTTGAGAAGGATATGTGCTACATCCACAGTTCTAACTCAAAGGGCTCTCGTGTTAGTGTTAGACTATATAAATACCATACAGCCTCAACCATCAGCTTAAGTTTTTGGTTGAGTTGGTTTCTTGACACTACAAAGGGTCAATACTCAATGCTGAATCGAAAACAAACATTTTAACATCAGTGAGAGCTATTTTACGGGTTAGGAAAATGACATGTTTTTTACTGTATAAGATATAATAGCAATATAAAAGTGTACTGATAGTTGATACACGTGTTTTGAGTATATAGACTAGTAAGTACCTGTTTGCCTTTCTTCTCCGGCCTAGATTCAAATATATTGAACTCATCTGAATCAACACCCCCTTCTCGACCCCATATCCATTCATCAGGTTCACAAATTGTCGTAAAATCGTTTCGAACACATCGAACCTTATCAAGAGGCGGCTTCTCGGGTGTAGTAGTAACGACTAGACCCACAGCTTGATATCCATCGCTCGGAATGGGAGCCCAAATGTAGCCCGGGGAGTCGGCCTTAACACTTAGACCATTACTACTCCAAACAAGGGCATAGTCAATAGGCCATTTCAAAGCAGGATTAGCAGGATTATTTGTATCTTTGGCTACAAGGACACGACCAAATAATTGTCTATTATTACGTTGGGCATAGTACCCTAATAGAAAATACCCTTCGGGTAGTCCAACGGGCTCAAAAAATGTTGCTCCTTCACCATCCGGCCCGCCATTATATGTGGCCCATACTTTGTTAAATGTTGTCACTTCAGCTATATGTAGACCTCCAAAATCAATTGAGCCAGTTCCAAAACCATTGCCTGTTTACAAATCATGAGTTTGTGCATTAGAATAAAGAAGTAAACCGATGTTTGGTTGTCGGTAATAAATGACAGAAATAATAATAGTAATTCTATCTGTTTTTGGTAGATATATATGCTTAATACTTCAATCATCTCATTTTTCGTCACATAATGCGTTTTAATGCATTACCATTTGGAGATTAGGTATTAGGTTGTAATGAAAAATTGTGAAAAAAAAACATTTTTATGGATCAAAGTTTCATTATCATCGGCTTAAGCTTTTGGTTGAGTTGGTTCCTTGACATGGTATCAGAAGCCAACGTGACAATAGTTCACGGGTTCGAATCTCAACCACCTCTCATTTAAGTAGAATATTTAGCACAAATGTATGAGAGCAATAGTTTATCTATGAGCGGGACACACTGGGTATGATGATGATGATGATGATGATGATGATGATTTAGCATAATGTATGAGGAGAGCATGAGTTGCATCGACGCTTCTAGCTCAAGGGGCTCTCATGTGAAGGGACGTGTTAGAGTATAAAACATATTTTGGGGCCTCAACCATCAGCTTAAGCTTTTGGTTGAGTTGGTTCCTTGACAAGAATGACCTGAGACATATTGGTGAATATTTTACACTATAAATCATTCATTAACAGCATTTTGTATCGGCGACCAAACAAGTCGTAAAAATACTACCTTGGGTATGTTAATGTAAATCAATTTCTAAATTACAGCCTTAAGTGAAAAGTGATTCTGATTCTGGACATGTTTAAGATATTGACTGCATAGGGCTCTAGTTAAAGGATATTGGTTACCTTACTTTTGCTTTACCAACACAATTATGCTCAAAACTAAAAATACACACAAGCTCTACATAATTGTATAATCTAAAATGATAGACGAAACAAGAAATAATGATTCTTTTGATTATCAGTATTAAATAATAAAAATGACAATGAAAAAATTATTTGACAACAAGGTTTATGATCAACCTTGTCCTACTCTGGTAATTCTTTTTTTTTACAAAATTCATTTTATTTATTACTAGTTGAAAATATAGAATGAAATGATAATGAAAAATTAAAGTAAAATATATGTTTGAGGATTAGAGAAACACTACCTAGGAATAACATAACACATCTTATGAAGATTAAAACTAAAATTCTTATAATTACCGCCATTTAATATCAATCACCAAATACCTGATTAAAGATCATGCTCATTGTGAATTTCTACCTACATATCCCAATTTCTCATTTACTCTTTGTTAATTACAATTACATGCTCTAGGAAACACACACCCAACAAGAACTTTTTTTTGAAATCCACAAGAACTCTTTATACAATGAAAATGAATAGAAATCAAAAACCATCTTTAAATGTCCTCATTAACATGAGCTAGCTTCTTCATACTAACAAACACAAACATTATTGCTAAATTTCCCAAGTATAAAATAAAATCAAAATCATTATAAAAAATATTCAAATAAAACAAAAAATTTTTATTCAGAATAGAATAGAGAAACGCTAAAAACAACAAAACAACAAGAAAAGAAAAGTCGTCATAATCATCATCATACCCAGCGTATCCCGCTCATAACAAACTATGATCAGGGTCTAGGGAGGGAAGAACGACGACAACTCATACCCATAAAGGAGGTGCAATCAAAGAGTCCCCCAAGGCCAAATTGACCCTCGTAACAATCACTGAATTGATTTATGATTCTCGAATCGACAAATATTAAAACTCATAATAATTAAAAATTAAAAAATAAGAACATTACCACGAGGCCAATTTGGTAAAGGAGAGGGCAAATTGAAAGATTGATCAATACGAAACTCAATTCTCCTTTTAACAATATGAAGCTTTGGATGTTCATAACCATGATCTTCATGATTAACATTTTTTGAATGTGTATAAAAAATGCAATTGCCCAAAATCAATGTTATTATCATAAATGATAATAACACCAAATTATGATTATTAGTATTAATCATAAAAATCATTTTCAAAATTGATGAAAATAAAAATAATGTATAAATAAAATCTTATTTTGTAAAATATATAATATTAGGGGAATATTAATCTAATTCTCATCCTTATAGGGAACATTGTCCCTATGGGAAACCCTACCCTACCTATTGGAAAAATTGTTTAATTTATAGCTAAAACAAAAATATGATTAATTCTCATGATTAAATTGGAAAAAAATGAAAATGGGAATTTAAAAAAGTACTATTTCATTTTCCTGGATTCCCTGTTCTTTAATAAATAATTTTGCTTTTATTTTCTTTTTTTACACCTTTATTTAAGCTTTTTTAAAAGTAATAAAGCTCATAAAAAGAATTTTATCCCTCCATTTTTTACCTGGACTATTTCATGTTTTCACTATCCAATAATATACTCCTAGCTAATATTTAAATTTTTATATGTATTTTAAATTTTGTATCACCAACAGGGCCGTCGATTGGCAAGGGCAAAGCGGGCAACCGCCCAGAGCCCCGTGTTTTTTAGGGTCCAAAAAAGTTATTTCTATATATATAAGTGATATTAATTTGAATCAAATTTATATATAACTTACATTTTTTTGCTAAATAATATGAGTTTTTAGTGTGTTTTTTGTAAAGTAGATTAAGTATTAACAATAAAAAACAAAAGATGTATTATATTATGCGTTATGTCTTAAGTTTTTAGGGGCCCATATTTATCTTTTGCTCTGGGGCCCAAAAATGAACGAGACGCCCCTGATCACCAAAAAAATTAAATTATAAAAATACGTGACTAGTTGAATTAATTAACATTATGTTTAAATGTATTTTCTTATACATTAGTATAAATATATAAAACAAGATTAGACGACAAAATTTAAAAAATATGCAAATGATACAACTAAAAATAAATGGACAAAGTATCATTTAACATGGAGTATTATTTTTCATTTTTGTTTTTAGTTTTTTAAATAAAAATCAAAAATAAAAACTATAAAATGTGGTTTTCACTTTTCTAAAAACATCATATTTTCAATAAATTTGAATAATCATTACGAAACATATATTCCATGACTTTGAAAATCAATTTTCCAATGGCTTTATTTTTTTATTCTCATCTATAAATTTATCCTTATCTTTGATCTTAATCAATTACTTTTTACGTCTATTTTTTATCATACTCTTCAACTAAATTTCCTTTTTTACGTTTTCATCCAGAAAGAAATTGATGTTAATTTAGAGGGACAGATAGAATAAAAGGTAGTTGATTTACCTGGTGGCCAATTTGGTAAAGGAGAAGGAAGTTGGAATGTTTGATGAATGGCCAAACCTTTGTTCCTAGAATTGGATTCTTTATCCGAACCGGATGGTGAATTATTTAAACATGAAATGCAATTTCCCATGTTTACTTTACTCATCCTTAACCTAACAAACATAATCTAAAACCAATCTCTCTCTATATATAAATAGACCATCCAATCTCTGGAGAGACCGTCTCTTTGAGAAACACCTTTCAGGTCCAGCTTATTTTAGTTTAATTCCTACTCTTACTTTTTATTTTCTTTTATGAGCTAGCATAATCAAAGATGGTCTCTCAAGAGACCGTCTCTCACAAAAATTTGTGTATGTAGATAGAATCACGTGAAAATTAATTAAAGTGGTGAAAATAAAAAACAAATCTACATAAATAAAAGCCTAAATGGTGTACATATTCGGGTGGCTTTTTGTAAAAAATTTAGACATTTGATAAAATGTGTACATAAATTAATGCTTAAAATGTGTACATATTCGAATGACATTTCTGTAAATAAATGAATTTTTTCCTTCACAAAAATATTTACTCCCTCCGTCCCATTAAATTTGCAGCATTTTTTATTTTAGTTCATCCCACTTAACTTACATCAAATTTTTGAACAATGGCCCACAGCCCACAGCCCACTACTTTCTTTTAATCTTATCTGTGCTTTTTAACTCTCTTTTAATTTCAGCCACATAATTCAGTTTCTCTCTTCATTCACTATCACTTTATTCTTAATAATTACTCCCTCCTATTCACCACAAGTGTCCCATTTACTTTTTGGACACTATTCATCTCTTATTCTTAATTTGTATTATATTATTAATCTATAAGTTAAAACATAGTCAAGTGAGATCTTGTTTGATTCATCGCAATGCAAGGATTATTCATATCAACTTTTCATAATATTTGATTATACACAATTACAGATATTAACGATCGAATAAGTGCATTGGATAGAGTGCAAAAAACAAATGGGACACTTGTGCTGAATAGAAGGGAGTACTATATTTCTCTTTGATACAAATCTAATAAGACAGATGACTACAAGATTAGTATGTGCATCTTCTAGCTAATAAAATGAAAATGTTGCGTGCAAGATAACAAAAAAAAGCGTAACCGGATTTGTGCACAACAAATTTGCTTGTTATAAAGCTTGTCTTGGAAAGAAAATATGAAGAAAAAGTGTTAAAGAAAGCTAAGCTAAGTTACTAAATGGTAGGTTTGGTTGTCTTGTAGAAGTATGATTCTCCAAGTGAATAGGATAAAGCTAAGCAACACTACTTTTTGGGTGTATAATGAGTAGATTGTAATTCTCAAAATGGACCTAATTTTATCTACTTTTTAACAACTTTCTATCAATTTCAATGCTTTACATTGTTGAATTGTTGTGAGACCTTTGAAAATCTTGAGTATTCTTTATCCATAATTAGAGGTGTTCAAAATAGACCTGATAGCTCGACAGACACCCGACTTTATAACCGAATCCGATTTAAACCGACTTAAAAATGGATCTACAATTATGTAAAAACCAATGTGAACACAAAACCCGATTTTGAACCGACCTGAAACACCTGACCCGAATGAACACCTCTATCCATAATTAATGGTATTGAATACTTTTTCCAGTTTCGCTTGTTTTACGTCATTTTGGATTATGATTTGAAAGGTTTACGAAATGTGTATTTATAACTAATCAGCTACTTATTTTGCAAAATGGGCTAGCCCATATTTACCTGACTATGTTATAGACGGTCTATAGCAATATATACATGTATTTATGGGAATAACTTAACCCAATAAATAATTGATTTGTCTATCTAGATACCAAAATGTTTACTAAATGTGTATTTATAACTCTACACCCTTACAGTGGAAAAGCACACTTAGCAAATTTCTAGATTGTTCTAAAAATAACGAAATAGAACGCATGATTGTTACTCTGTGAAAATATTGCAATTTGGTATCTAAATGAAACATGACATGAAGAACACGCAGGGTCGGCCTTACATATATTGGGGTCCTGGGCGACGGCCCCTCTTGTCCACCCATAGAACCGGCCCTGAGAACACGCACCTTGCTGTATTGATCATTTTTCTCGAACTAAGTGAATATCCATTTCAATGTGGTTAGTGCATTGACAATATAATAAATAAGATTAATTTAGGCAACATATTGCATAACAAACACCATAAAGAGATCACGTTGGCAACACCGCGATATTCTGTCTCGACATCAAAGTTAGACAAAGTAAATTGTCGTTCAAAGACCAAGAAAGGAGGTTATCACCAACAAAAACACAATATCTAATGGCAAAACAAGTGTAGGATATATAACCAATGGCGGATGCACATTGTAACAATGGGTAGCATAGGCAAATCACTATAGAAATAAAAATGTATATTGTACAGTCTTTTTATTGTACTCAATAATGTTAGGATATTCTGCCTCGACATCAAATTTGGCAAATCACTATGAATGTGTCATATAAAATTTTACGATCTTTTTAGGAAAATTTACTTTCAAAAATCCGACTTTTGGGTCGTTCTCATCTAAAAATCCGACTTTTTGATTATTTTCTAAAAATCTCACCTTTGCACCCCATCTTCACTTAAAGTACACAGCCCATTGTCTAACCTGAAGAACCGGTTAAAATGAATTTTATAAAAAAAGGTCGGATTTTTAGAAGAGAACAACCCAAAGGTCTGATTTTTAGAAGAGAACAACCCAAAGGTCGGATTTTTAAAAGTAAATTTTCCTTTGTTATAAAATTCATTTTAACCGATTCTTCAGGTAGACAATGGGCTATGTACTTTAAGTGAAGATGGGGTGCAAAGGTGAGATTTTTAGAAAATAATCAAAAGGTCGGATTTTTAGAAGAGAACAACCCAAAGATCGGATTTTTAAAAGTAAAATTTCCATCTTTTTATTGTATTCAATGATGTTATGATATGATTTTTACTCATATTCCTAACCAACACTTAAATCAAGGCTTTTTAATGTATATTTTTTTTATATAGAAGTAAGAATGAAGATTTCCTGTCTTATAAGAAGGGGAGGGATTCCTTTTCATATGCGATGAAAATTAACCACATGTCATAAGGACGACAGAAAAAATCTTCAACTAATAAGTTAACCAAAATTCTCCTCTTAACACTTCTACCAATTATCAAGAAGATGGTTACACAATAATACTCTCTTTGCCCCCATTGAGAATGCAACCTTTAAATTCACAACGTCAAATCTTTTTAGGAGATATGTTGCATTCTCAATGGAACAAACAGAATAGTTAGTTAAATCAGCTATTAAATTAAAATAAAAAAGACAGTTAAGCTATAAACATTATTTTCGAAAGAAAATACAAAACATAGATTCATAAATTTACATATCTCATAATTGAGCAAAATTTTGAAAAAGTAGATATTTATTATTTTCATTTCAAGAGAATGTACAATTGAGGAGTAGCTTTGTAATTAAATTATTTGACATTGTAAAATATTTAATATAAGAGGTTAGAACAAGTTACAAGGGAATTTAGACAACCACTACTATAAAAATATATAACCTAATTGTTGTAGTAGTATTTTTGTAGCATAAGTTTTGCCCATGTAAATAAGTGGAAAAGCTATCTTTTTTAAGCATCTCCATCATCAGAAGGCTTCTTATTCTGAAGCAAAAACAGGCAATAAAATAATAACTTTGATTAGAATATTATATTCAAAAAAGCCGGCTGGATCAAAACATAGGTTTGTTTGACAAATGGCTGTTAGTCGAAGCTGTTTGTCAGCTTGACCAACTAGATGTATTGGCTAATAAGCCAAAATAAGTCGGTAATTTAAGTCTGTTGTTAGATAGATGCTTTCTCTGTCCCTTTGAGTTTGCATCATATGACTCAAAAACTCTTACATATTTGAGTTATGTGGTGCAAATTTAAAAGAACAGATTAAGTAATTAATAGAAATTAGTTGTTGACCGTTGTCATGGTTAAGTCGGCATTCAGCTGATTAAAAGACACCAATCATCAAACATTCTTTTAGCTGTTAACGAACCTAAAAGCCAAAAATCAACTAATAAAAATATAAACACAACCCATATATATAAAGATGTGCAAGGCAATTAAACACAAAGTTAGATCACATTGGCCATTAATCCCACAATCAAACAATTGAATACAAGGATTTGGTGACTCTATAATATTATACATTATGTACTAACATAAGTTACAAAAATATACAACACAACTCATCCAAAAGAATACACTAGAGAAAAATCAAGGTCGGATCCAAAGGACAGGAGATAGGTCATTTTCTTTTCCTTTGTAAGGTTCTTTCGGGTTTTCCTTTCCCGGTATCTACACGAAATTAGGATATTAGAAAACCAACCCACGTAATACGATGAGTTAAGCCCTACCAAGTACCGATCATTTATGATCAAGATCGAACAAAATTATTTGGGTTGGTTGGCTTTGTCACCTTAGGAGGAGTGTTTTCGGTAGTCTCCTTCACTTGTTTAAACCGGTCCTTAGCTAGAGAGTTCGTCTTCTTGGGGATGCTAGTCGGGGTTGAGCTTCCCCGCAGGCTATGACTGCCTAAGCTGCTGCGCCTTGATGCTTGCGCACAATTCTTGTACTCGGAAGAAGAGCAAACTGCATCACTGCAGCTCTTTCTGCGTCCAAGTTTAGGTGATACAGCACGAGTAGTAGGAAGCTAGGACGCCAGCGGAAGATGCAAGTTAGTTCATTCATCCCCCAAAATACGATGGCATATTTCTACTACGAGAAATTGCAATGTTCGGTGTGTCGATATGGATTAATGTAGGCTTATTGTATTTGTTGATCATAAAAAGGGAGATACTCCCCGATTGCCAATGAAGACAAGCAAATCTTATTTTACCACCTAATGATGGAGACTATACATAGAAGTTTTAACGACATTTAAACCGAAAACTTGTGAAATCACAGAGACCGAGATAGTAAAATTATGACTAGGAAAACGTCGAAAGATGTGCATTTAAATATCGTAAAACTCTTATTGTTTGCGTATACGTAGAGAATGAATCAAGAAGTTGACGATGAAAGAGCAGAAGGGTTATACTATAAAGCTCGGGTTTTTCAAAAGAATCCCATAGATGAGGAAGACAGGCTATTACTTCAGAATCTCAAAAAATCAGAAGACGTGAAAAATGATCAAAGAAGAAAGAATTTGGAAGAAAACTACGACCATTTGTCAGTGAACGAAAAGATGAGATCATACATTAACTTATATAAGAGTAACTAAAGCTAGTAATAGAAACAGCCACAAAAATTGACGAATCAGATTTTAGAAACCCGGGATAAATACAAGGAACAAAGAGTTCCATAAAAAAAAAGTCGGAAAATTTTAAGGGGTAAAAGCTACTCGAAATGAGCCAAACAGCATCACATTTTAAAATGGAACTGAATAAACTAGTTGAAACTCGGAGTCTCGGTAAGGTCATGGTCATGATCATCAACCCAACGTCCCGCACAAAGTCAGGGTCCGAGGGGAGAAGTAGCGGACAAATCATAGCTGCAGTCCCTTGATGGTATTGATTCTCGGTAAGGATACAGCTAAAATAAAATAATGTAGTAGAAAATCAGGAAAAAGTTTACCTTCTTGATTTCTTTTTTGGGTGGAGGTTTCTCATAGTAAAAACTGGGAACTGGATTAGCCCTGAAAACCATGCTCTTCCTAAGCTGCTTTATAGCTGCTTCTTCATCTTCCTATATTTAGATTTTATAACAACAAAACGTCGATACAAAGTAACTAAAATGCTTTCTAGTAAACATGATTGTGAGACACTATGTTAAATTAGGCTGGACTTATTGGCAATGACAGCATATTATCGAGGAAACACAAGGTGCACACATTTCATAAGCCAAGGATATACCATACTGAAACCATATGAGTTATAAAGTGTGCACACCCTGTTTGATTCATCGACGTGGGATAAACCATCCCAACATTCTAACATCGTACTAGACAAGTAGATACCTTAGTCCTTGCTTCAGACTCCCGTTTCTCAGCTTCTAAAGCCTTGCGTTTCTCCTCCAATTTTGCATAGTACTATAATGAATGATCATATAGCATAAGAGTCATCACACATAATATAAACAATGATCTCATCTCACATTAAATTGAATCTCGAAACCAGATGTACCTCCTTTCGTTTTTCTAAACGTTCGGTGCAGGTAAATGTTGGAGCTACAGCAACTGTGGTTCGGGATCTCGTAGTTCGTGTTCTATGCAAGGTTAAGGATTAGCAATACAGTTAAAGAAAACCCATGCATCAATATGAACAAAGTATAATACTCTCTGCGATCACCCTAATAGTCCCATTTGATGTGAACTGAACCGAAGTGATTAAATAGTGAAATGGGCGTAAAAGTGATGCGCTGAACTAAAATTAACTGAAGTGAAACCAAACGAACTAACATTTTTAGTAGTTGGGGAAAAAAGATCCTAAATCTTGAAGCAAAAACACACTAAAAATTTTGTACTTGCTTGATAATTTCTATCGACACATTTGTCGTGATCATAGTGCAAAAACAAGCCACATTATATTGTAACTACCGAGTTGTCAAAGTTCTCAAATATACCGAACAAACACTTCTGGGTATAAAGACATGTCTTAGGCCAACTCAATACTATGATCTCGGCCAATATTTGGTGATACAATTGTCGCATCACCCTGTTACAGCATCACCACGACGCTTATCACAATTTTGCACTGTCAACTAAAAACAGCCTTTTCTTATGATAAGAAAAAGGTTGGATATATCTAAACTTTGAGCCCTAAAACCCTAATACCCTGAAACTCTCCCTCCTATATTGTTCTTCTCATCAAAATATGAACGCTACTAAAAGGGACTCATAAGCCATGATGAAAATGTATATGTTTCGTGATTGATCTCAAACTCTTTAAACACAAAACAAGGAACAAATTGAAACGGAACAAGGTTCAGAAATGATGGGATAATTTAACTAGAAAGAATTCATCGTAAAGAAAGGATACGAAGACGTCATGGACCAATTGTCTTCATCATCCGTGGCCTTCCTTGCTACAAACGAAGCACTTCGCTACAAAAGGCATAACAATTACATAAGCATCCAAACTGCAAATGAAAGTAGGCTTACAAAATAGCACATTGGTCCAAAACTTCGCCAAAATTTAGAAAAGAAACGAGAAAACTACAAACTAAGTGGCTCAGAGCAAAACCTCCAACTAAATCATTCAATGAGATTACGGTACAAAGTACAAACATTCCTATAAAGAAAGTTGTAGCACAAGCATTCTTATATAGAAACTTGGTATCAAGTTCCAAAATGATTGGTCGAACAACTTCTTAAGCACTCTCGATAAGAATTTGTTACAGTACGTAGTAATGTAGTATAACATATTGTGGGGCTTCGACCATCAACTTAAGCTTTTGGTTGAGTTGTTCGTATCGTCCACTTGTTGAGCATGGAAGAACTCCCATAGACAATGTCAAACCATTAACAAATTATTTGTTTCAAGCTTTCAACTCTTCATCTAGTGATTCGGATTGCTTGAAGCTTCTCAAAACACCCAAGTTAATCTAACAATAGATTGCTCTTCTACATAATGCATCTAGCATTAGTCAAAGTTGGTTATCCATATCAATAACACAAACTATATGAAACTTAGAAAATAAACTCTCAATGAACCCAACTCAACAAAAACCTTAACCAATTCTACTAAAAGCTTAAGCTGTTGGTTGAGGGTTATGATATGTTATGTACTCTAGCACGCACACCCCCTCACACGAGAATCCTTTGGGCTTAAAGCGTGGATGCAGCACAAATCCTTATCATGGCTCTAAAAATAAAGAGTGATTGAGATTCGAACTCGTGAGCTCTTATCATGTTGGCTCTAGACCATGTCAAAGAAACCAACTAACCAAAAACTTAAACTGATAGTTGAGGCACACAGGCCCCATTATGTTATATACTCTCACAAAAACACCACAAAACTTCAATAATAAATCAAAAACTTCAAAATACAAAAAGTCAAACACAAAAATAAAAAAGAAATCAACCTGTGGTTTTTGGGTAGAGCTAGGAGACTTAGAATTGCAAGGATTAGGAGAAATAGGAGTTTTAACACCTTTAGGACTCTCCCAAACATGAGTATCAACTGTCACATCACAACTTTTTTGGGTTGTATTCTTCATCTTCAATTTCCCAGATGGATTTTTATCAGAATTCAATTTCTGATCCTCAATTTTTATAATTTCAGTCTCAAAATTTGGAATTTTAGTACCCAAAACTTGTTCCTTTTCACTACTAATCTCTGCAAAAGTGCACTCCTTCACCTCACAATCCTTTAATTCAATGGAATTTTCCTCCTTTTCTGAATCTTCTGAAACTTTTGCCCTAACTTTTGCATTTATGGATTTAATGTTGTCTACTCTTACCCCTGTAACCTCTCTTCCCATATCACTGCACAATAGTAATATAACATAATGTGGGATCAGCATTTTATTTTATTATTTGAAATTTTATGTATATTTAAACTAATAATATACAATTTACAAAAAGTAGGGAAAAAAGGAAAAGACTTTTTATTCACCCAGAAATCAAATTTTACACTACATTTTTCAAACATTATTTATTTCATCATTTGATAGTTAAATTCTCAAAACCCATTTTCTTTTAGGGTAATAAATTTGAACAATGGAAAACCCAGAAACTTACCACCTTCAAATTCTGAAAAAAGAAGAAAAAGGTTGAATTTTTTAGGGTTATAAATTTGAAAAATGAAAAATCAGGATATGAAGTATAGAGATTTGCTTAGAAATTAGAACCAACAAAAGGTTAACTTAAAATGTGGTCTGCCATTGATGATGTTTAGGTTATGGAGATTTGTAGCAGAAATGATGAGGTCAGGAAGATGAAGATAGTGGGGTTGAATTTGATTGAGGAATTCAGGAGTTTTTAGAACGTTTGTGAAGTTGAATTCCCAAGAAACAAAAAAGCATTACAAAAGATTTATCAGCCACTCTCCTAAGTGACTGTCTTTCTGAAAGACATCTTTTAGATCTAATTTATTAAAGCTTAATATTTATTTTTACTCTATATTTTCTTTATGAGTTAGTTTGAATAGAGACAAGAATTTGTGAAGATTTTTCTATTTATTAGCAAATATTCACCATCTAGGAACACATATAATTAATCTAATTCTACATTTATTATTTTAAGATTATAAGTAATAAAACATTAAAAAATAATTTTAAAATTATTAATAAAAAATTATAATTTATAAGTAATCACATTACACAAATTCTAGTAATTAAAATATTGGGTTGCCCATTTATATATTTTTTAAAATATTGTAATTAAACATAGAGAATGATGTAAGTAGACATTTAAGATATTGAAAGTAGGCATTAAGAATACGTTATGTAAGTGTTAAATGTTAAGGATAATGTAAATAGACATTAAGAATATGGTTAGTAAACATTAATCATTAATGGGCTGACTTCAGATACAGTCTCCCATGAAACTAGCTGATAACATTAAAAATAATAAGAGTATATTCAATCAGCCAAATAAAAATAATCTCATTATAATATTAATATGATGGTGTGTTTTTTGTTTTCATACTCTTCCTTTGCCAAATCCTTAAGAAAAAGTGAGGATTTTGGAAGTTATGAAAAGTCTATGAAAGGAATATGTTATTGTATTCTTGAAATTGGTTGCCATCAATTCTAACAAAACATGATAGAGCACATTCTTTTTCTATAATGACATGAAAGGATGAAAAGGATATCAAGAATCATTCTAAAGTTCCTATCAATTTTACTTGGCCACTTTTGACTTTGGAAGGAATATGGGGAAATTTCTATCTAACAAACAAAGGTTAGAAATTACATAACAATTCTAAAGTGAAAACAAGTGTTTTAACGATACCGTCTTTCGGTGATACGAGTATACGACCTCATATAAGGAGTTTATGTTTTCCAAAGGTTAGGAATTACATAACCATTTCTACGGTGAAAACAAGTTTTTCAACGATACTGTTTCTCGGTGATACGAGTATACGACCTCAGATAAGGAGTTTATATTCTCATAATATATAATAGATGGGTCATTTATATCCGATTTTGAGTATGATTTTGATGCAATTCTGTTTTTATGTCATTAAACATATAATTTTAATTATTAATATCTTTAATTTCATACCATAAAATTTTCTATATTATGAAAATAGACGAACCAAATAAGATCTTACTTGATTATATTTTACATTATACATAAAAAAAAATATATGTCAAATAAGAGTAATTGATGAACAGTAATTACTACGGGTGGGCCTATAGTAAGTGTAGGTCTAACAAAACAAAAACAAAAATAACATATCCATGTATGCCCAAGTTTAATTTTATCAAATAAGACTCCCTTGGTAGTTGATACTCCCTTATATTATAATTAAAAAAGCGGTTTTTATATGTACTATTTCAATTTATTTTTGTTTAAAAATTATTAAAATTTAATTAATAAAATTTACATTAAAACGAATCAAACAAGATGTCACTTGACTATATTTTAATTTGAATATTAAAAATAAAATACAAACTTAAAATATTTGGCTAATTGTGCCAAAAAAATAGAACATTTGATAAAAATAAGAGATTAATAGATTTTCAAGAAATTCATTTTACAAACAGATTCCAACACAGAGAAAGTAAAAAATGATAAAAGTCCTTTTCAATTTCATAACCTCAAGCACAAACACAATTACACAAAGATGTTTATTTTGAAAATTAAAATTTTTTGTAGTCTATTTGGATTTTATTCGATAATAAATTTATTCTTTTCAATCTATCTTTTTTTATCTTTTTTATGGAGTCCAATTGGGCTCATTTGAAACAACTTCAGGCATGGGCTCATAACATGGGGTTTGATATATCCAACCATCTTATAGATTAAAAGAAAAAAAACGCAAATTGTAATATGACACGGTTTTGTTGTGAGATCTATCTTATTTATATGCTATATAGTTCAACTAATGTCAAAATATGAGTAATAAACTATTTATTTTGAGATCGTCTTATTAAGAAACGGTATCTCAAAACACTGGCAGAAAAACACAAAATAACTCATAACCAAGTTTTACAAAAATGAAATCCTAATAACATGATATGAAGAAACAAATAAAACAAACGACGGAGATTGAGAGTAAATTAAGAGCACATTATCTATGTAGGCCTTAGACAATGGAATTTTAAAAAAATTATAAATGAGAGATTTTTAGATTTAAAATTCCATGCTCTTATTGTGTTTTCTTGAACTTACTAGTATATATCTCGTGTAATGCACGAATATTTTAGTTTTTAAGTTATGTACAAAAATTTATTGAATATAATTGTTTATTTTTCAAAACTAACCATTATATCATCGATCATAATTATATATTACTAACAAAACAATTATAAGTAAAATAATTATATGTCAATGATTAAAATAATAGTAATAAAAAATAATTTTTACTAAAGATTTACTAAATATAGGCTAAATTATTGTGCAAACATTATATTAAACTTCCTTCTGTGAAATGAATATACGGTATACTCATATACAAACAATTTATTGATGGAATGCTCAAAATATATACTTCTATAATTTTCTTAATCATAATTATCATTGTAAAATCATTTCAAAATAAAAGTTTAGTTATTATTTTGTAAATAATGAAATTAGCTGAATAATTAAGTTGACAACTTTTTTGGCTTGCGTAATATAAGAGTTTTTAGTTATAAGGTTATTTATAGTTAACAACAACTCCCTTCGTTCCCTTATGTTCTTCCACCTTATTATAACGGGCAGTTTCAAAAGTTCTTCCACTTTAGAATACTTCTATTTATGGAAAGTTTTCATCTCACTTTTACCCCTTAAAACCCCACTTTCCTTACTTCACACTACTATTTAATTATTTTTTTCTCCAATACTTCCAATACAATCATTACTTCACACTACTATTTAATTATTTTTTCTCTCATAATTCCAATACAATCATTACTTTCTACTACTATATAATTAAAATAATATCCACTATCATTAAAGATTCTTTCTTTCTTAATATGTGTGAAAACCCAAAGTGGAAGATCAAAACGGAGGGAGTATTTTATATTCTAATTATTTTTGTATCTTGAATGGTATAATTAATAATTTAGTCATTTAATTACTAAAATCAAAGTAACCCAAAATATTTTTTCCCTAAAAGAGTGTATTTTAAAAATTAAAGGTTTTAAAATTGACTTTCTTCGTACTATTGTTATTCATTTAGAAATAAAGTTTAATTAAAACTCAATGTTTCCATATCTAATTACTTAAAATTTAGAAGGAAAAGCATGATGTATAAAAAGTGACATGTGTTATATTTTTTTTATTGTTTTAGTGGGATGTATGATATGATAAAAGTGACATGTGTTATATTTTTTTATTGTTTTAGTAGAATGTATAATTAAAAAAATTAAATAAAAATAAAAAATTGACCTTAAAGTCATTAAAAAAACCAAATAATAGGCCTTAAGCAATGGAATTTGCAAGCTAATTACTTCCTCTTTTTCTTTTTGTTTGTTTACCCTACCTTTTGTACGCATTTTAAATCAAATTTTAAGTCTTAACATCTCTAAGTTACGTACAATAAGAAATTGTAAAAATTATATGTTAAAAAACTTTGCATGAAGAAAAATCTAACAAGTTTCCATGTATATATATATATTTTTTATTTCAATATGAACTTCAAAATTTTAATTTAAATTTTTTTCTTCTAAAGCAAAAAAACAAAAACTTAATGTGAGCAATTAAAAAGAACATGTGTATCTCTATAGCTGACTTTATTTGTCGGCTGCTTTTAGGCCTTCCCTTTCTCGCATGCACATGAAGAGTGGAACGAGGAAACCCTTCATAGAAGGTGAGCCTCGTTTCCACACTGATGCAAATAAGTTAGGGTGAGTTTCCCTTGCCTTAATGTATATTGGTTTTTTCTGGTGAATGAAATAAATTTTTATTTGCCAAAAAAAAAAGAACAGATAAAATATAATAAATTAAACAACAAATAAACAAAAGCTAATAAAAACAAAGAAAAAAAAAAGACAAACATAACAAAGGAAAATTAAACATACGCTTTTAAGCTCAGATTCAAGAAAGAACTTAAACTTGAAGCTCTTCCCTTGGCCCTCCCTCTATTGTGTTCCTTTTTGTTTTTCCTCCTTTATGGGAAAATTAAGTAAATTGGTAATTTTAGAATGCATTTTTTATTAGCTAATTATGTTATTTTCTTTTTTGAGAGAGAGGATAAGAAACAAAGAAAAAGGATTTAATATGTGGTTTATTATGGCATTGTTATTTTTAGGCTTAATAATTTAAAATTCTCTATTTATTTCGTATTGTAATTGGTGATGTTGTGACTCAAATAAATCTAGATGTCATATGTGATGATTGTTGATATGGTGTTATAATGGATTTGATGGCAAATGAAGAAAACATGTGTGCACAAAAACAAAAAAAAGGCAAAATATTTAAAATGAGTGAATTAAGCCCACTTAATCGAGCAAAATATTCGCTTGATCAGATCGAACAGATGCTTAATCTCTTCATTCGAGCTTCTGCGTATTTTTGCCTACATTATTTTAGATGTTACTTTTGCACGCAACTTCCTAAGTTTTTTATTTGTATTATAAGTAAATAAATACTCAACCTATATCGGTAAATCATTGTAATATAACATTGAGGATATTTAATTTCATCTATGTATTTTATTTTCTACTTTTATTTTCTTAAAAGTTTAATATTTTCTCTTTACTCCAAATCCGCCCTATGGAGACGGAGAATAGACGTATTCTAGCAAGTCTTCTCAAGCACTTGAGTCAATAAACACAATCATATTAGTAGACCGAAGAAAGTAGACACTTTGGTCTTTTAAAGATAAAGTAAATTAAGATTTTTAAAAGACTAGGAAAAGCAAATCTTCACAAAAAAAAAAAAAAAAAAAAAAAAAAAAAAAAAAAGAAAAAGTAAGCAAAACGTAACTCCCACTCTAAAATGTGTATGGACATACCAATGACCAATTTTCTTACCTTTCATATTCCGTGGCGTCAAGTACTCAAGTCATTCCAACCACTTGAGTCAACTGAAATGTAAACGAAGCAAAAATTCACGATAAGTATAAAAGTCGATTTATTTTACAAATTTATACAATTTTAAACCCATAATCAAGTAACAAAAAAAAAATAAAGCAAGTAAGCTAATGTAAATTACTATTTAAGTTCCTTTAATATTGTCGGCTTTGTGCAGTCCGAATACCTTACACATATTCCAAATAACTTTGTAAACCACATTCAAATTCCACTTATACTTGGTGCTTTTAACTGATTTAACACCAAAAGAAATCCATACTTGTCAAAGAAAACAATATTTTCCTCAGTGAAAATCCAGAAATTCATGGATGTGCTTACAACCTTAAATCTATCCTTCTTTACCTTTTACATCTTCATCATCCTGATTATATTGCCCGTTTCATTCGGAGACGATAATAGATACAAGAACTGCTCTTCCATGGTGTCATGTGGGAAACTTCATGATGTTGGGTATCCTTTCTGGGGACTTGGAAGACCAAAATACTGCGGCCACCCGGAATTAGAGCTTCATTGTCCTCAACATCATCAAGATCCTCAATACCCTTTCCTGAAATTTGGAGATGGAGTACAATATCATGTACTTGACATTCGTAATCATACCAGTTCAGAGAAAATAACCATTCATATTCAAGAATTCGCTGATACGAGCGATTCTTGTCCTTTCCATGGGTTTAAAAAAGTTTTCCAAGAGATTTTACCGTTCAGTGAGAGTGTTTCGCAGATGAACGTATTCTATAACTGCTCCAACACTAATATAGAAAACAATAGTCATGGCCGTATCACCTGCAGGGATGAACAAAGAAATATTACAGCTTATTATGTGCCAAAAACAGAAGACACTTACTATGTTGACTGTAGGTTTAAGACTATTCCAGTGTTTGCAGAAGATCTGAATCATCTTAATGAAGATGATGAAACTTTTTTGAATCTAATAAAGAATGGGTATGAAGTTGATTATCTGTATTCTGCACTATGTTTTATGTGTCAAGATAATGGTGGGATATGTGGTTCATCTGAAGATAAAGAATTTGTTTGCATTCCAAAGCATCACAATTCAGGTAATTGATCCCATCTGAAATTAATTTTAGGGAAAATATATAGCACTTACCAATTAGGCTTAAGCTTTTGATTGAATGATGGTTGAGTTTGTTTCTTGGCGTGGTGTAGAAGCCAACGTGACAAAAAATCACGGGTTTCCATCTCATTCACGCTTATTTCAAGTGGAATATCTAATGTTAGCATAAGAGAGTTATTTTAGTCCAAAGACTCTCGTGTGAGGGGCTTTAACCATCAACTTAAGTTTTTGGTTGAGTAGATTGTTTGACAAAAAACCCTAAATTTACTTTCGGTAAATAATTTTAATTGAAAATCCACCTCAAAATTCAAACACACTACCTAGTACCTTCTAAATAATCGAGAAAGTCATCTATTTCGTGGTTCATTTGTGTACCCAACAACATGAAATCAAGACCGTCCAAATCAAGATCAATTGGTACAAGATAAATGCTTATGATAATCATGATTTGACCACAAATTAGGAATATGATCATCAAACTTAGGCATAGATGGTGCATCATTGTAAGTAATTAAATCACACAAACCTCATAGATCATCAGAGTACATGGAGTTATGGACTACAACATAATGGCTCGTCCAATTATTTGTACGCATTTATATGAAGTTGCAGATAACAACCTCATTGTTAAGTTAACCTATAAGCATCTCACCAAATAACTGTAATCAAGTATTACGATCCCCCAAATGAGTTTTGATCTATACTAATTGTTTTTATCTTCTCTGCAGGGCAATGGAAAATCATAGTTGGTTTAGGTACATTCTTCAGCAACTTTAGCAACTTTAAACTAATTAGGGAGAATATTCTTAGATTTTTTTGCTTACTTATTAATAGTACCTAACTAATTTGAATTAACTGTTGCCATCTCATGTTTCAGTTATTCCAGGAGCATTTTTCATCCTTATAGCTCTAAATGTTGGTTTCTTCTGTTACATGCATCCCAAAGTCCACTTACCTATGTTACTATCAAGAAGGTTTTCCTCTAATCCTATGGATGCTAACCTTGAATCTGGAAGCTTCTTCTGTGGTGTACCAATCTTTACTTACAGTGAGCTCCAAGAAGCTACCAATAAGTTCAATATGGTATTAGGTGATGGAGGCTTTGGCATTGTCTATTATGGTAAGAACATTAAAACCTCTAGTTTAACTAATTGTCTACTTATAGAGTATTATAATATAGTTAAGGGCCTCAATCATTTTTGGTTGAGTTGGTACTTGGCATGGTATCGAATGCTAACGTGATAGAAGAGTCTATTATGGTAAGAACATTAAAACCTCTAGTTTAACCCACTGATAGAGTACAATAATATATATTTCTACTCTTCAATCATAGCTTTTGGTTGAGTTGGTCTTTGGTATGAAATCAGAAGCCAACGTGATAGACAAGTCTATTATGGTAAGAACATTAAAACCTCTAGTTTTGCTATTGTCCATATTGTTATATGTGGTGACTCAATAGCAATCCAATGCTTGGTATTTTCATGGTTGTTACATGGGTTGAAATGTTGAACAAGTGTTGAATGATAATATGAACAAGCAAGAGTTGGTCAGAAAGCTGCTGGAGCTCGCTCGACCATGTTGCTCGACCATGGGCCTTGGCTCGACCCAGTCGAGCAGGAGATCAGAATGGAGTCAGTAGCTTCTGATCTCCTCGCTCGACCCTCTGCTCGACCCCCTCTGGTTTGCTCGACCCGGTCGAGCGAAGACACGGGTTTATTCTGTTTTAAGCGGCTGTTTTATAACGGTTCAAGAATTAGTTTAATTACTTCTTGCTTTGTTCAAAGCCTATATAAGGCTTGTGTAATCACTTGTAAACATAATGTAAGATCATTTGCTTGTACAATTGGGTTTGAGTGGAGTGCCACAAAATACTTAGGTTTTAGTGAGAGGTTTTGGGGTCTTTTGATCAATTCTCTCTAAGTTGATCATCCTAAGGGATTCTTGTGTACAAACATCAAGTGAAGCAATAATACTCATTCAAATTGTTGACAAGGGTGGAGTTTTTTATCACATTATCACATTGATATTGTGGTTTTCTCCACCTCCCAAATTTGTGTGTCTTCTCTATTGTTTTTTGTGTTCTTTATCTTTATTTTTGGATTTTCTTGATTGTGTTTTGGTACTCTAATCCTAACAAATTGGTATCAGAGCTTGGGTTGCATTTTAAAGAGGCTAGAGTGCTTAGGATACAAGGTTCATGAAGGTTCTTGAAAGGGTAAAGTATAGCCATGGGTGTAACAAGGTTTGAGATTGAGAAATTTGATAGAAATGTCAACTTTGGATTATGGAAACTCAAGATGAGAGCAATCTTGGTACAAAATGGTTTAGAGAAGGCAATGTTGGGGAAAGCAAAGAGGCCTTCAACTATGTCCATAGAGGAGTTTGAAGAGTTGGACATCAAGGCTCTTACATTGATACAATTGAGTCTTTCTAATGAGGTGCTTAGAGAGGTGGCAAAGGAGGAGACAACGGTGGGGCTTTGGCTTAGGCTAGAATCCTTGTACATGACGAAGTCGGTGACGAATCGTTTGTTGTTAAAGAGCAAATTGCATGATCTTAGACTTGAGGAAGGGAGTTCACTCAAGTCACATCTTGATGAGTTTGACTCCATAGTCATGGACTTGAGCAATCTTGATGTTTCTTTGGATGATGAAGATCTTGCCATCAAGTTGCTGTGTTCTTTGCCCAAGGAATATAAGCATTTTAGAGAGACGGTCTTGTATGGGAAAGAAGTCATTACACTTGAAGAGGTCAAGGGAGCCTTGTTGCAAAGGGAGTTGATTGACAAACAATTGACCAAGGGTGATAATGGATCACAAGGGGAAGGACTTGTGGTGAGAGGAAGGTTCAAGGGCAACTTTGGGGAAAATAAACCCAAACATGGCAAGTCTAGATCAAAGTCTAGACAAAGAAGCGTAGTATGTTACAATTGCAAGAAGAAGGGTCACTTCAAGCGATTTTGTCCGGAGTTGAATAAGGGCAAAGGGAAGTGGAATGGGAATGGATCTACTTCTCATGAGACGGCGGCCGTGGTTCATAGGAGCGACGATGGGGATTATAGTGATGATAGTCCAATCCTTCTTGCGGTGGAGTCGGGGGACAAGTCTAGGGATCAATGGATCCTTGACTCGGGGTGTTCTTACCATATCACCCCTAATAGACATTGGTTCACTACATATGAGGGAGTGAACGGGGGTGTAGTACTCATGGGGAACAATGCCTCATGCAAGGTGGTGGGCATTGGTTCCGTTAGAGTGAGGATGTTTGATGGTATAGTGCGCACGTTGAGCAATGTGAGACATGTACCCGATATGAAGAAGAACTTGATCTCCTTGGGTGCCTTAGATAGTAATGGGTGTAGGTGCATTCTTGAGAGGGGTGTACTTAGGGTTACCTTGGGGGCACAAGTGGTCATGAAAGGCAAGAAAGTTGGGTCGTTGTATGAGCTTAGTGGGTCGACGATTGAAGGAGCCGTGTGTGTTGGGTCTTCCATCAAAGAAGCGGATCATACCCGATTGTGGCATCTACGTTTGGGGCACATGAGTGAGAGAGGTTTATTGGAGTTGTCCAAGAAAGGGCTTCTTGGAAAGCAAGCTATAGGTGCCATGGATTTTTGTGAGCACTGTGTTCTTGGGAAGCAACGGAGAGTGAGCTTCAAAGCGGCCACTCATAGGACAAAGTCAACCCTTGACTATGTCCATTCGGATTTATGGGGTCCATCGAGGGTGTCATCCTTAGGCGGGTCTAGGTATATGCTCACTATTATTGATGATTACTCTAGGAAGGTGTGGGTGTACTTCTTGAAGAGTAAGGAAGGGGTCTTTGATGAGTTCAAGGCGTGGAAAATCATGATAGAGAAGCAAACCGGGAGGCAAGTGAAACGACTTAGAACGGACAATGGGCTGGAATTTGTGAAAGAAGAATTCACAAGGTTTTGCAAGAAAGCGGGAATTGTTCGACATAGGACTTGCGCCGGTAGACCGCAACAAAATGGGATGGCGGAACGGATGAATAGGACACTCCTTGAGAAGGCTCGGTGTATGTTGTTTCATGCCAACATGAGTAAGGGATTTTGGACCGAAGCGGTCAAAATGGCGGCATTCTTGGCAAATAGATCACCTAATACCGCTCTTGAGTTGAAGACGGCGGAGGAAGTGTGGTCGGGATCACCGGTGGACTATTCCGGTATTAGAATTTTTGGATGCCCCGCTTATGCACATGTGAATGAAGGAAAGTTGGAGCCTAGAGCCAAGAAATGTATTTTCTTGGGGTACACGGATGGCGTCAAGGGTTTTAGACTATGGGATCCTAGCACATCAAAGATTATCACAAGCCGGGATGTCACTTTTAATGAATCGGTATTCCTTCATGTGGAAAGTGCAAAGAAAACGCCCAAAGAAAGTTTGAAAGAAAATTGTGATGATCAAGAAAAGAGTGTTGATGAGACTCTTGATGATAATGTTGATGAGATGACACCTCAAGCGGGTGGAGATACTCCTTCCACCAACTTAAGGAAGGAGACATCGCCAATTGTGCAAACTACTAGCATTGCACAAAGACGTCCTAGGAGGGAAATAAAAGCACCCTCTAGGTTGGGATATGAGGAAGGAGATTTTGATTGGGTGAAGAAGAGATTGAAAGGCCCGGTGGAGACTCCAAAGAATATGGATTTTGAGGATATGGCCGCCTATGCTCTTTTGGTGGCTAATGAGGTGATTGATTTGGAGCCTTCCTCATATGAGGAAGCCATGGAGTGCAAGGACTCCGGAAAGTGGCTTGGGGCGATGGAAGAGGAGATGCAATCTTTGTTGAAAAATCAAACATGGGTGCTTGTGGAAAAACCAAAGGGTAAGAAGCTTGTTGATTGCAAATGGATATACAAATATAAAGAAGGTATTCCGGGGGTTGAAGAAGCAAGGTGCAAAGCAAGATTGGTAGCACGTGGCTTTAGTCAAGTACCGGGAGTGGACTACAATGAAATTTTCTCACCGGTGGTAAGACACACATCTATACGTATCCTTTTATCTCTTGTTGCTTTGTTTGATTATGAGCTAGAGCAAATGGATGTAAAAACAGCGTTTTTACATGGAGAGTTAGATGAGGAGATATACATGAGGCAACCGGATGGATATATTGTGGAGGGGAAAGAAGACCATGTGTGTTTATTAAAGAAGTCTTTATATGGGTTAAAACAGTCCCCTAGACAATGGTATAGACGGTTTGATAAATGTATGCTTGATCATGGGTTTATTAGAAGTGAATATGATAGTTGTGTGTACATAAAAGATGTGGGAAAAGGGTCTTTGTTATATCTTTTGCTTTATGTAGATGACATGCTTATTGTGGCAAAAGACATGTTTGAAATCAAGAAGATTAAAGAAATGTTAAAGGGTGAGTTTGAAATGAAAGATTTGGGAGCGGCAAAGAAAATTCTTGGTATGGAAATTAGTAGAGATCGTGATAAAGGGAAATTGTTTTTGTCTCAAGAAACATATGTGAAGAAGATCTTGGAAAGGTTCCATATGGAAGATGCCAAACCAATGTCCACACCTTTAACATTGCAAACCAAGGTGTCTAAGGAAGATTGTCCTAAGACCAAAGAAGACAAGGAATTTATGTCTTCCGTGCCATATTCTAGTGTAGTTGGGAGTATCATGTATGCCATGGTGTGTACTAGACCGGACATCGCTCAAGCCGTAGGTCTAGTAAGTAGATACATGGCGAATCCGGGGAAAGCTCATTGGCTCGCTGTCAAAGGAATTCTTAGATACTTATGTGGAACTACTAGTGTTGGTATTGAATATGGGAGGAGTAGTGAAGGCCTTCAAGGGTATGTAGATGCTGATTTTTGTGGAGATCTTGACCATAGGAAATCTACATCCGGGTATGTGTTTTGCCTTGGAGGAGCGGCTATTAGTTGGAGGTCTAGTTTGCAAGGTGTAGTGGCTCAATCCACTACGGAAGCTGAATATATATCGGTTTCGGAAGGCTTCAAGGAAGCCCAATGGCTTAAGGGTTTTGTAAGTGAACTAATGATGGAAGAATGTGTGCCTACGGTATATTGTGATAGCCAAAGTGCAATCGATTTGGCATCACATCAAAATTGCTACTATAGGAGAACAAAACACATTGAAATTAAGTACCATTACATAAGAGACATCATAGAGAAAGGTAAGGTACTCTTAGACAAAGTTCACACGGAGGATAACCCGGCGGATATGCTTACTAAACCGGTTCCTACTCCAAAGTTTGAGCATTGCTCAAACTTGATTGGTTGCGTTTGATTTTTTGCGCAAATCTCCCCTTGGGAGGGAGATTCACCTCTTTGAAGAGGTGGAGACTCATCTTGGTTGAAAAGATGAGGGTCAACATGAATGAGTATTAAATCTTGATTGTTGTTGTGATGAAGATTGGATTTATGTTCGTCACGGTGGAGAATTGTTATATGTGGTGACTCAATAGCAATCCAATGCTTGGTATTTTCATGGTTGTTACATGGGTTGAAATGTTGAACAAGTGTTGAATGATAATATGAACAAGCAAGAGTTGGTCAGAAAGCTGCTGGAGCTCGCTCGACCATGTTGCTCGACCATGGGCCTTGGCTCGACCCAGTCGAGCAGGAGATCAGAATGGAGTCAGTAGCTTCTGATCTCCTCGCTCGACCCTCTGCTCGACCCCCTCTGGTTTGCTCGACCCGGTCGAGCGAAGACACGGGTTTATTCTGTTTTAAGCGGCTGTTTTATAACGGTTCAAGAATTAGTTTAATTACTTCTTGCTTTGTTCAAAGCCTATATAAGGCTTGTGTAATCACTTGTAAACATAATGTAAGATCATTTGCTTGTACAATTGGGTTTGAGTGGAGTGCCACAAAATACTTAGGTTTTAGTGAGAGGTTTTGGGGTCTTTTGATCAATTCTCTCTAAGTTGATCATCCTAAGGGATTCTTGTGTACAAACATCAAGTGAAGCAATAATACTCATTCAAATTGTTGACAAGGGTGGAGTTTTTTATCACATTATCACATTGATATTGTGGTTTTCTCCACCTCCCAAATTTGTGTGTCTTCTCTATTGTTTTTTGTGTTCTTTATCTTTATTTTTGGATTTCCTTGATTGTGTTTTGGTACTCTAATCCTAACACATATAATAATATAAATCTAGGCCTGCCCTCAATCATAGCCTAAGCTTTTGGTTGAGTTGGTCCTTGACATTGTATGAGAAGCCAACGTAATTGAAGGGTCCATGACATGGTATATAATCCTTTGTTTCTTTTTAATAGATACACTTCTTTGTTTAATGTGAGGGCTTTTTCGGAGAAGTGTATCTATTAAAAAGAAATGGAGGACAATGTAATATATCATGGAACTTCAATTACGAGCTTAAGCTTTTTGGTAATGTTAATTCCTCGACATAAATCACCACAAGTTATTTCTTTATTGATTTCCTACTAGGAAAACTCAGAGATGGCAGAGAAGTAGCAGTCAAGCGTTTATATGAGAAGAGCTACAAACAAGTGGGGCAATTTATGAATGAAATTGATATTTTAACCAGCTTGAATCACCACAATCTTGTCAAATTATACGGATGCACTTCAAGACATTGTCGAGAGCTTATCCTTGTTTACGAATTCATTCCCAATGGAACAGTAGCTGACCATATTTATGGAGATCGAAAGGGATCTGAAACCTTGTCTTGGGCTATGCGAATGAAGATCGCAATTGAAACTGCCAGTGCATTGTCTTATCTACATGATTCGGATGTTATACACCGTGATGTAAAAACAAATAATATCCTCCTTGACGAAAACTTCTCAGTCAAAGTAGCTGATTTTGGCCTCTCAAGGTTCTTTCGCTTTGATGCTACACATATTTCAACAGCCCCACAAGGAACACCAGGGTATTTAGACCCTGGATATTACAAATGTTACCAAGTAACTAGTAAGAGTGACGTTTATAGCTTTGGAGTTGTTCTTATTGAGTTGATATCTTCATTACCCGCGGTTGACATTAGTAGACAAGATGATGAGATTAATTTATCAGACTATGCAATGAAAAGAATCCAACAAAATTCACTGAGTGAGTTGTTTGATCCAAAGCTTAGTTTTGACTCAGATTTGAAGGTGAAAAGGATGATAACTCAAGTGGCAGAGCTTGCCTTTCAGTGTTTGCAAGAAGACAAGGAACTTAGACCCTCTATGCATGAGATTCTGGAAATTCTGAGGCTGATAGACAGCAAAGAAAATGACGTATTGGAAGCTAAGGCTGTGGACAAGATAAGAACATCAAATAGTAATTCCATGCCTGTTGGAAGGGTATAACACAAAGCTCTGTAATGCATAAATGGATTAGTAAATCCAGTGCATCAAACACCAGTGGGTTAGATCTTTGAATGTAACATGCGAGTCAGCAGATTATAAGAATCACGAGATGCACAACTATCATATATGAGAGAATAATGATCATCATTAAATGTTTTTTGTACTTGTAATGTAAGAGATGCATCACTATAATTTATAAGATATATATCATTATGTCAATATGTTGAGACATGTTAGAGAAAAAACCAAAATAATAAGAAATGAGAAATTGCAAGGAAAGTCAAAACAAGAAAGACAAGATTTGGGAGGTGGGAAAATCCCAAGAACAATGTGTATCTGGACTATAAAACCCACCCAAACAATTGAAGAAAATCTTGTTGGTGTTCCGTAGTGTTCTTAATTACAATGATTAATTCGACACTCTCTAAGATTTCAAAGAGAATCTCTCAATCCTCTCACTAAACCCTGGTTTGTACTTTGTAGTGGCTCTTAAAACAAACATGCAATGCCTTACAATGTAGGAAGATATGTCACTAGTGTATTTATAGTAGGGAAAGAATAGGGCATTCAATCACGTCAAGCATAACAGAGCGCGTGTGCACGAACAAGCACACCAATTCATAAATCGGAAGAAGTTCGCAGAAAACAACTATTCAACATGAGGGGTGCACTCAAGCGCACATCCCACTGCTTGTTCGAGCACCCTTATGGAAGTAGTTATTGTGTTCCTACCAAGCCAAGTGTTCATCCCGTGTTATCATACATTCTTCCCTTCTCAAGTCTACCTCATAACTAGCCTTCTACCACCTCTTAGCCTGATTTATGAGTCACCATCACAAGAAGACCATTAGCAATAACCAATTCTTTTGTGTTTTTTGGGTCAAAATTAAGAAAACAGGTATTGACGAATGCTAATGGAATATAATAATGTTGCAAAATATTATTTTATTTTTAGTATATTTGTACATTCTCTAAGGTGTCTTTTATATTATCCTAGGTATCTTTTATATTGTTTAGGTATTCCTTATATATATATTGTAATTATCTTGTTTCCTAAACCTAACGTTGTACTCCTCTTTATATTTAACAAAAATAATGAAAGATGCAAGACAAATATTTCTTTCATGGTATCAGATTCTAGGTATTGAATTCCTCTCCTCTTTTGCCACATTTTTCTTCTTCCCATTGCATAACCCTCACAACTATTTGCCTTACAAACCACCATAATCACACAACAACTACTCCACCTAAAAAACAAAATTGCCTTCCCTTTTTTTTAACAAATCCTAAAATGACTTTTCATCTACTTTAAGAGTAACTAATGTGAAGGCTCACATTTCCATCACTTTAGATAATGACTTTAGCCAATATCATTCTTGGCACAAGTTCAAAGTATTTTTGACCACATAATTCCTCCCACTAAAGAAAAGAAATTAATCGCTACTAAAGCCACTAAATACGCCTATCCAACATTTATGGATACATCTTGATGTTGCGGTTTGTCGGTTCTACAATGGATGTATGATACCATCACTCCTGACATCCTTGCCTCTATTCTTGTTCCGATTGTATCCGCTGAAAAAGCATGGTTAGAATCGCAACTATCTTTCAAGAAAATCAATACTCTCCTGTCGTTCATCTTGAAACCCAATTTACCAGCTCCGAACTCATCAATTTCTCAACACCACTGCTTACTAAAATTGTTTGACCTCAATTGCCCATTAGATGGGTAATGTTGATGCTTCTATTTCAAATACTAGATTTGTGCTGTGAATGATTTCCGATTGCACCAATGATTGCCATAGTTTTTTTTACCCACATCCAACAACATGACCCTTTACCCACCCTCAATACTACAAATTTGAAAATCACATAAGAAGAAAATATCATTGTTCAACGCAATAATCGAGACACCAATAACACTAACTTTATCTCTCAAATGGCTTCCTAAATCATCACACTAATAAATCACATAATAGCCTTTCTTAGCATATAAATTCGCTCTGACAAAAACCAAAACCACTCACCCTTCTCCCATCATAGTGCATGGAAACACAAAGGGGATGTAAGAATCGAAATCAAACCATCAAACATCATCAAAACAATCATTGGAACAATTCTTGGGCCACAATGTGTTATTCCACTGTCTTCATACCCTTCTGGGCTAGGCTCAATTCACCTTCCCTCAATTTGGGAGGCGAACCAATAGAGGAGGGGATGCACTCCTTGGGCACATACCTTCCCTTTGGCCTATTTTTCTTATGGAGAGCAACCCACCTAAACCTAGATTGTACTTCTCTTTGTAATCAATGAGAATAATTAAAGATGCAAGGCAAAATAATTCTTTTAGATTTAACTAGTAACTTATTATGGTGTTTGGTGAATCACTTTTGGCTTGTTGGACCGATTAATACCTAATTTTGTCAAACATCCTTGAAGAATGGACTTATCCAGCTAGCTTAAAACCAACAAAAACAACATTTTCAATTAGATAACAAACAGATCAAAAAGCAAACGGCCAACTGCAATACCTTATGACTATGAGGCACCATCTACAATACAAAACATCATTAAAAAAAAAAAAAAAAAAAAAAAAAAAAAAAAAAAACAAACAAACAATTATCGTTTTTAAAATTTAGACCTATGGTATAGGAATGGAGCCAAAGACAATCTTATATTTCATTGCTGGCCTTTTATTTTCCCAAAAAAACTTGAATCAGCTTACAAATTACAATAGGTATATATATTCAATATCTAATTCGGATGTTTAAACAACAGTAATATCAAAACCTAACCACACTTGTAGTCTGTAGAAGAGAAAGGCACGTTACCGGCAAGACAAATGCAACACTACATCACTACGATACTACCTGAAGATGAGCTTTAATTAAACTGAAAAATCATCAGAAATACCAAAATTAGAATCAATATATCACTTAATTATAGAAGAAATTCAAAGAGAAAGAGAAATTGCAAACAACTTAACTGAAATTAAAAATCAACCAGGGGAAATGGGAGGAACCATAACAAAAGCAGCAGCATCATGAGAGGAAAATCACGAGGGTCGAAGAGTGTAGAGTAAGAGAACCTTGAACAGTATTTGACTTATTTGTTGTTTCCGTTGGACGTTACTCCCTCAGTTCCATAATACTTGCTACAGGCAATTTAATGTACTATTTTGTTATTTATATGTCGAATTATACATATTTTAAAATTATAAAAAATAGGATAGAAACCCGTGCAATGTACAGATTTTTCAATACGTTTATATCTTAATGATATTTTAGACGAACGAATATATTAAATGCAGGTGCGTAATAAAGTATTTACATACATATATTGTAATTAAAAAATAATTAAATATAAAAAACACAAAATAGGTTGTTAACAAAGAGTTTATAGGTTTTGAAACACCTCTTTATATATAAGTAAAATTGTCTGAATTGAAATTCCTGCAATTATTACTTCTACTATTATTATGAATCTAACGTTTTATTTTTGTAAAAGAATAAAATTGACTTGAAAATCCTGCAATTAATATACCTGCCATTAATATTTATGCCATTAATATAAATCCAAATTTTTATTTTTGTAAAGAATAAACTTGACTGAATTAAAATTCATGCAATTATTCCTGCCATTAATAATAATGTAACATTTTATTTCCGTAAATGATTAAAATTGATTGAATTGAAAATCATGTAATTAATACTCGTGCCATAAATACTCTTATAATGCTGGCCAATAAAATAATTACAAATGACACTCTATTCACTCTAATTTCTATACTATACATCAAAATTAATATAGTGTATGATTTATATTATGAAAGTATGCGATTAGACGATTCAAACAAAATCTCACTTAACTATATTATTATTTACATATTAGCCGCAATATATAAAATAAGCTTAAACGATGAATAGTGTCCATACAAAATGTAGCAAGTATTATGGAACACACGAAGTAATTAACTAATAGTGTACGTGCAATGTACAGCTTAATTAAATTTTCTAACATGTTTAGAATATTTAAAAACTTAAAATTTGAAGAAATAAATTTTACGTTATGTTACTTTTACATTATAGTTATATATGTTATTTTACTCTAAATAGTTATATACATTACATGTATTGTTTGATTAGTATTTTATCTTTCATTGTGCACGTAGATAATTTTGAAATTTTAGTTCATGACAAATAAATCATTATAAAAGACAAAAAATTTGATTATATATTTAAATAATTATATTTGTACTTTTATTTGTTTATTATATGATAAAAGGGTAAATGGTTTGTACATAAAGTATACAATATAAAATTATGAGTATGTTTAGTAAAAAAAAAATTAAATACCAATTTATGCTAAGAAAAACAAATATCACTCCTACATTAATTTATATAAATTACTCCCTCTGTTCTTATAAGATTGTCCGCTATATGTTTTTCACACAAATTTAAAAAAACTAAAATTTTTGTAGTAACTGTGTATTATTTTAATTAAATAGTAGTGTAAAGTAATAATTGTATTGGTTTTTAAGATCATACTTGTTACATTTGATTTTTTTTTTAATAGTTCTAAGTGCAATTTAATTAATCACTTTATTTATATCTGATCACTTAAAGGTCTAAATTGATCCCTTTAACTTTGAAATCGAAGATTTTAAAAGAGATCATAATTGATCCATTTAAGATTATAATTTGTAAGTAGAAATTGATCACTTTTGTTATGATGTGGCTCATAATCTCATATGTGTATCTTGATGTTGTGTAGAGTATGGTGTGCTAGCCTGCTAGATAAAAAGTTGTTATTGATGCAAATAAAGGAGCTAAGATTGGAAGCTGCTAACCATGAAGCTCGACCTACACGAGCAGTGTGCCATGACTAGGGTTGTTGGTTGCTCGACCAACTTGAGCGAGTTGGCTCGACCGAGTCGAGCATTTTTTCAAGCGTCTGTTTTGTTCTTGTTTTGGGAGGGTAGTTCTTTTGCCTACATATTCTTACTCCTTAGTACATCATTACACATTAACATACACATTGTAATACTCTTGTAATCCCCACATAGTCACATTAGAGAGAATTGTTATAGATTGAGAAGGAGCCAAATTAGGGTTCGTCGGGGTGAATTTTGGGGCTTTTAATTTCTCTTTGTATTTTATATAGTTTTTCATTTTCCATTGTTAAAATTGGATTAGTGCATGTAATCAAGAACTCTAGTCAATAATATTGTCTTTATTCATTGGGTGGGGTTTTATAGTCTAACTAGTTTATACTCCCGTGCAATGCACGGATATGTAAACATGTAAACATACATAAAAATTGTAATAATAAACTAAACTAATTAATCTTGTAAGATTTCCAAAAAAATAATCTTGTAAGAGAACCTTTGTAGAGATCAAATTTATTATATAGTCATAAATTACTTGACATTCATTAATACATTTAAGCAATAAGCAGCCAATGGATTTTTGCCAAATCATCGTACATTGAGACACCGCCATTTGGAATTTTACAGTTCTTTTATTGTATGATGTATGATATATGATATCACATTGATATCACTATATCAGGATTTTCCCGCATTCCAATTCTTGGTGCGTTTAATTGTTTATTTACATCTTTATCGTTTAGTTAGAATCTTCATTGAAAGAGCATTTGTTCTAATAACTTAAAAGTCAAATTAATCACTTTTAGATCAAAATAGAATTTTTTTTTTAATTGATCAATTTTATGTTTACTTTGATTGAAATTGATCATTTTAATGTAAGAATAAATATCTTTTAAGGTAAAAACTGAAATTTTAAATTTTAAAGATTTGGCTAGCCCATTAGTATTTGCCTCCTAATGACTTAATGAGGCGGTCTCTTGTGAGTTTTTGCAAATAATAAAGAATAATTGCAAATTATAGTCCTAGAGTTTAGTACTTTTCACAACCTTAATATTTTTTTTTCGAGCTATAGTCATCAAAGTATCACAGCTTACAAGCAAAGGCCAAAACACAAAATTCCGACCATTTTAGTGGTCGGAATTTCAGGTTAAATGGTCAGAGTTATGTGTTTTTGGCCTTAATCGACAACCTCTGATACTTTGTTAGTTGTAATTTGCTAAAAAGAAACATTGAGACAATATTTCGCAAAAGCGTTGAAGTTTAAAGCTGTAATTTGCAAATTATTCAAAAACAAAATATACTTTATTGTATTCTTTTAACTTTACCATATTTATTTATAGGGAAATTTCATGATATACTACTGAGTTTCTTCATAATTCACCATATACCACATCAAATGTTGTAGATTACCATATACCATTGAGTTTTAATCCATTAGCACATAATACCATTAATGACAAATTCCGTTAGTCTGTCGTTAGTCTACCGTTAGTGGTAATTATTAATTCACCATATACCATTATTTTTTTGTTTTTTTGCGTCAAATACCATCCTTTTAAAATATAGTTATATCCATTGGTTAATGTAACTTTTGTGTGAAACTTGGTTTGTATATAACTATATTTTGTTAAATACTTCTTTGGATGACATTTCTTTTGAATATAACTATATTTATGATAGTATTTGATGCAAAAGAACAAAAAAGTAATGGTTAATGAATTAATAATTACCACTACCGGCAGAATAACGAAATTTGTCATCAATGATATTCTGTGCTAACGGACTAAAACTCAATAGTATATGGTGATCTACAACATTTTGATGTGGTATATAGTGAATTATGAAGAAACTCATTGGCATATCATGAAATTTCCCTTATTTATATTATTACTTTGTTTAATTTTATCCGCACAATTTATTTTATTTTCTGTCACTTTTATTGGATATTATTGCAAAATAATTTTAAAAAAAAGGGAGTAGAGATAGAAGTAGAATAGAAAGATATCTATACATCGCCTCTTACCTTGGTCTTTTTTCAATTGAAGATAAACCCTCGGCGGAAAACCTAGAAAGTAGAAATTGCTAGCAAGCTCTAATTCTCTCTTTTGCCTTCGATAATTTTGTTTCATTCTCTTAAAATCATACTAAATTTGAAGTTTTGTCCCTTATCGTCGCCATTTTAATATGTAAGTCCCGCTCTCTACTTCTATGTAGTTTTTCTAGGGTTTCGTATCGTAATGTTAGGGTTTTCTTTTATGGTTGCTACTTGTGTTTTTGGATTTTATTTTGTGTTATGATTTTTCTTGTTGTTGGATTTCACTTCTTGATTGTACTTCTAATTGCAGTTTTTATTTTCAAGGTGTTTTGATTTTCAATTTTTTCCGATTTACAACTTTATTTTCTTCTGCAGTGAATCTTTACTGTTGTGAATTTTTAGTGTTGTCTATGTTTTATTTTGATTTTGTATTTTAATTTTGTTTTTTTTTTTGCTGTTTTGATGTATACAGAGGTTATAATGACAGATACAGAGCATAATATTGCTGAGAACAATGAGGACCAGACATTTATGCAGGCATCTGACCAACATTTTAATCTTATTGGTGATGAGTTTGACCAGCAAAATCTTGTTGGAAGTGTGCCTGAAGAGTACCAGTGTACTGAGAATGAGGCAGACAACCAAAACATGACGATACATGACCAGGATTTTTCTGTGAATGAAATTGAAAACAATTATGGAGTTCTATCTGAGCAACCTTTTGCTGAAAATGAAAATGATCATTCTTTAGATGGAAATGAGGCTAATAATGGATTGGATGGGGAACAACTGAAGCAAGAGTCATCTGATAATGGAACCAATGAATTGGGTAATGATTCAGATAATACACATTTTGAGAAAAAGGATGAACATGAAAACAATTTGGCTGCTGTTAGTGAGGAAAAGAAATGGCCTGGGTGGCCCGGAGAGAGTGTTTTTAGGATGTTGGTACCTTCTCAAAAGGTTGGTAATATTATTGGGCGCAAAGGTGAGTATATCAAGAAAATTGTTGAGGAGACTAGGGCTCGTATCAAGGTTATGGAAGGCCCACCCGGATCACAAGTGAGAGCTGTAAGTTTTTTGATTTTTGTTGTTTTCTATTAGCACTTTGGTTATTCATATGTGCAGTTGGCCTTGATTCTTATTGTTAGAGGTTTTATTGCCCCATTTTCTACTGCTTAAGGTGTGTATCTTATCCGTACATTGAATCTATGAGCTGTTGGGTTTCAACATACTTTGTTCATACAGTTTGTGTTGAGAACCTTTTAATTGGGATTATGCATCTAAAATTGAAGTTGGGATCAAGAAGGCATAGTGAGCAATCGGTGTTGATCACTGGATTTAAGGTTCTTATTATTCATCCCACTGGGTAGTTCTTTGATGATTGTATTAGGCGCTAACAAGCGTCTTAAATTGTGACAAAATATTGCCCGATCTATTGAAGACAATACCTATCATTAACATCTGCTTGGGGCAGAGGATTTACGAACGCAAATGAGATTTAATTCAAGATTGTTGTATTATGTCTTAACTAAAACGTTACTTTTCTTCATTCACATAATGAAAAATTTCATAAATACCTGCACAAATTGAACTATCTAAGATTTTGAGGTTAACAATGATTTGGAGGGTATTATTAACATTTGTTGGATTCAATTTCTGGAAGAATTTTCAGACATATAATTACCTTCTAAAATCTTCAGTTCATGTGTAAAATTACCAAATAAAACTTGAAAATGGATCTCTTGTAGACCCAAAAACATGTACAATATATAAGAGTCAAATGGAATCAGAATAATTAACAAACTAAGCACAAAATGCGGAAAGGAAAGTTGGTATTTTGCAATAACAAAAATGAGTATGTGCAGGTTTTGTTGGCAATGTTTAAGGGTACGTATCCATCATCAATGCCACCCCAAATATGAAGCATCAAGGATTCAGATTGCAGAGATCAGCTTATTACCAGTGCCCAAATCTTTTTGTTTGGTTAAAAAGAGTTGTATTTTGTATGTATACCCCGACCAAGAAGCTCTGCACTGTTTTCTGGAAATCAATGGCTGGTGTCATGAATATCATTGTTCATCTCTATTGAAGAACAACCTCTATCATGCTTGTGATCATTAGCCAAGGCAGAGGTGCTTTTTGAGCTTCTTTCACCCATTGTTAGCCAAGTTTAATAAATAAAAAATAAGTATTAACTTGAAGAAGAATTTAACCCAAAAATCAACTATGGTAAACTTTTGATTACAGATGTCTTGAAAATTATAAATCTAAATCAGTTATTCTCAAAAGTTACAAGCGTAAATTTAGGCCAGTAAAGTTCTGCAGTCTTTTGATCAGTAAAAGTACTCATCAACTCGATCACCAAACTCCTTAAATATGTAACATTAGGGTGAGCACAATGCTCACACGGTCACACCCTTCTATAGTTCTATAGATGTGTAATAATATATATAATGAAGATTCATGAGGGTTTATCTCGCCAAAGCATCTATACTATATGTTATGCTTAAAGAGCTACCGTGCTTACAAAATTTCCTATCAATCAGCACATGGAATTGATAGACTTGTGCGCTTAGCAGTAAAAACCCTGCTTTGTTTTTCTGTGTTTATTTTTTCTTGTGTGTGTTGTGTGTGTGTGTGTGTGGGGGGGGGGGGGGTGTCGAAGTGAAAGTTGTTATATGCTCAGATTGTTTTGAAAACAGTGATAGAATGGGGTCGAAGTGAAAGTTGTTATGCTCAGATTTTTTTGAAAACAGTGATAGAATTGTTGCTTAAAATTTATCAGTGCAACTTAGTTTTGAGATTAACTACAAAAAGGTCTCAAAGAGTGATTAATGAGAAGTATATGTTTACTCAAAGTTCTAGTATTCATTCCCAAGAAAATGTAGTGAACATAATAATGATTTGCTCTTTTAGTTTTCAACAACTTGTGTATTATGCTAGAAATACCTTTAACCTTGGGGCTGGCTGGTTGATGATTGAATGTTCGAAAGGATTTATAGTATATCTTTGGCGTAAATAAATGAAAGAATGAAAAACAGTGATAGAATTGTTGCTTAAAATTTATCTGTGCAGCTTAGTTTTGAGATTAACTACAAAAAGGTCTCAAAGAGTGATTAGTGAGAAGTATATGTTTACTCAAAGTTCTAGTATTCATTCCCAAGAAAATGTAGTGAACATAATAATGATTTGCTCTTTTAGTATGCAACAACTTGTGTATCATGCTAGAAATACCTTTAACATTGAGGCTGGTTGATGATTGAATATTCGAAAGGATTTATAGTATATCTTTGGCGTACATAAATGAAAGAATGGAAAAGGCTGTGAGTTTGGTGAAGGGACTGGTTTCTATGTTTTACAAAGGTTTAAATTATATCATATGGATGAATGTGAGTTTAAGATGAAGAGAGTTTTGTTGTCAAAATTTTAGGTTAAGAACTAAGGTATTTGTTAGTAATTCCAGTGTATTTATATGCTGTGCAGGTTTCATGTCTTATTTTTAACTAATGTTTATTGTATTGCTTGTAAATGTAATCTGGTTACGACTAACTCCTAATCTTAAATAATTAAACAAGAAGTTAACTCTGTCTATGGGTTAGGCTTGTGCGTATGTCCAACTTGCTCGCCTACTCCCTTGTTGGCTAGAGTCCTTTTCTTTCTAATTTTCCTTGCGTCTGCACTCTCTGCCCAGAGCGTGTGCTGGACGCTGGGTTCCCGACTGTCGTCGAGTTTCTGGTTGGTGCTGGTTTCTCTATCCTTGTATGTCGCTGAACGTTGCTGCTCTACTGGACGCTGATTGACGGATGCTGCTGGGCGGATTGTAGACAAGGCTGCTAGTCCCCAAATATGTTCAATACATATTGTGACTTTACCAATGCTTTCCAACTACAAAGTATTACCAAATCCAGTTGTCCAACTCTACTTGACCCATCATCTTTTAGCTATAATATTAGCCAAGCACATATGTTGTGCAAGTGATTGTTTAATTCATTTGGATGCCCTGCCTTGCACTAATGCAAATCTGTGCATAAGAGAATCTTACCCAGGTTCCTGTTGGGAAAAGAGGTGCACGTTCTAACTAAGACTAGACTTGATTCTCCAACCTTTTAATCAAGCATGAAACCATGGAGTTTAATGTAGAATAGCAAGTCGATAGCATGGTGAATACAAGCGTTCAAGGAGTTACAAGCATCAATTTAAGATAAGTAAAAGGGAGAAATCAAAGTCCCTTGAAGGATTCATGGACGGTTGTAACTTATAATGAATTATAATTGATTTTCTGAAAGTTAACTTTTGAAATTGATTTTCTTAATTATAAATCAATATATAGTACCTATCGACCAAAGTATAATCTTTATTACTAACAATCTTTCGGATTGATTCGTTTTGATTCATGTAATTACTGCGATGCATATGTTGGGAACTTGGGATTAAGACTTTGCATCTTTTGCTGTCCAGTTTCCTTGTTGTTTTTGTCTCTGCCTTTTTGTGCGTTTTTTCCTGTAGATTCCCTAGATTCTGTAAAAGCTTCTAGTTAAAATGATGTCTAATTTTGCTATGTGAATATGGTAAAGCCTTGATTATGTAGAACAGTGGTGGAGATTATCTTTTGACATGGAGAGTGACTTTCTTTGTGGCATTTGGCATTAGACCTAACAATGTCAATACGGAGTCTCTTTATGTTTCCCTAATGCTATTGCTCTTTTTAATATTTTACATTTTTCATTGGAAAAGTCGTGAATGTAGTTTCGAGTTTGAAATATCTATGTCAAGATGGTATGTCTATGTCCTTTTGTGATGCTTACTTGTTTCTGCTTTTAGGTAATGGTCTCGGCTAAGGAGGAACCGGGTAATTCTCTTCCGCCGGCAATGGATGGACTTTTGAGGGTTCACAGGCGTATTGTGGATGGACTGGATGGTGATTCTTCTAAGGGTCAGGACCCACCTGCAGGAGGCACGGTTTCAACAAGGTTGCTAGTGCCTGGTGCCCAGGCTGGCAATTTGATTGGAAAGCAAGGAGCTATTGTTAAATCAATTCAGGAATCTACGAATTGTATTGTTAGGGTTCTTAAACAAGGTAATATCATATATCTGTTTCAACTGCTAGAATTCAGTTCTTTCATTTAATGGTAAAGCTATGGTAGTTCTCACCAAGTATTACTGCAGAAGAACTTCCTGTTTTTGCTCTTCAAGATGATCGAGTGGTTGAAGTAGCTGGGGAAGCTGTCGATGTTCACAAAGCTATTGAAGAGATTGCTTCACTTTTGAGGAAGTTTTTAGTTGATCGAAGTGTAATACCTGTTATCGAAAAGCTGGTAATTATGCATTTTGATTGCCCACGTTGCATTGTTTTTATTACATGTGTCTTGACACTTTTAACTATGGGCCAATGTTCAGATGCAAGCACCAAATACACCAATGGAACATTTACCGCCTCAGCATTGGGGGCCTCATCATGGTTATCCGCCCAGTGGGGCTGGTGGATATGGGGGCTATAACATGCAATACATGCCACCGCCACGTCAAACTGACAATTATTATCCAGCTGCAGAGATTGTATCCCCACCTGACAGGCAGCCTCAACATGGAGTATCAGCTTATGGAAGAAAACCTCCAATAGGTGTCCATGCTTCATCTAATGCTCAATCAACACCATCTTACACACAGGTCTGTTTAAATGCCTCCCTCTGTTTTTTGTTGATCAAGACTGGTTGTATTCTTTTCTTGTGTCATTACAGTATGCACTGATTTTCCACTGTGTAGCTACTAAGGTTTATGCTCGATTACTATACTCTATTGGAGAATTGCACCAATCATATAGTTGGCCTTTATTTAAATTTGTGGTATTCTTTCACTGAACAAAAAGATGTGAGTGTCACTGATGTCCTTAAGTTTCATTTCTCTTATGTGATCACTCTTAATTTCATTATTATTGGAACAAATCTAATTTAGAACTTTTGTCCATGAGAAATGATCATTGTAGTCCTTTTCTTTCAAATACAATGGCAAGGATTTTTCATGTTTTTGTAATTTGTATAGGCGGCCCTTTTCTGCATCTTTAAACATCAATGCTTAGTTTTTTGAAATCGTGCCAAATGTCATAGGTTGATGGACCTTAGGTTTTAAGAATGCTTTTTGAAGCATGTGCTTCAATTCTACTGAGGCATCAGAGGACTCAGATCTCCAAGCTTAGATATGGTCCTATGTTCTCTCCTTTCATTTTTTGCTATGCAGTGCGCATAAAATCTAGTAGGGTAGCAGACTCTGATTCTTGCTGCTTCCCCCCATTTTTGTTTGGAGTTAAAGTAGTTGCTGTCTAATTTCTTCTAGGAACTGCAGGTAGCCTCATCTAAACGGTATCATATACTTGGGGAAAGTGGAAAGTTCTGTAAACTGGTTCTGGGATTTTCATACTGATGGTTTATAAAAGCTTGAAAATAGTATTCTGTTTTTCTTTCGAGCCAGGGTTAGGGAGGAATTGAAATAGGTTAAATATTTTTATAATGCTATAGATGATGTGGGTAGAGTTTTGGAATGAGGTACAATGATTATGAGTTGCACTTTCGTTTAAGAGTTTATTTGCTCTTCCGTTCATATGAAAGACACATAGAAAGAAAACAAGCTCTATGTTTTTTTTTGGCATATACAAAAGGATGGTTAAGGCTAAACAATTATTTATTTGCTCTGGTATTTATCCCGATTATAATTACTCGCTGTATTTTGAATATAAACACCTTTGTTCTCTTGGTTTAACATATTATTTCTCCGAATATACAACACATAGTAGTTGATTGGACCTTAATACAAATTTTAAACCTATAGACTTCTGTGACTTTCACTTGTATTTTTAAATTAAAATATTGATAATTAACATATATTTCTTTCTAGAATCTAAATAGAATTTTTGTTCTTCGTCTAGAACCGCTGCAAGCAAACAAGGACTCAAACAGACTAATATTGATATATTTGCATAGGATACCTTTTTTGCCAATGGCACTATAGTACTTGGTATTGGTACTTTTCAATAGACTATGCAAAAAAATTTCATTCCTTTTAGTTCATTTATTCGCGCATCGAGTGATTGCTTCTGATAGATTGTTTGTGCGTAAAATCATGTCAGTTTTGGAAATGGTTGTGCATCTCTTTAGATGGGGTTCTATCACTTTCTTTCATAACTTCATGGTGTCTCATGAGCTTAATTTCTTCGTAATTAGAACAATGCTGCATATTTGTTTTTTAAATAGCTCCAGTATTTTTTATCCTCAATTTTCTTTATTTGTTCTCCATATCTTGTTCAAGAGATATGCAAACAAATTTAATCTCATCTGCTTTAAACATTTTCAAGCCTTAAAGGAATTTCCGATTGATTTTGTCGAAGCTTTTTTCAGTTCTTTATTCGGCTCATGAATTCCATCATGTTTTCTATGGGTTCCATAAAGATGTCTCTTGTGGCCCCCGTTGACATTTTGTGAATAACTCATTAAAATACTTCCATTTATCTTTGATATCTTCATTTTGGATAAGATTTTTGTTGTTCCTCTGGACTTCACCCCAACAAAGATCCTTATCCTTTATATGTTCTCCCGTTCTGGTCTCCTATCATCCTCAAAAATTCTCCTGCGTCTAACTTGTCTTATAACGCATATGTTTAGTTTTCTTTAAGCAATGATTTTTTGTGTTTTTTTTTTCCTCTTATTTTGCTATGTTCTCCTCATTCCTACATGATCCTAAAGTTAAGTAACATTCTTTCTTTTTATTTCTTTGTTGCACACAAACATTAAGGACTAAGAGTTTGTGTTGGGTGACTAGAGATTCATCTAGTATGACTTTATGGATTAGCTATCATTTGTGCCGTGCATAAAGTGTTTTCATAAAGAGTTTGGGGAAGGGTCCACCACAGAGGTTTAATGTTAATCTAAGAATTAGAAAAGATTAACCTTAGAAACTCAATAACAATCTTACTAAACTTGCAAAAGCCATTTCTTTAAATGCTGAAGTTATTTTTTGATCATCTACTAATTTATATACTTTGTTATGGGATAATCTGTGGATATGTTAGCTTAGGTTTAAAGAACACTGTTTAATGGTCAACCTCTATGTAGTATTTATTTTTCATTATGCCCTTTCTTCGATATAGTAAATACTACTATGTACAACTTGTTACTTAATAATTTTTATTTGCAGCTCACCCAGCACATGCAGGTTCCTTTGATATATGCGGATTATGTAATTGGGACTAATGGTGCCACTATCAGCTACATCCGGCGTTCCAGTGGGGCAACCGTTACTGTACAGGAGACAAGAGGTGTTCCAGGAGAAATGACAGTTGAGATAAATGGAACTGCAGTACAAGTTCAAGGCGCTCAGCAACTTATACAGGTAATCAATTAATGACTGGTTTGAGCTTGCGGTGCACTCTCTTTCTGTTATAGGAATTTTATTTTTGACTGGGACACTAGCAAATAAATCCTTGACATTTCTGCCTTGGAATATATGATCTCTTCATAATTAATGTCGCACCACAATTGTGCTTCTATCCTGATAGTTAAAAAAGCTTGCCTCCTTTTGCATATTATGCGCCTCGATCTCATTCTCAGGTAGCTAAAAGTGCCTCCACAGGTGAAGGAAAGCCACTACAAGAGGCATAGGCCTCGATGTATTATATGCCCTTTGTGCCTCCTCATTGGGCTGGGTAATTAACTGAAGCTTGGCATTTAAAAACCCAAACTCACTTGAATGAAGGTTGAGAAACCTTTGCCTCCATAAAAAAAAGCTAGTGAAAAAGAAGAAAATAACTTTGGGTATTCTTTTGTATTCTTATAATAATATTTATGTGCTGAAGTACTATTTAGCTCAATGATAATGAATATTTTCAAGCTTGTTGCTATTATATTATGAAAGTCATGTTGTTTCATGTATTATACTGCATATGTTTTAAATTGACTTATAACCTTTTTAGCAAAAAATGTGCCTCGCCTGTGTCTTCGGCTTGCACCTTGGGTTCTAAGGATCTTTTGTACATTGGCGTACCTCACGCTTTCTAAATCTAATCTTCTATTAGATAATTGTAAAAAAAAAGGAAGGCCAAATTTTGACCGGACCAGACTGGATGCATTGCGTCCGATTCAATAGTGCAGAATAGTACATTGCGTCCGATGCATTGCCTTAGATTCTCCTTTTTTTGAGCTCGTAAGTCTGCTTGCTTTGCAGAATTTCATGGCAGATGCAGCAAAGGCAGCCACAGCCGCAGCCCCAGCCGCAGCCGCAGCCCCAGCCCCAGCCCCAGTCGCAGCCGCAGCAACCACTGCTCCAACTCAACCAGTTGAGGCCACTGCTCAGGTTTTCAACCAAGGTTATAGTTCATATGCGGCTCCCGCATCATATTATGCATCGGCTCCAGCTAGTGCTGGATATGCAACCCAACCTGGAGCTTACGGGTCAGCTTATGGTGGAAATTATGGATATTAGATTTTGCCAGTGATCTTTGTTTTAGAATTTCATTGTCACTGAATATGACTTATGTCTAATGAGACTAGGAAATTTGTATTACTATGTTGGATTTTTGTTATAAATACAAAATGGTTTTAAGATCATGTCTTTAGACTGCTTGTTGGGACATCGGCTGTACTGACTTGTAATCTAGATTATTACTCCATTAGTAGTCCAGGCAGCCTTTATGTTACAGTGTTCGAAGATTGAAAATCTTTGTTGTGGCCTTTAAATTACATTTTTCCATAAGATTGCTTACTGTAAGGCAGCCCTTTGTTATTAGCTCTTCTCGTATCGAGCCTGTTCTGGCCTTCTGTGGAACCTTTAGTTTGTGAAAGCTATTCGACATTATACTTGCTGCGGGCTATTAGTTTCTTGTGATGTTCTCAATTTATAAAGCTCGTCTGTCGGACCAAGTGGTCAGCCTTGGTGTACATGTTCGGTATGTCCCAGTAACAATATGCAGCCGGTGCAGCTGTCTGCTGGAGTATCCAAGCAAAGCTACCAGGATTTGTTGGTTAAATTTGATTACATCAACTTTTGTTGCATTTCAGTTTTTTTGAATTTGCTATACGATATTGAAAAAATTCTCAGTTTAATTGAAGTGACGTAGCAAATTCAAAGGGCTAATAAATAGTATGATGTTATACTTGATGTATTGTTTTTTCGGTTATTGTTCACTTAAATATTTCTATTGGTACCTTGTCCTTAAGCTCTTATAACCACTAACTCAACTATACATGCATATCGAGATCACGAGATTGTCCATCACGTAAGGTAGATCTAAAATCAATAAATCTCTCAGACGCAAAATTAGTGCCTTTAAGTAAACCTGTTTTTCATCAAAAGGACAAGTATGTGGATCTCATCTTCCTCAAAAGGACGCTCGAGAGAATGGTCCACTCAATCATCGGTCTGAGTTGATTCTTTCCATTTTTCGTGGCTAATTTGGATTCCTAAACTAAGTTGTAACATGAGTTAGTACGCCATACGCTAGGTTGTATTTACTATTTAGATGCAGAAGGAGGGAATGAGGTTAGAGTTAGAGGTCACAAATCACAATGCTATACCAAGATATTATGAACACCGGTTCACAAAAAAGGTCAATTTCATAAGCACAAACACTTGGGTGAGACTGAGACACGTCTTATTGGACCGATTCAATTGTATATTTATTTTTTTTTCAATTTCACAAATTAAAATATCAATTTCAAGAGTAGGGATGGTCATGGGGCGGGTCTGGAGCGGGTCCAACCAGACCCGGACCCGGACCCTTTTAATTTTTTGAGACCTAGACCCGGATCCGGACCCTAAGGGTCCAAAGTTTTCAGACCCAGACCCGGACCCTCCGAATCTGATGGGTCTAGGGTCCTTAATGGGTCCTTAGTGGGTCTAAAATAAGTCTCTTTGATTTGTCAAATTTGAAATATTTGTAAGTCATTGTATTTTTCGTATATTTGTAAGAGAGTTATTATCGTATTTTACAAATATTTAATACTAATTTAACATCAAAACTCGCATAACGTTACCAATATACGCTTAAATTTTATTATAAACACTAGTTCGAGTCCATGAAATAAGGATAATTGGGTTAACATTTAGCAAGTAGCATATATATTATTTATATATATTATGATTATATGAAAAGAAAATAAGTGTTGAGGGCATAATACATACGTAGAAGACAAATAAAAATGGATAATTTGATATTTAAAAGGGTCCAAGGGGCGAGTCTAGGGTCCGGATATTGGACCCGGACCCGCCAATTATTTTTTAGATCCAGATCCGACCCGGATCCGATGGGTCTCAAAAAATAAGACCCAGACCCGGGTGGGTCTGGGGCGGGTCCAACAGGGTCTTGGACCCGTGACCATCCCTATTCAAGAGTTTAAAGACCAATTTGAAGACTTAAAAGAACAATTTCAGGGACTTGAAATTGACATTTTAAGTCATGAAATTTGACGGTTTTAAGACTTAAAAGGTCAATTTCAATACTTAAAAAATCAATTTTAAGATTTAAAAGACCAATTATAGGACATCAAATTGCCATTTTAACTTTAAAGTAGGATGACTTAAACATTAAAGTTGATATTAAAAACTTAAAAATTGGTCTTTTAAGGTTTTAAAATTGGATTTTTAAGTTTTGGAATTGTCCTTTTAAGTCTTAAATTAGTATGTTAGAATATTTTTTAAAAAGTATTAGGCCTAGGCCTGTTGCACGGATAAGACCATCTCACAGGATAGTAACTGTTTCGTAAGAACATTTTAAAGTTAATATTGTAGAAGTACAACTGTACAACGACAAATAAAAATTCGGATAACTAATGCAAATTATTGTATGAGACGGTCTTATCAAGACACATGTTTTATATTTGAGGTAAAAATGACTTGTATGAGTTATACGTTTCTGAGAACCTAATTAGGGATAGGGTTAATTGGAAGTATCTCATTTATGTCTAGGACTACTTGATACTCTCGCGCTTACGTGTTAGTGTTTTTGTTCTTTGCCTTTTACATATAATTCTTTTACTTTTTTTTATCTAGTTATGTTATTTAAATGTGTTTTATTTACTTTTTAATGATTAAGGGTCAAACTTGTGTAATAAGATGCAGACTTGTGAAGCCCTTCTCGTTGCATGAACATTCTTTCTAAGGACTTTTCTCGAGCTGATTGACTCTTCGGCCACATCATGCCGTCATCCTTCCTTTCTCAAACCCTAATCATAGTTGAGCGGATTACACTAAAAAAATGATGATATTTGAGGTCATCTCTCAAACCTTAATCATAGTTGAGCGAAATACACTAAATACGATGATGATATTTGAGGTCATCTCACCGACAGTAGAGAGATGTCTCTAATAAAAGTACCAAAGACTAATGGCAGAAGATAATTTGTCCGAAGTGCCACCCCAGGTCTCCTGTCACGTGACCTCTCAGAGGTTAAGGGAAGACTAAGAGATGAGATGAGGTTGAAGAGGGACCCACCCTCAGCTTTCACAAACCCCATAACATATACATACTCACGTGTTCATTCGTGTCATCTGATTAATTTTAAATTAATATATTTCGAGTCGGTTCAAAATTAAAACAGTTTTTATGTCAACATTGGTTTTTAGATAATTATATCATCATCATACTCAGTATATCCCATTTATAGGAAACTATGATCAGGGTCTAAGGATGGAATAACGGCGACAAGCTCATACCCGTAAAGAAGAGTGCAATCAAAGAGTCCTCCAAATTTTTTAGATAATTATATATCTATGTTGAAGTCGGATCAAATTGAATTAAATTATAATATCAAATTCAAATATGTTTTGAACATATATGCACTTTTACTACTCATATGACTATAATGAGTATTTGTTTTTGAGATTGCATTACTTTGCCGTTCTTAAAAAAAATTAGTCTTAATTTTTTTAGTCTAAGTTATTAAATTTATATATTAATTTTAGGTTTGAATTTTGATCATAATAAACGTAATTTATTAATTCTCATGCATTCACAAATTAAACTTAATTTTTCATCTCATCGATAGATGTCTTAACCTTTCACATATTTAAATTATATAATGCAAATTTTTTTGAACAGAAGATATAACTTTTTATCACTTTAATTTTACTTATTTTCTTTGATGTTTACTCATTCCTACGTAGAGCTATTTTTTTCAGAACATACATGATATTTCTCTGAAAACTCTCGGTATTAATATTCACGTATGACATATGTTGTACTAGTACTCATCCATCCGTCCCCTTGAATTAGCATTATAGGGAATATAGGTTGTTATTAAGAAAAAAGTAAATATTTAGTACTTTTAATATATATAGAGATATTAAATTGTATGTATATTGTTAAAAAAGAATTAAAATGCATAAATCAAATTTAAAAAATAACAAGTCTTTTTTTTAAAGTAAAACAAATATCAAGTCTATTTTTAAATAAAAAATAATATAAAATATAAGAAACAAACTTAAATAAAAAATATTGATAAATGAAATTCACCAACCAAATAGTTTTTTTTTTAATAGTTATAATAGGTGGGAAGGGTTTCTCTTTATATATCCCTTTACTCATTGTCAAATCCTAAGCTCTTTATTTCGTCTTTCAGTAAAGAGCTAAAAATTTAATAATTCTAGGTTTTTTAAATTTAATACCCAAATATTTATAATTTTCTAATCAGCTAGTCTCCTGAGATACTATCTTTTGGAGAGACGTCTCTTAGGCCTAATCTCTTAAAACTTATTTCTTATATATTCACTCTACATTTTCTCAAATGGGCAAATCCAATTAGAGATGATCTCTCAAAAAACGTCTCTCACAAGTCACAAGAATTTACGTTTTATTATTAGTATTTTTGATATAATATAAAAAATTAAAAATTATTTTCAATTTTAGTGGGTGGGGGTAGGGGATGCTGCAGATGCAGCCCATGATGGCACCTTATTATCCCAACAATGTCACCACAAATCACATTCAACAGGTACACTTTTTTTTTTCTCACAATTTTTTTTTTTGGAACCAGAAAATGCTTACTCTCTCCGTCCCTTATAATTTGCAGCATTTTCTATTTTCGTTCATCCCACTTAAATTGTAGCATTTCTATTTTTGAACTATGGCCCACCACTTTCTTTTAATCTCATCCATGCATTTTAACTCTCTTTTAATTTCATCCACACAATTCATTCTCTCTCTTCATTTATTACTACTTTCTTAATATTTAATAATTTTCTCTTTGCTACTAACTCATCAGGACGGAGGGAGTATTATTATAATTTAATTGTAATCCATATGCGTAGTATTTTAAACGTGATTTATGAAAAATTAGAAGTAAATTATTAATTGAACTATAATTTAAATATAGTAGGTTAATTGTACTATAATTTGTTATGGAAATTACGGCCCGTTTGGTAGGTGGTAATAAACCGCGGTAATAGGAATGAAAAATTAGTGTAATTTTAGTTGAAAAATCTCTTGGCTACCTTGATGACCATGCTTGACAACCTTCAATCACCTCATTTTGTTCATAAAATTCATTCCAATGCATTACCAATTAGAGATGTAGTATTAGGTGGTAATGGAAATTTGTGAACAAAAAAACTTTTTTATGATCAAAGTTTCATTACCATGGGAATGACATGAAAGTTTTGATGAAATTTTACACTATAAATCATTCCCATTACCACCATATAATACCATTAACCAAACGGGCCGTTAGGGTATTAGGATCTCCTCCATTTCTTTTCTCAATTACCCATTTTAAAATTTTGACACCTATTTTAAAATAAAAATAAAATCTCAAAATTTTCCCTTTTATCCTCTATCAAGCAATTCTTACCATTACATTTGAGTAATGGACCCTCCATTACACTTGAAGTAATGGAGAGGATCCTAACTCGAAATTAGGCGTTGGAGTCTAGCATTAGTTTAGTCTTGTCATATGTACTCATTGGTAAGTACTAAGTACTATATATATACTTACTACACCAATTATTTTTTTGGTATTATTTAAGTTTATTTTATATATTACGATTAAATATAAAAAAGAGTATAGCCACTAGCCAAGTGAGAGTTTTTTTAAACTTTTTAATCATATAATTTTATAATTCTTTGACAAAAACTTGTAAGCATCCCGAACAAACTAGAAACATCTCGTAATAAGACGATTCTAATCTTATTTGTTGTATAGTGGTGTGCTTTCACCTTATATTTCCGTATCCATTCGAGTTTGCACCATATGACTCAGAAAACTGTCACATTTTTTAGTCAAAGAGCCCTGTATTACAACGTTGACTCACATTTTATGTTATTTTTGAATTTTGAGCTATGCAGTATTTGGATGAGAACAAGTCATTAATTCTCAAGATTGTGGAAAGCCAAAATTCTGGGAAGCTAAATGAGTCTGCTGAGTAAGATAAACATAATTTATAATTTTCCTTTTTTTAATCCGTTCTCTCGTATCCTAATTTTATGTGATTAAGAATTTGACGTTGTTGTACGATGGTTTTCTTTATCAATTTACTAGAAACATCATTATAGAATGCATCTTTTATTCAAACGTCTGAAATGCTAGGATGGTTTGTTCCACACCTATGAATCAAAGATGGTGTGTGCATTTTGTAAGTTACTAGTATAAAACCCGTGCATCGCACGGAGTTTTGTAGAATGATTTTTTTATTTGAAATGTAACTTTTAAAATTATATCGTATGGTATGATTGAATTTGTCATTTAGCAGCAAAATTATAGAATTGTATGATAGGATTGAATTTGCTAGTAATAAAGGAAAATAATAATATTTTCTTACTAAAATAATTTTGGAAGGTTCATTATTTTCTCATTCCAGTATTTTAATGTGTAATGTCATAACTATTGTATTAATGTAAAATAATTCTTGAAAGCTATGAATTTCTTGATTAATGTATTTTTAGAAATAAATTGTTTTACTATTAAAAGACCAATAATCCTACTGCATTTGGCAAATGGTTATGAGACTGCCATTTGTCATTTATCAGCAAAATTATAGAATTATATGATATGATATGATATGATATGATATGATTGGAGCCAGTGCCGTTCCTAACAATTTTTGGGCCCTAGGCGAAAAATAAAAAAAAAGACCCTTAGCCATGCGCTTAACTAAGAATTCTAATACTGCGAGTTCGATTCATGATAGATGCTACTTATGCAAATACTAATTTAATTACAAGAATTAACTCAATTTAGGCCCCTATATGAGTTGGGCCCTAGGCGGTTGCACCTCAAAACTACCCTCAGGAACGGCTCTGATTGGAGCCGTTCATCCCATTGTCATATGGTTTTGGGATGATATCTCCGTGCCTGTATCCACCTCGTGTTTCTCAATAATATGGTGACATTAACAATAAGTCCAGCCTGATTTAACAAAAAACACGACCATTTATCACCATGAAATGTTAAATATTCTAGTGTTGTAAATGATTGCAGGAACCAAGCTAGGCTGCAACGAAACCTTATGTACCTCGCAGCTATTGCTGATTCCCAACCCCAACCTAATACTTTGCATTCCCAGGTACCTATCTATAGGAGGATAAGAATTTTACAAATTCTTTTTTAAGACCGTTTTACCGTGATACGGTTTAATATGAACTGATTGAATTTTAAATTTCTTAAAATTTAATGAAAAAAACTGTTTTTATCCGGTGAACTCCTATGTATGTTTAACTTAGGGCTGCTTGTATGAGCCCGTCTTATGGTGATACGATCTCGCACAAGACTTGCTAAAATTATTTTTGCTTTCCCTTATATTACATAATTGTAAGTAGGCGCGGAAAAGCAAATACTTAAAAGGACACAACAATTTTAATATTTTGAGGCTTTTTATTCTATCCTGATTAGATGCCGAAAAATATTGTGTATCATTTAGATTGTTTTTTTGATTTACCCTTGGTAGCAAACTGAAGAATATTGTGGCTCCATCTGATCCCTAAACTCCATTTAGATGAAGCCACGTGACAACATTGAGATAATGCAATGTTATTGGTATTGCAGTATGCTCCAAGCGGAATGATGCAGTCCGGTGCACACTGTTTGCAACAGCAACAACAAGCTCAAAGGATGTCGTCACAAGCTACGATGGCCGCAAGCTCGTGCATGTTGTACGGGCAACAAGCATATCATACTCTTCAACAGAGTCAAGCCCTGCACGCTGGCCAAATGGCAATGCTGCAGGGCGAATCTCATTGTTCGTCAAGCAGTGGTATGCTTGGCGGATATCCTGATTTTGGACGTGTCAAGCAAGACAACGGAAACTGAAATGGGCATGGCGGGTGTTCAAGCGATGGCGGTGAGGCGCTTTACTTGAAGTTCGGTGACGATGGAAATTGAAATTGTTGTACCATTAGACAATAGTTTTTGAGATTCACTAAGAATAACTAGGAAGTTGTCAAGTTTGGTTGATTGGATCCAAACTAAACCCGTAATGGATTCAAATGAATAGATGATAGTTGTTCAATTCATGTTTTTTTGCGCTTCTTATCTATCACATGATCTCATTTTTTTACGCAATCCAATGCACAATTTTGATCATTAATATCTTTTTTTTTTTGAAACATGATCATTAATATCTTAAACTACACTTATCTAAAAATTATAAAAATTTAACATTATGAAAGTATGCGATTAGACGATTCAAACAAGATCTCACTTGACAATATTTTTACTTACACATTAGCCGCAATATATAAAATAAGCTTGAACGATGAATAATGCACAAAATTGAAATGTAGCGAGTATTTCAGAACGGAGGAACTATATGATAATCACTTTTGTCAATGTATCTTGCTCATGGAAACTATGATCGAGGTCTAAAAATGGAAAAAGTCAACAACATATACTATCAGTCTATCATTCTGGTTTCTTTGTCATAAAACCTAATTTGAGGTCTAGGAATTTCAAGTTGAAGTATTTCCCAAAACCCTAATTTCAGGACCCTTCAATTTCGCTATTTCTGTTATGAATCAACTTTAAATATAATGACATTGCAATCTGTGCATATTTTTGTTTAATTATCGAATCCCTTAAGACTATGATTTCAACAGTTTAATCTTTTCAGACTCATGAATTTGATGAAAAAAATAGAGCAGAAAGCTAATTGAGCTTGAAGAAAGACCATATTTGATTGCATTTGCTTCCAATCGACTTCCTTCACCATGACTGTGAAATGGTATCAATTCATCTCCCCTTTAATCGTAAAATCGTCGTTCTTTTTCTTTGTCAATTGGGTTTTTGCTTAATTTCTACAATTTTAGGGTTCTACACTGGCAGCCCAATGCAGGAACTACAGTTAACACCCAAATAATGAATGAAATTTGCCAACATGTAGAGACTTTGAATGGTGTCAAAGATAGCCGCTGGAAATCTATCATCACCTTTTACAGGCCCATCACTCGAGGTTTCTTCATTGTTCTTTTATTTAGTTTTTATTTTTCTATTTGGGTTTTTGATTTTAGTTTTTTATTTTTGATTTTTCATCAGATCAATCAATGGCAGCTGAATTTCCTCGTGATTTTCTTGGTATTTCAATTCCGGAGCAGCCTAACAAATACTACTTTATTATTCGTGGCAATCGAATTGTTCTTGAAGCAGATTTGAGTATACAAACAATCATGGAGAAATTGCAATCTTACAAGTCCAGAGTGTCCCTCAATTTTGAGGTACAGTTAATTTTTCTGTTGGATGTATGATTTAAAGGAAAATGATTTGTGCTTGATGGGAATTATGAATCATTGTTTAATGCCAAGATTAGCCTTGCAAATATGAATGCTATGGAGGATACCATGTCTATGTTTGTTTGCAATGCTGTGGAGAATGTTCCTTGCTCTAGGTTTACGATTTTGTTCAGTATTTATGTGATTTTGTTGCATATAATACATCTGGTATCGTGCCTATGTTGGTGGGTGAAAATTAGCAGGTTCTTTTTGTTGGCTTGTCAGTTGCTACTTTTGGGTACAGAGTAGGCCGAGGAATGGAGAAAGTTAGGGGAGGGGCAGCAGAATAGAACCCAAAATCTAAACCGGGAAAAGTGGTATATGCTCCAACAGAGAAGTCCTAATTCTGTAGTTTCTAATGTTGTCGATGTGAATTTTTGAATGTTTTTGTTGCTTAATATGCGATAACATGTGAAATCATGCTCACTTATATATGTGAGCATTACGTTAGAGATGGATGTGCCGTGTGTGCAAATTTGTACCTTTTGAACTGTAGGCCAGTAAAGCTTTCATTATGTGGAAGACTAGTGCTGGCTGTGTATGATCGTCGTCTATATCATGATGTATAAGATACTTGTGCATTCCTCTTTTTAAGTAGATGTCTTGACATTTATGAGTGCACTCTTTTTTTGTATATCTGCACAGGGAATTCAGTACCAGCTCGGTGATTTTCAAGTGAGGGTGGGAAAGGTTTCGCCTAGTCACGCTGAAACAATTAGAGGGATAGTTATGGAGGTAGCATATACTATACTAAATTTTTAAATTTTTTTTACCGCATAATTCTCAGTTAAATGTCCATCAGTTCTTTGGTCTCGAATTATAATGAAATTGAGTTATGACTCGTTAAATCATGTGCATTATTTATTTATGTGAAGTTGCTTGATGTTTGCTAGCAAAGGTCAATTGAAAACATCTTTGTGTTAGTTTTATCATTAACAAAGGTAAGGTTTCACCCTAGGTGGGAGCCAACTTAATGGCATTGGGTAATGAGCGGAATATAACTCTTAGTTAAGCTAGTGAAGTGTGTTTTCTTGATGGGGGTAGTTGGCAATGGTTTTATTTATTTCGTTGGTTGTTAAACTAGCTATATAATTAGTTATTAATGAAGATGTTTGGTGAAATTAGGTATTAGTTATTGGTTGTGCCAACAAGCCAAAAGTCAATTAAGAAAATGTGTCGAGGGACGTTTTTCATTTTTCAAGCTTCTTAGTTGCTCTAAAGCCATGTACAAAATAGGAATTTTTTTCCTTTTGACCAATCAACAAGTCAAAAGTTAAAAGTCCACCAACATGTAACATATTGAGTAAAGCCTGCTCAACAAGAGTGGTAGACTTCCAATTTAAAATATGTTCATTATGGTGTGCAGAAACAATTGTGTATATGTTAGGCCACTTTTTTTTTTGTTTTGATATCATCCATCATGTAAGCAGTCAACAGGCTTTGTTACATATAGTTAAAAGCTTTGAAAATAATTGCCTTCAACCCATAAAAGCCAATTCGTTATGCTGGTGATTTGAAAATCTTCTGCTCATGTCTGTTTTCGGAAAGATTAAGCTCTCTTTCCTTATTAGTCTGGGAAATCCGTTGAAATGATGGTTCTCGTTTGAACTCTAGATTCATTACGCCTATTACTTTTCTGTAATATTGCTTGAAAACCTGCTTTTTTGTTCATAGCTTTCAACAAGGCTATGCACTCTCATTTTTCTATTTGCAATCTAGCAATAGCTGTCTTTCTCACCACTTCCGCCTTTCATGTGTAATCACTTGTGTGTTCGAGACTTTTATCGGCAATATGGTTGGTTTGTGTCTGTTAGGGCTTAGTCCATGGCTGCAGTAAGCTGAACAAAGTTTCTTTAGAGTGTGGCGTGATGTTCCTAATATCTAATACCCAGATCTCAACTATTTGTCTTTTTTACATTTATGCTACTTCTACACTTCTAGTATGCAACTTGGCTTGTTTTCTCGTTGTGGTAGTTAAAATGCACCTAATCCTAATGTGTAAACCACCATCTCTACTTCTATACTTCTTTGTCCCTCATAGTTTGCTCCATCTGACCCAACAACCTCTGACGTATTTGGGTAACGGATTAAACTATTAGAGAGAGTACTATAGCATATGTTCAATATGCTCAACCGCACAAGGCCCCAATAATTGAGGGTCTCAATATTAAATTACAAAGTAGATGGTAAGTTCATAAAGACAAATTTGTTTGAAAAAATATCATATTTTTTGAAATTGCACAAGGCATTCGAAAAATTCGTCAATTTTTGCTCTCCATCTAACATACGTACAATTAAGTCCCTCAGGAGAACCAAGTATGAGACTTGAAAGAGCTTGTCCTTTGGCTATGTTAATATACGATTTGTTATTTTCCTTGGGCCTTTTAGTTTTCAATCTCAATGATTGATGATGTTCATGCAATGAGGGGTCCAAAAACATTTATATTTCATTCATGTTGATTAACACTGTTGAATCTTGCTTATAGCCGGTTCACTAATATCTGTGAAATGAATTTCCTGTATGATATCACAGGTCGAGTATCTTCCAATTTCTTCTATCGAAAAATCCAAGCAAATCCTCGAAGAATTTTTCAATATATGGAATGAAACGCTGTCGAAGAGGTCATTACCGGGTCAGTTTCTGCATATGGAATCAAACTTCGGAGATTACGGGTTAGCAGACCAGTATACACCTCAACATACAGCCGTTCAGTATGCTACTGTCATGGCACAATTGATTGCAACCGTGCAGGTGCAAGCGCAATCAAATCAAATGGCTAGAAATTAGATATACCCTTAATTAGCTTGTACTTGTTTAGGATTCATTGTTGTCATAGAACTAAAAGCCGACTCGGTGTCTTGATGAGGACTCGTCATCAGTGAAAACGATGACTCGTCGTTTTATTCTATAACCGATATTTTGCGTTACATTGTCGGTTATTTTACTTGCGTAAAGTTGTGTGCTTTCATGAAATCTGATCATTGATCAGTTATATGTCTGAATGAATGTTATCATAAGTATGCAATCACTATTATAAGTAGTGGAAGTTGTAATGGATAAAGTTAGTTGCACATAATCTCATTTTCTGATTTTATGATGTTGACCGTTCTCTAAGGTGTTTGTAACATTGATGTTCTGAAAATAAATTATTGTTATTTATTGGAGTTAAAGAGGATTTAATAATAAAGTTGGGAATTTTTGTATGGGGAAAATGTACTATGGGCCAAACTAAGTAATATTGTATCAGGTACTCTCTTGAGAGACCGTCTTTTCTAAAGACGGTTCTCAAGGCCCAACCCACTTTTCTTTTTAAGAAAATATCTTAATTTAAAAAAACTGCTCTTTTAAAAATAAAAAAAACTGTCGTTTTTAAAAAAAATAACAGTAGAAAACTGTTTTTTTTGGGTTAAAATAATATATTTGGGATTATAACATAATATATTTGGAATTATAACATAAGATATTTGGGGTTATAACATAATATATTTGGAGTTATAACAGGATATGTTTGAGGTTATATTGTAATATATTTAGGGTTATAACTCAATATATTTGGAATTAAAACCTCATATCTAAGATTTTACAATATAATATATTTGCTTTTATATTATTATATCTATTTTGTAGTATTATACCAAAAATATATATTGTTGTAACTCCAAATCTATTAACCGCAATTATATATTTTGGTATAACCTCAACTATATTATGTTATAACTCCAAATATATGAAGATGATAGATATATACCTTATGATAAGAACCAGAAATGATTATTAAAAAAAAAAATAACCACAAATGAGAATCTGCTGGGACTATAAAACGAAAATGGTATGCATGAGAAATTGAGTAGTTGTTTGGGAGGATCACAATTCACAGGTTATGACAGGGAAAGAGTAAGTGAAAGAGTTATATAGTTATTTTGGGAGTTATTTTCTTAAGCGCATGTTTCACTATTTTTTAAAAGTTTAATATGGGCTGGCCCATATTAAGTAGTCTCTTGTAGAGACCGTCTCAAGTAAGAGTTTGTCATATTGTATTTATGGGTTTTAGTATAACTATTTTATTAGCAATCTAATAAGAGATGTTAATCCTAATCTTTTAATCTTATATATATGTTATTAAAAAAAATGAATTTTATTCCTTTTTGAATTTAATTGATTAAAAAATGCCAATAAAAATGCTATTTCTATATATTAATTTCATATCTTCACATAGGGCTGAGGATAAAATTAGCAATACGATAATTTTTTTTTAAAAAAAAATCTCATAGTTTTTTTAATTCATAATTGGATTGATGTTTTTTTTTTAAAAGAATAAGCTAAGAGAAGACAAGAATCAAGTAGAAATCGAATCATAGACTTTATTCCAAGAAAGTGATATTTGCTCAAATAGAGACAAAAACTTGATACTCATAATTGTTTAGGAAATTTTATGCCGTGATTTCGAGTTTTTGATTTTTTTGTATGGTGGACAATTTTTTTTAAAAAAATCAACGGGGTAATCCTAAGCTTTTAACATTTCCACTTGGTAGGCAAAAACGTTAATATTTTCTTAAATTTACGTTATTATTATCCATCAACTCAAAATAACGACAAGTAACAAAAAACGCAAATAGAACAGGCACGATTTTTGCATTTGGCGATTAAAATTTAGTTTGTCTTTAAAATAATACTTAATTTAACAAAAGAAACTTAATATTTAATTCATCATATAGAAAATTAAAGGGAAATTCCAGTTTTGATGAAATGCTAGTGGTAGCATTTTTTTAACAAAATTTTACATGGTAGCATCTAGTTTATGCACTATCTAATTGTCGTAGCATTTTCCGTTAAATTCTAGTTAAATTCTGTTAAGTTCATCATTTTATAAGTTTTTTTCCACATGGTAGCATCCAGTTTTTGTTAATTTACCATTTTAACTTTTAATTCACTATTTTAATGTTTAATTCACCGTTTAATTCATTAATGCTCATAAATATTTAATAATTTTATTGAAAAATTATAAGAAACTATCTAATTGGGTCGAAACAAGTACTTATTCGCTTATTTTTCGATACGTAAACCTTAAAAGATATTTGACGTCATTTTTACCTGTCGTAACGATTTTTTTTTTCAAAAAACGGACGTTGCAAATACTCTTTTGAAATTCCGGTCGAAACAAGTACTTATACGCCTATTTTCCGATACGTAAGCCGAAAATGATATTTGACGTCATTTTTACCACAACGGACGTGGCTACTATCCTGATGGGATAACTCTTTCGAAAATTCGATCAAAACAAGTACTTATTCGAAAGAGTACTTGTTTCGACCGATGAATTAAACATTAAAATGGTGAATTAAATGTTAAATTTATTTTTCCGTATAATTATTCAACATTTATAATTTTTTTCAAAAAAATTATCCAACATTTATGAGCATTAAGGTGTTCAAAACAGACCCGATGACCGGATAGACACCCGACTTCCGAACTCGATTTGGCCCGACTTAAAAATGGATCTACAGTTATGTAAAAACCAATGTGAACACAAAACCGATTTTGAACCGACGCGAAATCAACCCGATAACCCGAATGAACACCTCTAGCGTTAATGAATAAAACGGTGAATTAAACATTAAAATGATGAATTAAAAGTTAAGATGGTAAATTAACAAAAACTGGATGCTACCATGTGGAAAAAACTTATAAAATGATAACTTAACGGAATTTAACAAGAACTTAACGGAAAATGTTACGGCAATTAAATAGTGCATAAACTAAATGCTACCATGTGGAATTTTCTTCAAAAAGTGCTATCATTGCCTTTCATTAAAAATTGATGCTACATGTGAAATTTCCCAAAAATTAAAAACTCATGTGAATTTTAAAAAAATATCTATCATACAAATAAGTTGTAAAGGTTTTTGCATTTGGCGATTAAAATGAAATCCAAGCTTATTGGAGCCGAGTTTCACCAATTATCTGTACATATCAATCATAATTCGTGCGTCTGTTTCTGGTATTCCCTTGGACCTTGTTCTTATTGCATTTCCTTTTTTGATGATCTTTAATCCTCATATTCATGTTCATCTATAGCATATACAAGCTTGTTTAATTTAATGGTTAATTTCATGCTTTTTCTACTGATTTCCATTTTCATTTCTCTTTTTATCGCCTCTGATTTCATGGAGGATATTGTTTAACAATTTCCTGATAAAATCTTTGTTGCAATTCGTTCGAATCTGGAATACTATTTTGCTGAACCAATTCTACTGTACACAGAATAACAGGTTTTCAATTATGGCTTAAGATTAGATTCTCTCCTGGTAATTTAAGTTTTCTTTTGATTTTTAGGAGAATTTAGGATTCGAATCTTTCGCTTTAAATTACTCGTTCTGTGCTGTTGGAATTGTTACAAGTAGAATTTGGTGTTTTGGATGGGTGAGGTTAAGAGGGAGGTGGGAGAAAGTGTAGGTAAATGTGACAAAAAGAGAAATAAAATGTGTGGATGATAAGGATAGCAATTCCAATTGGACGGACTTAGAAGGAAATTGGAGCAATTCCAATTGGACATATGAAGTAGTTTTTTCAGTAAATTAAGAGTTTAATTTACTTTATTCTTATGTATGAATTTTCAGCTGAACTACTGGTGCTGGTGTGTTCTTTTTTGTAGGTTTCTGTTTAAACCTTAAACAAGGATCTTTGGCTTTGTACTTATAATTCATTAATGGCTGCTTCTGAGGCTCTTGTGCAAACTTTCTTTGGAACGGTACCTCATTGTCTTAGTTCAACAACCTATTTAAGCAAATTAAATTTATCTGTCTTTCCTAAATCTCGTAGAAAATGTGTTCTGGAAAGGGGTTTAAGATGTGCACAAGCTGTGAAATTTACCAATATGCAAAAGGTTAATATGGGGTTTGGATATCTAAGAGGGCAAGGCTGCTTGTATGGAACTGCAACGCGTGGTGGGCAATGTAAGTCTATTGTCTTTTGTGTTGAACCTGCTGAGAGCGTTAAAGGTTCAGCTGATGTGGATGATAATGGTAGTTGGTATGTTGATAATGCAAAGAAGGTTCATACAGTTGATACTGTGATGAACGGGTCAAATGCAATGCAAAATATGCAGCCATTATGCAGTGAAGTATCAGCAGAGAGCAAACACGATGTGGGTTACAATGTGAGCGTTGACCCTATTGAGGAGGAAGCATGGGAGCTTTTAAGAGAATCTGTTGTGGACTATTGTGGTAGTCCAGTAGGAACAATTGCTGCTAGAGACCCTACAAGTTCAGATGCCTTGAATTATGATCAGGTCTTTATTCGAGATTTTATTCCTTCTGGAATAGCTTTTCTTCTGAAAGAGGAGTATGATATCGTGCGTAACTTCATCCTACACACACTTCAGTTGCAGGTACGTGGATCTTCCTTAATATTTACTTACAAGGTGTAAGCAGTGATTGTGCAAATGATTCAATGAATAAAAACAACCATCTTTCTATAGAGTGATAATTTTATTTCTTTAGTATGTGGATGTACCAAACTATCGTGGTTATATATGCCAATATTATCATGAAACTATCGACACAACAATAACACTTCATACATACCAGCTAATGGTAGGATCTGCGGAGGTCATTCCATAGCCTTCTCGTAATTAATTTAAACTTTAAACAAGTGGAGAAGCTGTTTTTGTTATGCCCCTATGGTTGGCTGGATGCGCATTATTGCATTGAAATTGCAAATGGCTTTCGCAAACTTCATACATGTAGAATTGAAGATGTGTTTGATATTTTCATTCAAGATGGCAACTTGCTTTCTTGTTGAGCAGAGCCAAATCCTCAAGTTCCAGGTTTTTAGTGTCAAGATAGAATTATGTTAATACACTTCTCAAGTTGAGTTATTACAATTTTAGTAGCAAAAGAAACTTACCATTGTCCTTATCTATAGGTGTTAGTTTTGTTGCCATCCTGCCATCACGACTGTACTCTTTTGGACGATATCAATATAGATCCTAATGTTTTTCCATTATCTCGTTGTGATGATAAGTTTCTTTTGTTACTACAGCTGGTATCAGTTTTTCATTACATTTCTATTTTAGGTCAACATATTGACAAGCTTGTTCTTGATTTTAGTGACTTGAAAGGTTGATTGACAATTAGAATGAAACCTAGCTCATTTCCTAGTCATAGCGCCTTAACTGGTTGAATGCTAGGATATATATGTGACCCAAGTATTAACGCTCAAACCATGTTTGTTAACTTTTTGGTTTTTTTGAGAAGAACCTTTTCTTCCTTATACTCACATGCTACACAGATTTAGTTTCTTGACTAAGAGAAATTACTAAAGTTTTCTAAACTGTAAGGTCATATGAGACGAATGTGTAGTCATCCTACACATACTCCTAGTCATCTTTGTAGGTTGTCAAATCCACACAAGAATAACATTTTAGGACAAAACGAACCAAATGGTGGAACCTAAAAGAAGATTTACAAAAAAAAAAAAAAAAAAAAATGTTGCTATAGTCGGTGAAGAAATTGATTGAACAAGCAAGGAAGATGCGTATTTAATCTAGTTAAAGATGAAGAATTGTGTCACTCGTGTTGCTAAGGACATGTTTAAGAGAAGCAAATGGTGATATGATAGTGAAAATGGTTACAAAGTGGTGAAATGATGAAAAGTCACAATATAGAAGAACATATGTTATCGTAGAAATGAGGAGAATATTGCTAATACAAAGTCAAAACCAAGAAAAAACAAGCAGTATGTGAGGCAAAGTGTTATACAACAAGTTGGACTCAGCGTATGAGGATAAGGATCTTTATACGATGCCAAAAGGAGACAAGTGCTTAAAAAGGATCTTAGAAGTGTGAGTGAGTCAAAGATAAATAATATAACATTCTTATCCTAATAAAGAGATAAAGTTATATTGAAGGAGTACTTTGACGAGTTGTTCAACGGATGTCTAAGGGTTGAAAAGAGACATCTTGAATTGGTGGAAGATAACAAAAAATTCATGTTAAGAATATATAAAGTAGAGGTTCACGAACATTGAAATAATGACGCAAACAAAAGCTGACTTTAAAGAATAATATTCAAAATGTAGACCTAAAAAAGGGCCCTGGAATTGCTGATATTGAAGACGAAAATAGAGAAAATCTGATGTAGATTCATCCAACCCATCCATGTCTTAACTAAAAGCTAGTCCATTCAGTTTTTGGGTTTGGTTCATCTTAAGTTTTCAGTTCTGATGGAGATAACATGTCACCTTTTGCAATACTTCAAAGCAAAGTTCATCACTTTGCTCACTCAAAATTGAATTTTGGGACACAAGTCACACACAGTGTGGCATTCACCTCTAATTATGCTATGTATCTTTCAAGTTTAGGTATTCTGTAATTAAGTGTATTTAACTTATGAATGTAGACAAATTCAAGTCATGTTAGTTGTGTATACTTTTCCCAGTGTCACTGTCACATATCATCTAACTTTTGGTTTGAGAATCAAAGACGATCAATAATCTTTTTCTTGCTTGCCATCTTATACTCTTTACTTTTTGAAGCACAAGCCTCTATCAAATGCTTTCGTATTGAAAGATGTTTCACTTCTTAGGTGGCACCTATATTACATAGATTCTTCATTTTACATCATGTTTTCCTCTATGATCATTAACACTTCGACTAGAGTAGGTAACTCTTTATTTTGGATCAGAATCATTAATATATGAAGAATCATTGAAATATGAAGTAACTGATCAGATTCTAAGGCTACCTGTGTCCAACACAAGTACAACTGCTCAAGTACAGGGTGGCAAATGGTAAGATGATACCATACTGTAAGCGTTAAATATAAAACTGAAGTGTAATGAGCCGTGGAGATTGAAATGTAAAATTTTTTAAATGTTTGGAGTCTAACGCAAAGCCTCTTTTCTTAAAAAGTCTCTAATAGTCCGACTTCTGATTTGTAATCAGACCAACAACAAGGGCAAAGCCTTGACCCAATAGACTATATTTATACGCATACAATTCAATTAGGACATCCAAATTATATTTTACGGAAATTTTTTGTCACATCGAGTGCCAAATTAATGTATGTATTTTATATACGTAAGACTCATATCCTTCTTCTATGTGTTTATGCATAAAATCCATCCACAGGATGGTCCTCTATAGTCTAAAGGTCACTTAATTCATTGTGCTTATTTGAACAAAAAATGCAAAGTGTTATGTGATAATCCCGAGTCCCGACTTGATAAGACGGTTAAGATTGCTGGCTTAATGGAACAGCCTTCAAGCCGCAAAAAAACTCCCCATATAATTAGTTTTAAACGGATTGCAAGTTGGGTGATATTGACCCAACTTAGACATGAAGATCATATGAAGCCGATTGGCAACACTATGGAATCATCTCATCAACTTATTCAAATATGACGACTTTTGGCTCATGACCCTCAGTTTGCTAGTCACTCTTTTTTGGATAATATACAAGTCATAGAACGATAAGGAGGGACACAAGAGTGGAAATCACCTGGCTCATAACATATAATCAAAAAACAAATCAGGCTTTTGATTTTGTGACACACTAGCTTCTGTTTGTATAATGATTGCATTTGAGTTCTTGGCTGGTGTTTTTACTTTTCTCTTGTCAGAGCTGGGAGAAAACAATGGATTGTCATAGTCCTGGTCAAGGATTGATGCCCGCTAGTTTCAAGGTTCGCACTGTTCCTTTGGATGGTGATGATACTGCAACAGAAGAGATTTTAGATCCCGACTTTGGAGAGGCAGCTATTGGACGCGTCGCACCTGTTGATTCTGGTTGTTATATATCGGCTGGACGTTGCATTCTGCTTGAAATAGAGCATTACTATATACTTATCTCTTGTGTAAATTTTTTTCAGGGCTTTGGTGGATTATACTATTGCGTGCCTATGGAAAATGCTCCGGAGATCTGTCTCTTCAAGAAAGAATTGATGTTCAGACTGGAATTAAGATGATCTTAAAATTATGTCTTGCAGATGGTTTTGATATGTTTCCAACCTTGTTAGTCACAGATGGTTCATGTATGATAGATCGTCGGATGGGAATTCATGGACATCCTTTAGAAATACAGGTAATAATGGGCTATATCGCATTGCTTTGTTACTATTAATTTTAATAGTTAAATTTGCTAGTGTACAGAAAGTGATTTCATTGTGGAAAGATTATATAGGACTCTCAATATTCATTAGGGTGCATCTAGTGTATCTTGTGCTAGCGTGCACTTCTTAGTTTTGTTAAGGTGGAGGCGTGGAGCCCACTTAAGCTCAAGGGGATGTACTTCGCCTTTTTGCACCTTAGGTGCACATTTGAGAAGAAAGCGCGGCCCAAATCACGTAATTTTTTTGAGTTTATGCCTCTGATCAAGTATGCTTCCCATTGCACCTTCTTCGACTCGAGTGCATCACTGATGCTCTTGAAAACTTCTTTCCAGTACGATGTGCCAAGCAATTATTTAAAACTAAAGTGGACTTCATAGAGGGTTGGCCCCATAAGGGGGCAAGAAGGGCATGCGCCCTGGCCCCATTCAAAAATATTAGACAAACGACGCTTTAATAGTTAATAGTTAGGTACACGTAATAGTTTTATTTAGTATTAGGGGCCCATAATTAATGTTTTGCTTCGGGCCTCACAAATCTCAGGGCCGAACCTAACTTCATATACAACTTTCTTCTTTTGTCAAGGAAACAAATAAAAAATTTTGGCTCATCTTTTGTCTTTGATAAATCTTTTAGGTGTAAAATTGAAAGACATTTTACAAACAATATTATTTATAACTGGGTAGTGGTTTGAGCAAAATTCTGTAAGTTTTGGTACAAGCTTCTTCTTTTCAAAAATTTTTAAATGGTAAAGCACCGTTTAGTGAGAAATTTGTATCGAAGGAACTCGTTTGTAATCCTTTTTTCATCAATTATGGAAATGAAATGAAAATTTTTAAATTTTATATAATATACATTGAGTTTCGAGGATCATTTCTGTACCTATTTTTTGCTAAAACAATGATCTATTATCATGTTTTCTTTAGTAACACTATCGATGGTCATTGTCATTTTCAAATACTGACGGAATGGTAATTGTAATGAATTATATAGTAATGCTATCGGTAACTATGTGATAATTGTAAGTAAATTATTTTTTTTGTTTTTTTGATTCAGAAAACATGATAACAAGAGCCACAAACTCTTACATCTGAATGAAGTATAGGGTGAGAGATGCTATTAGTTTGTTTCTTCTTTCGTACAAATAAAAATGATGTTTCAAAGTACAAACTCACCAAACTTATGTGGCTTTTTGCCAAAATGGCCTTATACTTAAATAGTTCAATTATATTTCCCACATATGTGGAGCAAAGTGATGGAGAAGCTTCATGCCTCCATCTCTTTAATGTGATAAAGATTCCTCACATGTCCTTTGGCTTTAGGCTATTCACAATGATATCTTTTATTTTGATTGTGATTTGTGTGCCAAATGGAAGATAGGTAGGTGACTTGATATCGACTAAGATGTAACTCATAACATTTATTGTATGTGGCTCAGCCAAAGATTATTTTCAGAACTTAACTAACTTAATTACTTAGTTAAGTGATCAGATTTTAACCAAATAAGTAGACAACATTGGTTCATTTCGGCCTTTGCTTCTACTTGCATCCAATGAGAGATTTCCTCGAGTTTAAGCTAGCTTCTTATGGGTTTGGTGTGCTTGTCTTGGTTATGTCAGTTTGATGAACCTCCCAACTCAGGTGCTTGCTTTTCAAAACATATCCGATCGACCTAGGTTGCATAGCATGTAATAGTTGATGAGAGTAAAGGATTGACATTGTTGTGAAAAAGCTTGCTTTATAGTTACAGAATAAATTTTTATCAAGTGATTCACAGTATAATAGGTGCATAACGTGTTGTAACTCCAATGAGATGAGTGGAATGGTAATCGTTATTGCAATTTCCAACTTATCCACGTCTTCAATGCTCTAATCAACTAGTGGATTCATAAGATACTGTCTAACGTGCAATTGAGGAAAAAACATTATGAGCTCCGGGCGGCCGACTATCAACGGGCCCCTTAGTTGGTTGAAGCGTTTTCTAAAATCAGTTCATTAGTGTAGTAAGCTTGACCTATGCATGAAGAATTCTAGCAGACAAGATAGTGTGATGGACCAATGACTAGTATCGGTGGAAAAACAATAAGCAGCGTGGCAAGTTCAAATGCTTGGACCACGAGCAGAAGCGAGGTCAACAACATATGAGCAGTGTTGGCCCTGTTGGGTGCATCTCTTAGATGAGTGACAAACAAGAAGCAGCACAGCAAAGGCTTAGCCAGCTGCTGCCCAGGTGAGTGGCTTGGCAATAACATATAGTCTAGCGAGCAAGCACAAGCAGCATTACCTAGTATGACCTAGCGTGCAACAAGGTTAGGGTGGCATTGTTTGGCGGGCGAAGACAAGCAACTTAGTCCTGGTTCTACAAGGAGATGGGCAGTAGCTAGAAACACATACGCAGCGTCGCCAAGTACTGCACTAGGGAAGACAAGTCCATTCTCTTAAAATGCATAGGGCATATACAAAGACACGAGTGGTGGAGGTGATAGATTGAGGGACGACCCATAGCTTCGTCTTTTTGACGATTCTTAAAAGATAGGTCATGGTCTTCCACAGTGTTAGGTTTGGAGTGATACTTGGTACCGTTGAGGAAGTTCGTGGAATAGGTTAATGTAGGGGCATGGAGTTGAAACACTATATTATAGATGTTGGAATTTCCTGTCCTTAGAGCTAACCATAACCAATCACAATTTAATTGTAGGGGCACAATAGTTGGAGTATTTGGGAGCTGTGACTGCAAATTGAAAAATCCATAAGATTTGTTATATAAGGTAAATAAGGACACGTACACTACAAGGGAAATCTAGAATTGAGTCAATTTCACTTAAAGCTATAGCCAAGGCCACAATTAGTGAGAAGGAGGATACTTAACTTACTTGAGATGCCTATGGGGAAGGATGAGTCTGGTTGCCACTATGTAGGAAAACTCCCACTATACTTACTCTATGACCATGCCTAAAATGCCCGTTTGGTGTTCACCTATGGTAGTCTTGACCGTATCATGCTCCACGGTCCACTCCCTTGTCGTTTGCCACAACCTCTTCAACTAAACATGACATGTAGTCATTTGAACCACACATATAACTTGATCAAAGTAAGGACAAATATCAATATTGAGAATACTTTCCTAAGCACCCTTACATCATTGGATTTATCTAGCCACTTCTTTATGTAGGAATATTCTTGCTCATGTGTAAGATAGGATAGCTTCTCTACCACCTCGGATTAATGAATAAAATGAGACCTTTTCGTTTAGTAATGCCCGATTTAGAATGAATTTTGAGCTTATCGTTCCGCAATACCTGACACGTGATTTAAAAATTGTGGATCAACATATGTTGTAAGCCATTATTCTAGCTAATTAGTTGTTATGATCTTTTTCAATATGTATTAGGTTCTAAAAGGTCTATTATGAGCTTTTATTTTTAATAAAATGAATATATTTTTTTTCAAGTTAACAATTCACATTGCAATGTCTGTAAAATGAGTTGTTACACCGCGAGGTGCTGCATCTGTGACATTGCAATCCTTAACCCAATCACGGTGACATCCACATTTTTTTTCTGTGCCTCGGATCAACTACCCTTCTGCAGCTACCTCCATCAACATAAGAGACCGTACTTCCCTTTTATCTCCCACTTGGAATGGAAGTTATTCTCCATCTGCTCAGTTGGAATTTCTGCACTCGAGCATGAAATGCCATCCTTGATAATAGCCTGGATTGCCCATTATGGAATTAATGTTCCTTGCCTATGCTAATTTTCTTGTTTTTGCTATTCTTAATTATTTGTTGCTGCATCAGATTTGAAGATGTAGCAGAATGTTGCATTGATACTCATTAGATTGGTTGATTGAAGATTTAAGTTAATGTGTGCAAAAAAATTAGATGGATTGCACTTGTGGGATTTGGAGATTAACAGTTAGATGCTTTCAGAGCCTTAGTGATTCATTTTATTTTAGTTGTATAAAATTTGATGTTTGTCTAAAATTTTGCATGGGTTTCAGGCATTGTTTTATTCTGCGTTGCTTTGCGCTCGTGAAATGCTTGCTCCAGAGGATGGATCAGCAGATCTTGTACGTGCATTGAATAATCGTCTGGTAGCATTATCATTTCACATCAGAGAATATTATTGGATTGATATGAAGAAGTTGAATGAGATTTATCGTTACAAGACTGAAGAATACTCTTTTGATGCTGTGAACAAATTTAATATCTACCCTGATCAGATTTCTCCTTGGCTGGTTGAATGGATGCCCAAGAAAGGAGGTTATCTCATTGGTAACTTGCAACCAGCACATATGGATTTTCGATTTTTTTCTTTAGGTAATCTTTGGTCTGTGGTAAGTGGCCTTGCTACGACTGATCAGTCCCATGCGATTTTGGACCTCATTGAAGCCAAGTGGAAAGATCTTGTGGCTGACATGCCTTTGAAGATCTGTTATCCTGCTCTCGAAGGTCAGGAATGGCAAATTATCACTGGTTGTGATCCCAAAAACACGTATGATTTCTTCTGCATGGTGAATTAGTCTACCCCCTCTTTTTCCCGTATATGCCTCATTTTTACTTGGGCTTATATTTTTAAGTTTATATTTTAATGATAATCCTCCTGTGGGACTTTTAGGGCAAGGCTGAGGCAGTCACAGTCTCCTTACAAGAACTAAAATTTGATTTTAATTACCTTTTTCTACGCAGGCCCTGGTCCTATCACAACGCTGGCTCCTGGCCAACATTGCTTTGGCAGGTTAGTAAGTATTTTTTTTCCCCTAGTTTGATCAGCGCGAGGCCACTTTGATGATACATTTGAACTGATTTTGAGGTTTTTTTCAGTGTGCATTTAAATTCCTGTTGTTCTTGGTAGTGAACTTAATTGGTTGTCGACCTGTCATATTCAATGCATGATATGCATCTACACTTAGAATGCCTCAAACTGACGCTTTCGTTGTTTTTACAGCTCACCGCTGCATGTATGAAAATGAATAGACCGGAAATAGCAATGGCAGCCGTTCAAGTAGCCGAGCAACGCTTATCACAGGACAAATGGCCTGAATATTATGACACAAAAAGAGCAAGATTTATCGGTAAACAAGCCCGGTTGTACCAGACATGGTCGATTGCAGGATACCTTGTTGCTAAGCTACTCATCGCCAATCCTAACGCAGCTAAGGTGCTTATAACCGATGAGGATTCTGAACTTCACAACGCCATCACGTGCATGGTTGGCTCTAACCCAAGAAGAAGCCGCCGCCCAAAGACCGCAAAAAAGACGTACATTGTATGATACAAGATCATCTATCATCTTGCAAATTTTTTTACAATGCTAGATGTTCTGCACATTGCCAACACATCAACTACGATAGCTGCTGGTGAAATACAGAGGCGTTCACAGTTTTTTGTGTTGAATTGTCCTTTACTCCATTGATTTGATTTGTCTTCCGAGTTTTATCTATTGTTACTCGGCTTTCCTTCTTGTGGATGGTAAGAGTCATTAAATGTGAATATATATGACTGGGGCATATTCCTAGATTACCTGTAATTCTATTTAGATTTAGTTGTGCAAACCAGAGGATATACATGGGTTATTGTAAACATGTCTGCTATACATTTTCTGGGCAATATTGAGTTGGTAAATCACCAACTTAACAAGATTTTCTTTGATATTTTAGTTCACGAAATACCCTATTTTTCTGCATTTATTGGTAGTTTATAGTTTTATTTTATTTGAATTGACTTATTGAGAATCATAGGGGAAGAAAGAGGGTGGTTTGAGAAGATATAATATATATATCTCTTGTTTTGACACTAATTTTGGACCGGATGAATTTGGAAGGAATGGATTTGTAAGGATTGTCTTTTATTAATAAATTAAATTAAATTAGGGATGTTTCATATGGTAGTACTCAACTTGGACGAAACGTAAGATGGAGTAATTTTTTTCAGTTTTGTCTACATGGTATCATCAAAACTACTATATTTCGAAATAGTAGGGAAAATTGTTAAATGACATATTTTACCACGATTGTTGTTATAAACGTAAATTTTCCTTTCTCCCCACCCTTCCACCAACCCCTTCACAAGACATATTTTATAAATGAAAATCGTTAAATGACATATTTTATGTTGTTTATCACAAGAATTGGATAATATGAACATTGCAAGTAAAGGTGTTCATTCGAGTCATCGGTTTAATTTCGGGTTAGGTGTTTTGGGTCAGTTTAAAATCAGGTTTTGTGTCCATATCGTTTTTACATAATTATAAATCGTTTTTGAAATCAAGTCTTTAGGTCCGGTTACAAGACCGAGTAAATTTCGAGCCATCAGATCCGTTTTAAATACCTCTAATTGCAAGATTTTCTTTAGGTCTGAATGAGTATGCTTTACTCCCTAAAGCTTTTCGATCATATCACTCGCCTAAATACGAATATACTTTTAATTTTTAAGTAAAAGGTTGAAAATAGCCTTAATATTTGCTCGTTACTTTACCCGAAAATCCACCACTTATAACAAAGATTTAATTATCATCGCCTACAATAATTGTATATTTTTAATGGTATTTTAACTTTTAAAAAAACTTAATCAACGATAAAAAGAAAAATAGAAAGAAAGAAAAAGAAAAAGGAATGGAGAAGAATGTTGAGAGTGAACTAAGAACAGAGTGGAGTGGGATGGAAATGGAATCTGATGATGCATGCTTTTACGTTACGCCATTCTTAGATAATGGCCATTGGTCAACCACTCTACCTTCACATCAACCTTTCCTCCAACCTCTAACCACGCTCTTCTATTATAAATATTGTATACCTTCTTCCTTATCTTAGTATTATACCAATTAATCAAAAAAAAATCATCCTCTAAATTTGAAATTATTCAGTTGAAATTATTGCATAATGTCTCAGGTATTGTTCAAATTTCTTCTTCTTTTTTTTCATAATTTCTGTCATTAATATGGTATTTGCTTGATTATTTGCTGATTTTTTTTAATTCGTTGTTATCGTTGGCAATTATCCGCATCTAATTTGATTTTCTGGGATCCGAGAAGCCTAATTCGATTCGTGTTTTTTGTTTTTGAGTTTGAATTATCGTATGTTAATTTATTGCGAATTTGAAAAATAGGTGAAATTTCTGTTAGTAACGCAATGGTTGGAATTTGGATTTGGAATAGAATTTCAACTATTAGGGTTTTTGATTTTATTTCATGGTGTAATTTTTTGTGCCTTTTTGCTTTGTTTGTGATTTGGACGATGGATTATATAAGGATCATAATATAATATTACTAAGGATCAATATCATCACTATTTCCTTTTTTAAAAAATTTTTGATCATTATTTCTGCTTAACTATCTACAGTTTTAATCTTTTTTTTGTACATGTGATTATATCTAATTTTTTGTGGTTGATTCTGGAAAGCTATTCTATATATATATTTGGACAATCTGTTGATATGTGTAGTAAACTTCAGTGACTTTGGCACTTTTGGTAGTTCTGGGTGAAAGTTTTATTTCAGATTTTATTTAGCAGAGTCTTGCTTTTTGAGCTGATAAGAGCACTCACTATGATAACTATTTTGCTAGGGTAAGAGGAGATAAATCACATGCTTTTTTTTCAAGAAGGCACTTTGGTGCCTTCTTGCTGAATTTGGGGCATGGTTGAACATCCAATGAGATGTTGACTTATGTATGAGGAGAGAAATCTTATTCTTATGTATAAATTGAAATAGGAGAGACAAATTGTGATGCCTTGGGTCATCATTGTGAGAAAATTTTTAAGTGAATAGCATGAGTTGTGAAAAATTATTGGAGTGTGAGGTCGAAGAAGGAGAGGTAGGACACAGAAATTCGATGCCTAAAATCCTTAAGCATCATTCAGGTGCTCTGAGGGCAAGATTAACTACCTCTAAACCTGCTCCAGCAGGAGCTACTTAACAACATTGGTTCAATCATATTAATTTTGAATTTGCATCTAAATTTTGAATTTGCCAGGCATTTCGTCTATCTCCCTAGCTCATTATTTAGCACGTTCTGTTTGACTTACTGCTCTTGGTTACTATATAGTTCTCACAGGAGTGATTAGCACGGAAACTCCTTTACAGAAAGGGGTTTTGATTTTTAGCGTTAGCCTCAATGATTCGATGTTTTGTGTCAAAAAATGGAAACAATTGTTTTACATATAAATCTGAGATCAATGAGTATTGATTTTCTGCAGACCGTAGTTCTCAATGTTGCCATGTCATGCAAAGGCTGTTCAGGGGCAGTGAAGCGAGTTTTGGATAAAATGCCAGGTTTGTACTTTGTATTCTTCTATTTTTAGTTGTGTTGGTGTAGGAATCTTCTATTATTTTTGTTTCGGTTAATGAAGTAGATCCCATATTGTTAGATTAAGCCTAGAGAACATTTTTCAGTGTTTTGACTGCAATAAATTTGGTTGGTTGAATTGAATCATATGAACATGTTGCATATGCATCACAAATGTAAAAAGTTGCTTCTTTCTTCTAGGTTTTGACCAATGCTCATCTGTTTGATATATCTTTAGTTACTTTATTTTGACACTTTTGATTCTCTTACAAATAGGCATTTACAGGTGCATTTTCTGGAAAATTTCATGTTTTTTCCCTTCCCTTCCTCATCTCTGCCCATTGTCCTTGCCCCCTCCTCTGGCAGCCCCGGAAAGAGAGGGGACTATGTGGTTGGTACCTAACAATGAAAATATAAGGACTTGTTTTATGAGGAAGGAGTGGGGCTTAGTGTTTTGTGCTGTGTTCATATGCGCATGAACTAGTCCTTTACAATATAGCCGTGAATATAAAAGACTACGTCATGGCACTTCTTTCTTTCATTTCTTATTGCCTTAAATTGTGTCATTTTCCTCAAAAAATGTCACTTTGAGGGGCAAATCCTTAAGGGATGGAGGAGTAGACAAATACTTATTCAACAAAGCACGGAATCATATTATTTTAGATGATTGGTTGTGAGTTATGACATTTAAAGGTGGTAAATTTCAGGAGTTGAATCATATGACATCAATTTAGAGGAGAAAAAGGTGACTGTGATAGGCAATGTAGAGCCTGAAGCTGTTTTTCAAACTGTATCAAAAACCGGAAAGAAGACTACTTTCTGGGAAGAGGCAGCACCGGCAGAATCTGAAAAACCAGTAGAATCTGAAGCTAAGCCAACAGAACCAGAAACCAAGCCAGCTGAAACTGAAACTAAGCCAGCAGAAGCAGAAGCCAAGCCAGCCGAAACTGAAACTAAGCCAGCAGAAGCAGAAGCCAAGCCAGAAGAAGTAGCAGCTAAGCCAGAAGAAGTAGCTGCTGCTCCGTGAGACAGTCGATGCCTTAGCATAGATGGCGTACCAATTTTAATTTCAAACGATTAATATTCGGTTAATTTGCTATGCGGGTTTGACGTTGATCTTTTCTTAGACCTGTAAACAATAATCTGTGTATCTGTTACTTGTGAACTGAAACATGTTTGATATAGAAGTATTAGCTGTGGATTACAATTTTCAGTTATTCGATTATACAATTTAGTTGGACAACACAGGCAATGTTCTGGAAATAACGAATGGTGGGATTACATTACATTTGAGCTTAACGGCTTATGTAGTGTAATACTCGTAGTCGTACTCATCGAACGATCTTCCAAAGAATGGTTTCGACTTTGATGGGATGCCTTCGTCATGAACATGATATCATCCTTAAGTAGTTACACCAGAACTTTAAGGTCTCCCTAGTTTCTTAAGCTGGACTTCCTATACAAGGAACCAAATTTACAGTTGGATTCGTTGTTGGCTGATGTAGTTGGCTTATTTGATCAGTTGGTAGCATTCGTTTTCATTAGCTATCAAGCCATTCGTTAATTGGGAGTGATGCTAGCAGTAGTTAGACTTCATTGACATACATACATAGTTACACAATTTTTTAATCCGAAGTACTCCCTCTGTCACACCTTTTTGCAACATTTAAAGCAAAGGTGAAATCTTTAAAAGATAACGTAAGGTGAAATCTTTATAAGCGAAAAAAAAATTCAAAAATCAATTTTTCATTTTATATTTAAACTTCATACAACAACTTTAACCCTTTAAAATTAATATTTGCTAACGTTTTATGTGCAAAAAGGTCACGGCGAAACAATTAAGTGAACCTCAGGATTACCGCGAGAATTTTTAAAAAGTTTTGATCACGAAATGAATAACTCAAAACCCCAGAATTACTATGTGAAATTTTCCTATAGCTTATTTAATAAAAATCCCGAATCGTACCACACTCCATACTTAAATGTTCAAAAAAACTCTACGCTAACTCAATCCAAAATCTATCGATCCAAAATTTTAATAATTGGTGAATTTCATTGCCAACCTAATTCATGGGCGGAGCAAAAATTGAGAAATTTTCTAAAAATCTGGTGCAATTTTTAAAATTATGATATTTTTCTAACAATTTTATTTCTTTAAACATCTAACATATACTATAGAATTTAATATTGAGTTTTACACCCTAATTTTTCAAAGCCCTATGCGATTGAACATGCTCAGAAACTCCCATGACCTAATTTAACAATCATTCTTGGTAAAATTGGATGATCTATGAAATGACACACATAAACCAAATAACTTGAAAACAGTAGTGGTACACCTAACACCTACTACTCGGAACAATATTCAAAGCTTTTCCTAGGTTTGGTGTTCAAATTTTGAAATACTCCTACTACCCAGAACAACAATCTACATCATTCACCCACCAAACATCACAATTTACTGTGATTTGGGCATTTGGGGTGCCATTTTTGGTGTTTAAAGCTTTTTCTCCTTTGATATTCAATTGGGCATTTGGGGGGGTGCCATTTTTGGTGTTTAAAGCTTTTTCTCCTTTGATATTGAATTGGGCATTTGGGTGCCATTTTTGGTGTTTGAAGCTTCCCATAAAGGTTCTCTTTTCTCTTTCTTTTCTACTTTATAATCAATAAATCATGCTTTCTGTATGTTTACAACTTATAACTATATCTGTGGGAGTGTGATAATATTTGGGTTTCATTCAAAATTTTATTATTCTTGAAGGAAACAAAATATGGAATTAAGGAGTATATATTATTCTAGCATGTGTTCATTATGAATTCGGAAATTGGAAAATTTAGCAACTAATTATATAATTGGTTCATATTATACAAATCATATACTCCTATTGATTTGAGTATTGTTTGTTAATTGTTATTACCGATAAGCGTAAGGTTGTGTACAGTTACGGCCCGTTTGGTAAGTGGTAATAAACCGCGGTAATGGGAATGAAATATTAGTGTAATTTTGGTTGAAAAATCTCATGACTACCTTGATGGCCATGTTTGACAACCTTCAATCATCTCATTTTGTTCATAAAATTCATTCCAATGCATTACCATTGGAAAATGTGGTATTAGATGGTAATGGAAATTTGTGAACAAAATATTTTTTTGTGATCAAAATTTAATTACCATGGGAATGAAATGAAAGTTTTGATGAAATTTTACACTATAATTCATTCCTATTACCACCATTTAGTACCACTAACCAAACGAGCCGTTAGAGTATATCCTAAGAGTTGGTTATTTGACATTATTAGAGTTAACGTGACAAGATGTTGCTGTTGAATATCGCCCATCTCTCATTTAAAATGGAATATTTCCTATGAGGAGGGCCCGTAGTGTATATACACTTCTAGCCCAAATCTCGTATGTGGGAGTATAATACTCCCTCCTATTCTCCCTATTAGTCCCATTTCTAAATAGGGTTAAGTCACTCTACTAGTCTCATTTTTTATAGTATGCATTTTTGACCTTATTACCCTTATTCACACTATCTTATTACAATAAATCTAATGAAAAACCACTAACATTTCACTTACTATCCTTTCTCTCTCCTTTTTAAGTGGTCCCATTTGACCCACCTAAATATTGGTGAAAAGTCAAATGGGACTAACTGGAAGAATATGAGGGAGTAAAGTATATAACATATTATAGGGCATTAACTTGACTCTTTACTATGTCAAAGAACCAACTCAACCAAAAGCTTAAACTAAGAGTTATAGTCCCTTAATAAGTTATACACTCTAACATGTATATTCAACCCCCAAAGCTATTTTATGGCGTTGGGTTGATGGAATGTTCTTGTTGTGTCTAGTATTTTTGTTGAAATTTATATTTTTAAGCATTTTATAAAAAGAATGTTTCATTCAAAAGACATAAGAGAAAATGATGTTGTCGATGTAAGTCGTTAGCAATGTAGTCATGTAGAGTTAGTACTAACAACAAATTTTCATTCGTGGCTCCCGCCTAAGCAAGATTTGGTAGTAACATATATATATGCGACATTACCTTTGTTATTAATAACAAAGACGTGTCTCCAAATTTACTACCATTAACATGAAATTTATTTTGAGGCTATTCATAATCTATAGATATAATCCATCTTTTTTTGTCAAATTTTTGAGTAGTAAGATATGGTCCAATCTAATAACAATTTTGTATAATTTGAATGAAAACTAATAGTCTAACCCCAAATTTTGTTGGGATATTTTTTCTCCTTGACGTCTCACCTTATCTTTTTGAACTTTTTGGTAGGCATGTTGAAGAGTGTAGGATTGATTGTATTCTTTGCCATAGTGGTAACATGGATATATCAGTTCATGCTGCCACCACCACAACGGCCGTGTGGGCTTCCAGACGGTCCACCGCTAACAGCACCAAGGGTGAAGCTAAGAGATGGTAGATTTTTGGCCTACAAGGAGATTGGTGTACCAAAACATGACGCCAAAAACAAAATCATATTTGTTCACGGTTTTGGCAATTCTAGGCATGATGTTGTTATTGCTGCTCACCTTCCTCCGGTAACTACAATTTCACATAGGAAGGAAACATTATTAAAAAACCAACTCAACCAAAAACTTAAAGCCCCGATATATGTTATATTCTCTATCAAATGTATCAAAAAGAAATTTTTCTTATTTTTCTTCCCTTTTATCCTTGTTTCTGATGATCCAACTTGTTATTCATGGGATTTTCTCTTTTATTCGATCACAGGAAGTCGTTGAAGAGTTGGGACTGTACATTGTATCGTTTGATAGACCAGGTTACGGAGAGAGCGATCCTGATCCAACAAGAACACTAAAAAGCATGGCTTTGGATATTGAAGAACTTGCCGACCAATTACAACTTGGGGATAGATTCTATTTGGTTGGATTTTCTATGGGTGGTCAAACAGTGTGGGGTTCCCTCAAGTACATTCCCCACAGGTATTCTCTCATTCTTATCTAGTTGTTCAACTGGAAATTTTATTTATCTATGCATCATTGTTGTTCGTCCTCAGAACATACTTTCTATTGTTATTACTGTATAGCTTAATTCATCAAAAGAAAAAGTTTCTGCCAGAATTTATGTTGCAGTAAAACTGTCGGAGTTTGCAGATTGAAAATCAGAAATCAACAAGAATAATGACTGTTTGTTTGAAAAAACCTGTTAACTCTAACAAGGATAAGATTTTGTACGTACGACCTCCAAACCGCGCTTAGGTGGGAGCCAATTAATGACATCAGGGTAATAGAATGTTGTTGTGTTGTTTTCGCATACACCACATACTTGTGTTTTCTGTGTTAGATTCTGACATAGGGTTGAGAAATATAGTGTTGTGCGGATAGCAGAAACAATTACCCAAAAACAATCGAGAAATGATAAAATAAATGAACAATAAGAAAACACATCAGAAATTTAACGTGATTTGCTATCAATGTGATAGTTACGTCCACCAGGCACTGAGAACAATATTTCACTATGTAAAGACATCAGAAACGAGATGATATAGAGTATTTTGCCTACTCGCCAAAAATTCTCAACTTGTGGCTCTCAATTTACTTCTTCTCTTCTTAACCTTAAATATGCTAGTTGATTATTAAATGAGTTAAATCAGATAATAAGGTCAGTTTTCAAGAGGGTATAGTGTAAAGCATCAGAAATATAGGCAGCAAAAACTGTGCGTACACAGAAATTTTCCTTGTTCACCAAATAATCTCAATGAACGCAACAATTTGCACTCTTTGGAGATTAAATTGGAAAAACAACACAATACTCACCTTATAATAGAGTAAGCCATAACAGAAAGAGGTTTTTTTAGGAAACATCTCTATTCATTTAACACATGGGAATTTATGTCAAAATTTCTCATAATCATTATATATTGTTCATAGAAGCTATGATCAGGTTTGGAGAGGGCTAGATGACGACAAACCTTACACTTATTAAAAGAGATAAGGAGATTGCGGCCAGTTAGTCGTAGAGGTGTTCAAACTAGACCCGATAATCCGATATTTACCCGACCTTATAACTGAACTTTAAAATGAATGGTAAATTATGTAAAATCAATGTGGACACAAGACCCGATAACCCGAATGAACACCTCTAGTTAGACCATTGACTCGAGAATATGTCAAAATTTCTCTAGTTTTGTTAAATATGTTCTTATTCTGTGCTAAGGGAGGTGAATGTACAAAACATACTCATGTATTTTCTTATTACTATAACAATTATCAAACTGATAATTTAAAGCATTATGTTAAATGTTTTGACACCATTGGAAATGAGTGTATGTTCATAAAAGATTTAAAAATTATGCTAGATTTGATAAAGATTTCACGGCAAAGTATACTGGTGTGCTGTTACAGGCTAGCTGGAGCAGCTCTGTTAGCTCCAGTTGTGAACTACTGGTGGAGTGGCTTCCCAGCGAACTTATCGAAGGAAGCCTTTGAAAAGCAGCCGTCACAAGATCAATGGGCCCAAAGGGTTGCTCACCACCTTCCCTGGCTTACATACTGGTGGAACACTCAAAAACTATTCCCTGGTTCCAGTGTTGCTGCCGGTAAAGCTATACTCAGTCAACGCGATCTTGAACTTATCCCGAAGATTGTTTCACTTGGGACACAACACAGGGTAAATTGCTTTCTTTGGTACAGTTGCTTGATCTATCATGTCTCAACTACGTTTTTTTCCTTACAGTTATAGCAGTGTCAATTATGTGCTTTAAACCCGTTTGGACTGCTTAATTTTGTGGCCAAATATGATTAACGGCATCTTCAATAGCATAAAAAATAAACGAAAAAGTTTGATTAGCCCAATTGCATATTAAAACACACCAATTAGACAACTAACCAAGTAAAGTGCGATTTTCTGATAGGGACATGGTATGCAACAAGGGGAATTTGAGTCACTCCATAGGGACATGATGATTGGATTTGGGAGCTGGGAATTCAGTCCTATGGATCTCACAGACCCATTTGCAAACAAGCAAGGATCGGTACATTTATGGCAGGGCAACGAAGATACACTTGTTCCCGTCTCAATGCAAAGATGTATTGCACAACGACTTTCATGGATCAAATACCATGAGGTAGAAGGGGCTGGACATTTGTTTCCCTTTGCAGAAGGGATGGCTGAAGCTATCCTCAGATCACTGCTACTCGATCACAAGTAGAGACCATTATGAGAACAGGTTCTAATTCTTGCATCCGGGGAAGGTAATTACAGGCTCGTAAGCACATTACAAGGAACATATGGCAATGTTGTGTAAGATGACCGGAGCAAAGACTGTCAAATAATTTTGTGGCCTTGTGCGCTTTCTCATATTAAGGCCCCCGATTGTTTTATATCAAAACCTTCTACCACTTGCTTTTATCTTATACTTTCTGAGCATATTTTGTATCATTGAATATTTTGAGGCCCCTCATTATTAAGGCCTTGTGCCGTGTGCAGTCGAGTATGTTGCATATGCCTAGAACATCTACAATGTATGTTTAGTATTTGACGAATAGAATCTTGTATCACAATGTAATATAATGAAGCTTATATCCTTTCCAAAATGGATCCAAATGTTTTGTTGAGACTAGACTACTCATACATAGCTTTGCCATTAATACTTAATAAACAATACTTTGACATAGTTGTGAATTCTTGATAAGCAATCATCAATCACCACAGCTTTTTGGTGAGAATTGAACTCAAAACATTTCCTAAAAAGTGATATTGTCCAATAGTGACAAGCTGACAAGACCCAAATCTCCATAGTAATTTAAGTAAAACAAAATAAGAAAAATTCCATTTGGGCAAAAAAAAAAAAAAAGAAAAATCTCCATATTTGTTGTTCCTCATTAGCCATTCTTCATAGACAAAAAAAATTCATTCATCTGCTCATCGGTTTTTATATTGTTGATATTACGCAACCTATTCGTTAAGAATTTCTAACAAAAAAAAGACCCTAAATAACTCAACAGGACATACATCTTGTTCACCAAAATTTTGCTCTAACATTGTCGAGAAAGGAAAAAAAAAAACAGTACTGCTCCAAGGAATTTCTACCCAGTGTCTTCATCGGAATCTGTATCTGGATCTGCATCTACAATATCAGGAAATGAATCAGATGACTCATCGTCCTGCTCCAAGATTGACATCTTAAATCTGTTGCTATCAACACCGGAAGCAACAGCATTTTCTACCTGTGTTGTCGAAGCAAGTCCCTCAACTCTGCCCGACACATAAGTTCTATTCGGTGTATCAGAAGAAACACCGTTTGATATATTCCCCTCAAGTCTATGCTTCACGGGACTGTTTATTTGTAAGCTAATGTCAACTGATGCCGGACTTGTTCTATTAGGTTCTTCACTATGCCGCACATCCGATACTACTCTGCCATCGTTTGGTCCTAAATTACCGTCAACGTTTGCATGTTCTAAGCATTCAGCTTTTTCCAATGTCCTCACCTTGTCAGGTGAACCATTAGTAACCTTGGGCTCTTCATGATTTTCATCCATGGGAACATCAATTAATTTGTGATTGGCTTGCATGTCTTTGTGAACCTCACCCGGAATAGCCGATCCAGGATTGTCTTCCATGTAAATATCATTGAGGAAGTCATAAACATCATGAGAGCTTCCGTGACCTGTCCTGAAAGGGCCATTTGTATTTGGCAAGTTGTACTTGGGATCAGCACCATCTGTCCTTCCTAAAAAGTCTCTATTACCACTTGGCAGTGGCATATCTGTTAGAGGAAGTGCTCTGGGATGTATAAGCACTTCCAAGTCCAGAAGAGCGCGAGCACAAAAATTGGCAAGCTTAGTTCCGGTATTTTGCTTACCTGTTGAAATAAATGCTAGACGTGAATGCATTTATATAAACTAGGAATACATTGAGCCTTTAGTAGTGTAGCATGCAGGAAAATACAGAACATGCCAATGGCTAATAATTAATTTACAGTAGCAATAAGTATTTGACTAAGCCTATGATAATAGTTTAATAGATCAACATTATGGAGATGGACATAAAACTTAACTGGGAGAATAATGTTGAAAGATAGTACAATTGACTAGGAATGTATGACAGAATACCATAAACAGATATGAAGGCATTAGACACAAACTTCTACATTTGATTACCTCTATGGAAAAGTTCAAGACTCTTAGACAGATATGGTGGTCGGTAACCAGCTGGAGAAAGAAGAGAAGCCAAAAGTGCATGTAATGCCACAAGCTGGAAATCCTCCCATGCTAAACTCCTAGTTTCCTTGATATGGACAGGGTTTGAATCAAATATACATCCCCCTCTGCAAGCTTTTGTTGCAACTTGAATCAAAAGATCATTAATTCTCCTACGCCAGATATCACAAATTAAAGCACCACCCTGAAAGACAAATCACACCAGGTCGGTTGGTCAGTATTAATTATCAAATACTTTTTAGAAACAAGTAACTCAAATATATAGAGCATCTGATACACTTGCTCTTCAAGAATAGACATTTCATAATGACAAACATCTTTTATCTTATTAAAAAAATTGAAAGGCTGAGCGATAGTCCAAAAAAGCTCTCAGAAAGAAAAGTGTTCATCTTATCAACCTTTTTAAATGTGTGTACTATTACATGACATACCCCACCTACATGCAGTCTTAATAAGCCAAATATTAAACCCAAAAACAATAAGGAGCCAAGGGAGTATATGGTAGTCTCAAGAAAAGGACCATGTTCCCCTTAGTTTCTGTATATTGCTTTTATATATTCGCAACAGACCCTTGTAGTGTCTTCAACTCTTCATATCACTAAATTCATATCTCAGAGTTTAGGGTTGTGAAAAAATGCAGAGAATTAGAGAAAGGATGAAGAAAGTGCAGAGACAAAGAAAGAAATACAGAAAAGGAAAAGATAGTAGCATATTTCAAGCAACCGCAAGGCTCCCAAAGTCTAATTCATTTCATTTCATAGGCTCCTGAGCATTATTACAATAGGGTTATTATAGCCGTAACGGCCTAACAACATCATATTGGATTCCTTTCTAGAAGGCCCTATTCAAAAAGATTTGCTAACAAACTAAAACTCCTCTGCTGAGTCATGAATATTTCTCTTAGCAGATGATACCAATTTGTTGCATCATTCTCCGTTCATCACATTACCGGTCGTCCAAAGTATCACCTTGTTCTCAAGGAGGGTAATGTGGACAAAAAGAGGCACAACTTTGAGTTGCATTGCACCATTCTCCTTAGCGTTGAGATCGGTAGTGTGAAAATTAACAAATGGAAGACAATAGGAGTGTGTAGTTCGTGTTGAATGACGGAAAGAAAATGGTAATATGATTTTAGACTGGCCGTTTGTGAATTTAAGGAGTTGTAGAGGAATGGGCCAGAACGAGAGCATGTCTTAGTTTTAATTTACATAGTGTAAAATTGATTTTAGACTGGCCGACATATAGTGACTTCTCTTCCTTCATTGAAGATGAAAAGAAAATAGCCTTGGCCTATAGCCTTACATTCGTGCCCAGCTTCTCTAAAATGCTATCACACCATTCACACAAACTCTTCCTTCATTTACCATACACTTCTTGTACGGAAAGTGATTTGAATGATTGGATGGTTTTGTACTTTGTAACAAATTTGTCAAGAAAAACATCCATTGGATCAATTCATGAGCGTCAATAAAGTCGCAGAAACGCAAAGCTCAAATCAGAGTTTTGGGTTGTCCAACAATGCAGAAATCAGAGCAAAGATGAAGAAAGCGCAGCGAGAAAGAAATAATACAGAAAAAGAAAAGATAGTTGCAGACTTCGAGCAACTACAAGGCTCCCAAAAAGTCTAATTTATTTCATAGGCCATTGCGCATTATTACATAGGAGTATTTGTAGCCATAATGCCCTAACAACTTGATTGGATTCTCTTCTAGAAAGGTCTATTCTCACATTTCTAACAGATTTCTAACAAAATATTACTCCTCTGTTGAGTTATCAATATTTCCCTCAGCAGTTGATGCCCATTTGTACGTCATTTTTCATTCATCACGAATCAAGAAAAAAATCTTATAAAAGATACATTATGCAAGGAAATCAGTAGGGCAAAGAAAAAAAATCCGAGATCAACATAATTAACTCCTTTTGACAATTTTATCAACTAGAGGAAGGAAATCCAATCCTTCTACCATTCCAAGGACTAATCCAGGAAGCATTTCACAAAAAAGGCTTATTGTCATTTACATAAATCTACGTTTTCCACACAACATGTCTAGCCTCGAGGAATTTTAAAAGATATCATGATTAGGGTCATGAATCATAATTGATCCTTTTTCTACCTATTCTTTGTTGGTCTATCTTTTATTTTTATAAAAAAGAATACTTTTATGTTAATTTTTATCATTATTGGTAAACGAACTTTATACCCCATAAACAGGTGTACTCAGATTAGAAAAACTTCCATAGATAGTGCGGAATATTAATAACATATCAATTACTTCTCCCTCTTGTAAAACCTAATGCAAAAACCAAGTTTATAGGTTGTAAGCTAGGGAGTCATCTTGGATACTTTTGGCTTGTGTTGGAACCAGAAAGAAGACTATGCAACAACACAAGAGGCACCCTTTGCTTCCTTTAACATTGGTTGATTACCTCTGATTTCGTCATCCAATTTTTCACAAGGACTTCTATCAAAAAAGACAACTTTTATCTATTGCGACAAGAAAACTACCACATAAATTGAATATGTGGCCCATATGTATTGGCCATCATACTCAACCAATCAAAAAAACACTAGATGAGTAAATAGTTGTGCATCCTCCTTTTGATCTATTGTCACAAAATATGATATTGTTCAAAAATCACAATTTCTGCTAAATAGCTATAGATATTTCACCAACAATAGAATTGAAGAGATGTCTTGTATTTTTTACACAGGAAAGAAAACTTAAGGATAGACCATCAACATCTTATTGAAATCAATAACAATGCTTTCATAAAACTAGTGCCCTTAGGCCATTACATGAGAATGTCATGATTGAGAAAAGATTAAACAAAATTTCATAAACAATTGGGCTATAGGGCTGACTGCTGAGTACTCAACGCCAGATTAGATTTGTCTTTTAAAATTCCTCAATCTAGAGGTGGTGATCAAATGGGCCCAAGTCCAAGCCGATTTAACAAATCCCAACTTAGAAATCAGCCAATTAAAGTGCTGGTTCTAAGCTAATTTAGTGCCAGCATGTTTTCTTTTTAATCTGAGAATACTATATACTGATTTTTTTTTTCATTTGAAGTTTGGACCACAAAATTGATGGAAGTTCTACTTAGAAAGCTTTTGGAAAGAGTTCATTTTTTAAGTTTAAATTTCAAACCAAAGTATTTTTTTGATAAAACCAAATCAATTTGCGGTTCAAACTAAGCCAGTTCACAGTTCGTTGAGCAACCAGTTCAGTACCAGCTATTTATTCAAATATTAGGCCATGAGCTTAAATATGATATTCTGGTCGTCATAGTACAAAAATGCCCAAGGCTTAACGAATCACCATATAAAATTTAGTTGTCAATATCCACATATTTTCAAAGAAATTCAAATAAGGATAAGAAAAAGGTAACATGTTAACAGAAGTTGTGGAACCAAAACCATAGGCCAAAGGCAATTTCAGAAATCAGATTGTGCAACAGTCTATAGTGGGCGACAAAGAAACCATATATAAGACTAGTTAAAGCTATAACTCAAGAATTACATACCATCACTAAAAGAGCCTCCAAGGTCTCTATTGAAGCTATTTTTAAAGCAATTGATGCTTGACATTCTTTTGGTTCCAAGCATGACAAAGCCCTTTGTTCCATCAACAAGCCAGTTGTAGCTCCATGCTTTCTCTTCTTGCGGTGATGCTGCAAGGAAACCTCAACACATTGCTCATCTGAAGGTGCACCATCATTGGTATAATCAGCAAACTTCAAATCAACAGATGCATTGTCGATCAGTTCCTCAGAGATGTACAACGCCATTCCTAGTTAAAAGATAGACATGTAGCAATCAATCTATTTGTATACAAGTCATTCATGAGAAGCAACATCATTTTATGTTTTAAAATACCAAATTATATATACAAAACATACCGGAACCCTTAGAAATCAATAAAGCTCTGATGATTGAGTAAACCTTAGTTCTTAGCTCTGGCAACGAGCATGTTTTAAAATACTTCATCAGTAGAAGCATAACCTGGGCTGCATGAGGTAAAATTTGACTGCACAACAAAGTAGATTTTATGAGCGAGAAATCCAGCAACCAAATAGCACCAAGAAAGAGTAAATAAAGATCATCTGTATGAGCCTTAAAAATATGGGAAAGTAACAAAGTGGTTTACCTGCGTAACCCTTTGACAACTGCTGCAAGGACCTCCAACACATTTATGTGTAGAGCAGGAAGTTGCAAGCATACAAACTCTTGCTGCATAGCAGTAGTAAATGGTTGCAAGGTTTCCGGCAAAGATCCATTGACATCCAACACCCTTTTAATGATCGCCAGTAATGGCAAAACAGGAACTTCTACCTGTGCTTAAAATAGAAGACAAATGTATTCACTTGCAGTCAAAAACATTCTTCCACAAATCTTAGACAATGGTGTTGCAAATACAACTAAGTAGAACTTTATTATTCATCAAAACATAAAAGAAGATTAGAATTTTACTCGCAAAATTACCTGAACAGGATAAGAATGAGTAAGCATTATACAGCAACTCTGCATCAACGATGAAATGGAAGATATTAGTGATTTTTGGGATGTCTCTCCATTGCTCAATGCCACTCCTTTCATCAACTTCCCGCCCAAAGAAGGCGGTGGATCTTTTCCAGGTGGAACCAATAATGACACCGCCTCCCCACGTCTTGTTTCTAAAAAGTAACCATGAAGATGTAAACATATTTTTACTCTAGATCTTTAAAAGATGAGCCTGAAATGTTCTTATACCTTCTTCAAGGCCTTCAAAGGCACTGTTCAAAAGAGAGCTTAGAGAAAGTAAAATCTTTTGCATCATTGATGACCAGCTATCCCCATCTCCCTTTGACTTTGGAAGTGATGCTAAGCAAAAAGATAGTTTCTGAATACATGAAAAAAAGAATCAATTGTTAACTAAAGCCATACAGGTTGAACCAAAACTACACTCTACTGTGATGGCAAGAAGGCCAGTACCGTCAACAACTTGGCACCACAATCACCAGACATGATTTTCTTAACAATAGTATACTCTGCCTGAAAAATATATTATGATCAGTTGCTACACAAAGCCAGCAGATTGAAAAAGTTAGCCATGCCAAAATCATATTAACAAGCTGAGTAAGTCCAAGCACTAATTCACAATTCACTAGAATACCAAAAATAACTTGTTGATGAACGTTTCCATTACAAGTTCATTCCTCTTTGGGCATGTTCATGTAGATTTCAAAGTACGGGATCTCAGACTATATTCTCACCGTATCAAAAAATGAAGAAAAATCAATTATGAATAAAAACTCACATTGTCATGATGACGATGAACTGAAGAAGGAAAATTATTTAAGATGGCCAGTAACAATTGAGCAGCCACTACCTACAAAAAATCATCAAAGTTAGAAAATGAAAAGTAAAGCATAATTGAGAAATCACATAACCTCCGTCCACATATGAATCCTAATGCCACTTTTATAGAAACACAAGTAACAGTATAATGGTATACTTCTCAGAAATATGATAATAGGAATTTTTTGGTCAACAATTCAGAACGTAAATTAAAAATTGATTTCACTCTCACATCTTTTGCTTTTGCCTCGTTACTTTCTTAATTCTATGTCCACTCATCAATATATACCTTTGCGCATTCCACTCATTACAGAATCCATATGAAAAGAAACTGAAATTAATTAAGTGAAGCATATACAAAGCATAACCATTTTTTGATAGAAAGAGGCAACTATTGACCTTAATAAGGTAAAGAGCATTCAAATTTAGGCAAATTAGCCTTTTATAGTAAAAGCTATTTTTATTGAACTTCACATTGTAGGGCTAGCGCTGTCAAATTAAAGATTTTATTAGTCATTAAAATGACCAATTTATGTTGGACTTTCGATTGAGAAGTGTAATCTAATATGAAAAGTATTATAAGACAAAAGAAACGCTAATGTGACAAGAAACTCAAAGAGCTAGAAACATAGACTAAAATGAAAAATACTAACTAATAAATCCTCTGCTACATCCTTATCAAACATGTTAAGAATTGACTGGACAAGTTTCCCTGCATGGGAGTTTCCATCCTTCTTTAGGTTTGAGAATCCACCAAGCCTGGTTCAGGACACATAATGTGAGTTACATAAGCACAGTAAAATTATACTTGAATTTGAAAAACATTTTTTACAATACCAACAATCTGGAGTACATGATTCTTTTTGTCAAAAAAAAATTAGAACTGTTAATAAAAAGATACAAATTCTAATTTACTGTGATTATTTATAAAAACCAACTACATCAACAGGGATTTAAGGAGTACTAACCTTGTTATCACATCTGACACGGCAGCGCATGAAACTACCCTGATATAATGTGAAGCCTCTGATGACTGTTTAAGGCATGAGATTAACATGTTATGCAAATATATTGACCCATATATGCTAAGTCAACTAAAACATCATGATGGCTTCATAATGGATCTACTAAAATCTAAACACCTAGTGACATCTATTAGCCATATAATTTTCCTTTTCTCTTTTAAGGTGTATGATTGATTTAGGTACCCATTTAATAATTATAGTAGTCTTGTGCACTATAATGCAACTTTGAGCTATAAGCATGGCGCAAGAACAAGGCCACATCATATCATATTGGCCAAGTTGTAAAACTTTCAAACCAACCAACCTATCCCGCGACATAAAGATGATTATAAATTGTGGTTTAAACCAGTTCAAGGAACATAGATAGTTTTTGCACATACTTTGTTGACAGCCACATCACCTAGTTACCACATTAGCATAAGCTCAATCGTGACTGAAACTTTGCACTATGGCTATAAGGACGTGTGATTTTGCCAAATTGAAAGGAGAAATTTATTATATACTTCAATGTAAATCCTTTACAAACTCGTTTATAAGTGCTACTAAGTGCTTCTAGTCCAATATTTAGGTTCACAAATGTTTTGTGATAAAAACTTCAGAATTTCAGGCACTAAAAAAGATCACTTCTCAGCACCACCCATATATTTTCAGTCTCTTCCATGAAAACGTGGACTAAATTTGTAGCAAACCGTTACTAAATAATTTTCTCTTTCTTTAACCTTTTTTTTTTTTTTGAAATCCTCTTTCTATAACCATTGTTATCTCAACATAGCCCTACTTTTTCTTGCTTTTTCTCTCAAACCACTTGAATGTTCAAAACTATTGCTATAGAAAAGTTTTAAAGCAAAAATCGGACATATTACATCGATACCCGAAAGTGCTTAATCCCAAGCTTTTCTCCATGATATGATCATGATGAAGAATGTTAAATATGAAAATATATAATAACATTGAAAAAAAATACTTCGAAATTCCTTAAAGAAGAAAAGAAACATAATTGAACAAGAAAACAAAATCTAAATTTAAGTTCCAATTTGTAGTAGAAACTAGGATTCAATCAAAATGAATATACCTGAATATGTGATAGAAGAACATTAAACCAATCTGAGTAAGATGCCAAGAAACGAGCAGAGCTGCATTCAACAATAGTCACTCCTAGCAAGCAAACTCCAGCCCAACATTTATCTGGCTAGGGAAGTAACCCTAGAGTCAATTATATATACGCAAGCATTTTACTCTGAATAAACAAAAGTTGCAGAAATGGGTATTTGACTACCCACAAAGGCACAAACGCAACTTATTGGCTCTATATGAAGCAAGGTAGGTCGGAATAAAAGACAACAAGTCCATCTGAACAGATTATTTAACAGCCTATTTGTGCCAGAAACTCAAAATAAAGATCATAAAATCAATACTATATAGTTCTAGCATCATACGTATCATGCTCTTGAACAAATGAGATTCAACAAAATTTATATGACGCGAAATTTCTCCATACACTTTAACAGCCTTTGATCATAAAAAATGAAACGGCCTTTCGTAAATCATCCATATAAGTCAACTCAGAGTACTTGCAAACGGTAAACTGTAATAAATTCATACTCAATAACAATAACATCAAAATCTATGAAGCAAAATCCGGGTTGGAAGTAACATCAATTGTACACTAATGCTTACAGAACTCCATGATCGCTCAACAGCACACAAATGCAGAATCTAAACAACACTATCAATCATTAACACATACTATAACTAACGACATGACCAATTACATTCAACAATTTAAAGAAAAATATGGGGGAAAGAAATATAGGAGGTTATAACAAATTACCAAATTGGATCGAGCAAGCATCAAAATTCGATCAAACCACGCATCAACTGCAGATTTCCAAGCAGAAACATGCTTATTGTCGGTCGAAGAAGGTATTTCTTCGGACAGAAGCTTATGGGTTTTGACAATGGAAACAATGATGGACAGTTGAGCGGGTTCACGAAGTGGAAGAGTTTCATCTGGTAATTGTTCTTTAAGGAGGGAACGCAACAACCGAGGCTTCAAAGCAATATCGTTAAGGTCTCGGATATGGTCGAAGGCTGCCATTGAAGAAGAGTGAAGGTTTTTTAAGAATAAAAGAGACGAAGGAAGTGGGTTTTAGACTAAGGTGTTATTATAAAACCCTAAGCCGTCTGTTAACACAAATTTGCATTTAACGATTTTAATTAGGTTATTTTTGTGAAAGATCGTCTTTAAGTAAAAAATCTTAAAATACGGAGTTTATAGGATAAAGTTTTTATTATTGGACTATTTAAGTTAAATATGACACCACACGTGTCTCACAATGAGGTATTTGGCAAGTATTTGTTGTATGTTAGTGTTTTTTAATTGAATTGTTTGAGCCAGCTGAAAGTCTTGGTTGTCTACTTGTTTTTATTGGTTTTTAAGTTAGTTGGATACGTCGGATTTTATGAAGACATTTGATAAAATTAGGAATTAGCTGTTGTTTGCTTTAGAAAAAGTGAGATAACAAGTCAAAAATCATTGACTAAGGGTAATAAAATTGTATTTTTCAGTTGTTTGAAAAGTCATTTATAAAATATTTTTTATTTTTTAGGAAAATTTGATTTTAAAGGTTCTAACTTTGACCCATTTGTTTTCAAAGGTTCCAACTTGCGTTTATCCAGGAAAGGTGCGAACTTTGCATGCCATCTCCATCTAAAGGTTTACCCGGTTTTGGTAACCTTTAATAGCAGGTTACCATCTTCAACCTTCTTCTTCAAGCTCTCCATCAATGGCTTCTTCAACATCTTCTTCCTTAACCTCCCAATTAATAGTTTCTTCCTTAAACATCTTCATCAATGGCACATAACAAAACCTTTTAAACCCCAACATTACTATTTTTTTCATTATTTCATAAAATACCCAAAATTTTGGGTATTCTTTGAATAATTTGAAGTACACACTTGAATAATTCTTTGAAATCGATTTAGAGGAACAAACCACAATTGAATTGGGCATACAAAATCACAGACAATCCAAATACATGAAAGTGAATTTGTTGAAATTTAAGCAAAACCCAATATGTATGAAAAATACCCATTAATTATTTTGAGCCAAAATCAAAAAAGTTTCAATCTTTCCCTCTCATTAATAAAATCAGGGATAAAAGTCTTCAATTTTTGGTAAAAGTTCGAACTTTGGGTTGAATTCAACATTACAAAACAATAAAATACCCCCAAAAATGGAGGATATGGAGGTTTAAGGCTTTGAGATTGTTGGGAATGGTTGAAGATGAAGAGGTTTGAGATTGTATGGAATGGTTTAAGATGAAGAGGTTTGAGATTGTATGAAAATGGAGGTTTGAGGCTGATGAACAAAAATGGAGGTTGAAGAAGAAGAGGTTGAAGATGAAGATGGTAAAAGTTTACTTATTTAGCCGATTTCCAGTCATTGGGACCTTTAATTGAAGATGCCATGCAAAGTTCGCACCTTTCCTGGATAAACGCAAGTTGGAACCTTTGAAAGCAAATGGGCCAAAGTTGGAACTTTTAAAATCAAATTTTCCTATTTTTTAACCTACAAAAAATCAAAAGTCAATAAATAAAATAAACTAAAATTCATTTACTAAACACTCCCAAGCATATAGCGCCAATAAAAATGCATTCCACCTAAAATTTCATCTAATATATGAATATGAACTCAACAATGTGAAACCCATGAGCTAAACCTTAAATCTCAAACAAAAAAACTGAAAAAGACCCTTCTTAACTTGTTACATTGAGTCGTTCAAGGCGAACGCAATTCGTCTGCCACTTATTGGTGGAACAATGATTGATATTCAAGATGTAAAAGACGTTAAAAATGTAAAAAAAAAATGTTATATCAAACTACAAGAATCTGGTGCTCGAACGAGTAGGAGGTGCGCTTGTTCAAGTACCCCTTAAGTGGAAAAAGTTTGCATTTTGTGTTGTTTTACTTTATATCCTTTTTGTAAACAAGTGTATATAAGTTCAGTTTTCTAGTTCAACTGTTCAAATAAGGATTTTTGTAACTTTTCTTCCTAAATGTAATATGCAAATTTGAGTTTATAATTTAGATTATTGTTGCATGTTTCTTGTTATATCTTTGTTTCAAAGGTTAGAATTTTGATTATCTTTGGTTATGTTTTTTATTGTTATAACTTTCTCGACGATTAGTCTCTTGATAGACTGACTTTTAGACGTATCTCAAACCCAATCCATTAAAGATTAATGTCTACTTACTGGATTTTTAATGCCTAATTACATTATCCTTAATACTCTACTTATCGTATTTTTAATGCGTATTTTCAATATCTTAAATATTTACTTACATTATTCTTAATGCATACGTATAATATTTTAAAAAATATATAATTAGTCGGCCCAATTAGAATTGGTTTCTCAAAGAGATCGTCCCTCCCTTTGTGTAAAAATTATATAATGGGTCGACCCAATTGGAGATGATATCTCAAAGAGACCGTCTCCCACGAGAATTTGTGGTCAAAGTTATGACTCTTTACCGAGTGAACTTTACGAAGTATTTATAAGTAAGTTCTACCTATAATATATTAAATGCATTTACCTTACTATAAATCTATTAATTACTTCTCACACTATTTTCAACTGTTTTTTAAATTTCACACTATTTATTAGTTTTTTGGTTTTAAAATCTTTTGTTTTACTTTTTGGATTTTTTAGGCGTTGTGTTTATCTCGCACGTAGCATGATCATATTTTTATCTTCCTCGAGCTGGGGGACTCCTGTTGGTCGCGCTTGTATGGGTATGAGTTGTCGCCGTCCTTTTCTCCCCAGACCCTGTTCATAGTTTTCTATGCGCGGATACACTGGGTAGGATGATGATGATGATGATGATGATGATGATGATGATGATGATGATGATTTAAATTTCAATTTTTGTTAGTATTTAGGAGTATTTCCTTTTTGTTATTTACACATTTTGGTGTTCTCTTTTGGTGAATGAGCATTAAGACTCTAATGCATTCTTCAATTGGAGGAATACTTGTCTACTATAGCACTAGGTCTAGAACCTCATATTTTCAGCCATTCACAAAGTAGGGTTTTGCGATTTTACTAAATCCAAAAATCCCCTTTTCTCAATTCTATCATAATTCCTGCCAAAATTGAAGTTTAATTAGTTTAATTGATTAATGGCTGGCCAATCAGATCCCGATTTTTCAGTTTTGTCAGCAGGCGAGGTAATTTCTCCTTTATTTCATATACATTATAATGGACATTTCTGTAATATACTTTTTTTTGGGAATACATTTCTGTAATATACTTATTTGTTTATTGTTTATGGGCTTATGTAGATGGAATTTTTAGCTGAAGATGAAATGATTGAAATTGTGCCTAATATGAGAATGGATCCCCTCAATTTGATATCGGTAATTTTAGTTTTATAATAGATAAATCATGTTAAATTTTGCAATTACTTTTTCTCAAAATGTTTCTAAATGTAGGTTTAAATTGGTATTGATTTGCTTGCTAGGGTGATTATGGTCCCTTTAGACCTCAAATTGCTGCTCAAGTGCCTTTGTGGCTTGCTGTCGCATTGAAGAAAAGAGGGAAGTGCTCGATTCGACCACCTGAGTGGATGTCGATTGGTGGGTTTTTTTGGTCCAGTTTTGTTGTTAACTGTGATTTTTATATTTTGGTTGTTTAACATTCTATCAAAAATATTGTGGCCAATCACATGTGTTAAATTCTGGGGGGTAACGGGCTGTTTTTGGTTTAGTTTTCTTGTTAACAGTAACCTGTTTTTTTTGATTCTTTAAGATTTTGAGAAAAACTTTGTGTGGCCAATCATAGGTGATAGGTGTTGAAATTCCAGGTCCATGTTTGTTGACCCCAATTGTTTGAGATTAGGACTTTAACTTGGTTTAGCAAGAAGTTGAGGTTTTTGTGGATGATCATAGGAGATGAAATATTGGTTCATGTAGCCAACTCCATCTATTTTGTCCTAAGGTTTTGCATTGATGTTGTTATTGTAACTTGTAACTTGTAAGGTGTTGAAATTGTGAAGTTTAGAACTAAAAAAAGGATTTATGTATTTGTGGATTATGATTTTTGATGTTAGTCTGTTAATATTAATATAAATGTAGACTATAATTTTTGAGTTGTGGTTGTATGTTGACTTATAAAGTTGTGATTATCAGATAAGTTAACACAAGTTTTAGAAGCTGAGCGCGAGTCCCCTAAGGAATTTCAACCATTACCTTTCCATTATGTGGAAATTGCACGGCTTCTTTTTGATCAGTAAGTTTGTGTAAACTTATTCAATTGGATTTCTTGTTTGTTTTAGCTATTGAACTGATTTTTTTTTCACTTGAATGGCAGTGCTAGGGATGACATTTCTGATTTATACATGGTGAGTCACTGAAGTTTTTTGGTTATATAAATATTGTATACATTGAGATTTAAACTTTTCGTATACGCTAGCTCACATGTACTTTCTAGGCAAGGTCTCTCATTGAAGACATTAGGGATGTGAGATTTCATAAAGTAGAGTCTGGTTTGGAGACAATATCAGCTCGAACACATGCAGTAAAGGTATGCCCTTTTGCTCAACCCAACTATCGCGAAGAAAAACCTCAATTTAACTTTGCAATTTCTGAACTTGTTTTATTTGTATTTAGATATATTTGATACCTCCCGTTTCTAGAAATTTTGGCTTTGTATATTTAGCAAATTTAATTAGCTGAAGAGACCTTATCTCATTTGATTGAGGCAATAGGGAGAGGAGAATTAGTCATGTTTAATTGAGTTTTAATCTGAAAATAGGTATAAGATTGAGGGACAGAGGAGTATTTCAAATTTGGAAATGCGGTGGTCATGGTAAATGGCATTTTATAGTCACCAAAAAGGATCAAAGTTGTTTTCTCGTGATATTTCATTTCGGTTTGCAACAGAATTTTACACTATAAAGATTACTAGTTTTTTAGTATTTTTGTTGTTAGGTTACTTGGGTAGAGACTGGTACACGAATCTCTACAAGTGAGTTTTCGTAAGTATCTTAGATTAATTTTTTAGAGATATTTATCAAGATATAAATCACAAAACTCAGAGTGGGTGGTTCAAATGTAGAGTTGTAATTATAATATTATGTGATCGAGGGTCAAGGAAAAATTCAATGTACCATCAGACCAAGGCTTCTAGGCTCGTTGTGAACCTAGAACCTTCAATACAAACACATTCATGATTCACCATAAGTTCCCCCTAATAAGTAATATTAATGATAAGTATGAGATAGTATTCACATGGAGCAAACGGGCAAGTAGCACTATCCTAGTGAAAGAAAAAAAAAATTAAAGATTGATTTGATGTTTTATGACAACAATTGATTTTTATCTTGAACATCAAAAAAACAACTAGGATTTGAGGCAACTCCTTATCAAGCTCTATCAAGAAAATCATTTCCTTGGATTAGATGTTGATTAGAAAAGGCTAAGTATTAGCATTCCTAAGATTTAAAGCCAATGGTTTGTTTGGGGATTTTGCAAATAATGATTTATGTAGATTAGATTGGAAAATGTTACTATAGTTAAATTTAATTGCAGTGGGATTCCTTATCCCCGCCCTTTTACCCTAATCAAGTTTTTCTTTATATAAAAACGAAAAATTGTTTAGAATACTAATTAGCTAATTAAGAAAATAAGACATACAAATATGAAGATAATACTTTGACTTGGCAAGATTTAAAATACTACAAGAATCTAAGTCTTACAAGATTTTAATTTAAAGAAGTTGAAAGTTTTTGAATGCTTGAATAATCTTCAAATTTTCAATCTAAATGTTCACAACTAAGAGATTTGATACTATAAGATCAACTATTACAAATTAGTAAGAGTTTCTACTTGAATTACAAATGCAAAATACAAGAATTACTAGTTTAGAAACAATGGAGAACAAAGGCTAAACAAACTTCCTCATTACATTTCCACTTCTCTCTACTCTATTTCTAACTAAAATATCAGAAAAATGTGATAATGGAAAAGCCTTGCTAAGAGTTCTCATATGTGGAATACAAAATACACCCTAAAAGTATGATTAGATGGCTGATCATATGCAAAAATCCACCAAATATGAGTTGGGACAAGTCAAACCTTTACCACAAGAATGGACAAACCCAAAAGGTGAAGCCTAAACGGGAAAAGGCCATAAGGTGCATGGGTTGGTGAATAAGGGAGGAAAATCATGTGAAATAGTTTCATAGCAGCCTGTTCGAGCTCCTGCACTTGCTGAGCTGCTCTCGAGACAAACTGGGTTGGCACAGGGTATTTGATCTAGGTTGGTGGAAAAAGGAGAAAAATTCACGTGAAGGTGTAATGATACATGTGAACAATCCTTTACTCTTAGGATATGTGAATCTTGGTTGGACATTTTAACATGGACTATATTAGAGAGAGAACTTTTGTTAGTTGTTAAAGACTCCTGTGCACAAAGTAATCTAAGATGTAGTTGTCTTATCTCAAGGAAACACTGGCATTTGGGGCGGGGGGTGGATGAGTAAACATTAAAGACTCTGGATAAAGAGATCGGTGCAAAAAAGGAAGAAAATTTACTTCGATGATGCTCTTTGAAAGTTGTTATTCTTAATTGCAATTGTAATTAAAGACTCTGGATAAAGAGATCGGTGCAAAAAAAAATTCTTGTAGAAGCTTGTGATGTATATGTGCTCAAAGGGTTTTGGAGCTTTCAAACCACATTAATAGGCACATAAGTTGTAAATGCAGGCAATAACAATCACTTGGTGATGTGTTTTACTGTATTGGATGATTTTTCTGCTTACTTTTGGCTCCTGCAATGGGAGGGAAAGTTCCCGCTCTGCCTAAAAGACTTTTGCGTTGTACCACAAGTTTTGATTCTCCTGTGAGTATGGTTGTGGCACAAGAGTTTTTTGTTGTTATTTACCAGTTCATTATGTGATCATGAATATCTTGATGTGCTTGTTCGAATGGTATTTGATGAAGTGTAAGTTTAGGGCAAAACCATTTCTAATTTATTCATTCTTCCTGTGATCTTGGTACCAGCTGAAAAATCTTTCAGCAATGGAGGTGAATATAGTGCGTCCGTTTGTAATGAGAACACTCCAAGCATTCTATAAGCATGACAGTCCAGAGATAATTCAACAACCAGTTTCAATGCCCAGTGCGCGACCACAAATGTCAGATCGTGGGCCAAGAGTAAGTGTCATTTTTCTTACGATATACTTGTTACGTACTGTTACTGTTTATACTGCACCATTCCACATGAAGAGGTAACACTGAAAGTGTTGTAACAGTGTGCATGCATAGCTTCTTCTGATGTTGTTTTTAGGCTTCAGTATTTACTACAATCTTATCATTAAAAAACCTGTTATTAAAGAAAATTTTGCTACTTTTTAACAAATGTATGGGACCAGTTTATCATAAACATATCTATCATCTAGCCTGTATAACCGTTGTATTCTAAATGGAACCGGACAATTATACCACTATTCAGGATACTTGTCGAGTTGTTAGCATAAGGGTGTTTGTTTTAGACTGTAAAGGCAATTCCCTGTTCTGCGTATGGAACCTAAACACATTCTTCAGATACGTTCTTAAAAATTGACCAGGAAGAATTATATATGTAGAAAATATTGTGGTGGAGGAAAAGACAAGAACAGAAGTCTTCGCCAACTTCCAAGCATAATTTAAAACTTCAAATCATGCAAAAATTGATTAAAACTTATCTGTGGTGACATTTTTTAATTTCTAGTTTAGTAGTAGTGTTTTTTCGTTGTGCAGTGTGCTGTTTTCAAAGAATTCAGAGTAAGAGTTGCATGCTTTATTGATTTTGAAAATAGTATTTATCTGATGCGTTGTACTTTCTGGCTTTTCCTTTTACAGAGAGACTTGCGGCGTCGCTAGGAAGATAATGCTCCTTTGAAAATTCTGGCTGTTCCTTGTTGCTGGTAAGCTTTCTATCAAATTTTGATGCATGCTAGCAGATTACTCATAAGGCTAAAGTATAACATACTTTTGCTTCTGATTAGCCACGTTGCTATAAATTTTGATGAGGTCGTATAACTTTTAAGGTTTCTAGTTGTTAGATTTTAAAACCGAAGTCCTGAAAGTATTTGGAATCTGTAGTGATCTTGTTAGACGGGTTTGGGGAACATACAAGGATAATCTTGGTCGATAATTGAGTCCAATTAGTATAATAAGCCAACTTAGGCATTGACTTGCAATGATAACTGGTCTCTACTTAGACAAAGAAACTATCACAGCTGTGAAAGATCATTTCTTTTATTGTTGTGGGTTGCATATAATCTTTATGGAGGTTATATTCTAAAACCTGAGTCCTGAAGTATTTATGCACTTACTGGTTGTTTTCAATATTGACCTGCTGCTGCGTCCACCTTGATACTTACTCCGTTCCATTATACTTGCTTTATTTGATTGTTCAAGCAATTTAGTGCATTTTAATCATTTATTTATTGAATTATGCATAGCTAAAAGTTATAAAAAGTTAATACTGTGAAGGTATGTGATCAGACGATTAAATCAATATTCAATTTGACTATATATTTTCTAACTTATTAGTCGCAATATGTAAAATAAGCTTGAGTGATGACCGTAATGTAGCTAGTATTTCAGAATAGAGGAAGTAGGAAACTGTTTTTGTGGAGCAAAGTTGCAGTGTGGTGGTTATATTAATAGATGCGCAAGACAAGATTTTGTTCTATGAGAGACATGTACATGGTTGTCGTCTTTCTTTGATTGGGTTTAATTTTCTTTTAATGTCTCTCGATCTCGATTCTTGATGTATTGATATTCATAATTCTTTTCATGCCAGCAGGTTTCTACCTGTGTGATTCTTGATCAACCAAGCACATGCGTTTTTTTTACCGTACTCCTTTGTCCCCTCGAGTTTGCACCTCAAGGGGTTTGAACCCAAAGCTAGGAAAAGTAAGAAATTGAGTAGTTAGTGGCGTATTATAGGTGAGGTTATGTTCTTTAAGCTAGTAATTCTAGGTTTTAGTATAGCAGAGAGAATTTAATTGTAGGTTTTAGGTTGTATTATAGCCTTACAGGGTAGGGTTATGTCCGAAAGAGGTAATGTAGCAAACCACGTGAAACGGATCAAAATACTATATTCATCTAAATCACGAGACGGAGGGGTTATAGTTTAGCTGATGATATAATCTGAATCTACACTATGTAAGCTATTGAGAAGTATTATTGATTCTCTGTTTAGCTCTGTTTGATTCCAAACAATAACTTGAACAATTGTTAATTTTTATGTTGATTTGCAAATCATAACTAAATCCGTATATTCATTGCCCAGATATAGTTGGATTCCTTTAAATGCTGATGAGCTACAAATGCATATCCTTCATATTGTTTAATCCGATTCCTCTCCATCATCATCATCATTTTATCCAGTTTATCCCGCTCATAGGAACTATGATCAGGGGCTGAGGAGGGAAGGAAGACGGCAATCCATACCCATAAGGAGGATGCGGGCAGTGAGTCCCTCGGCTCTAATCTGATTCTTCTCCATACATTTTAAAGATGATGGATTCTGTAGAACATGAGCATAGCCATTACCCTTTTTCTCAATCATTTTTCAATCTTCATCTATGTAAAAGTAGATTTTTTTTCTTATCATTTTAATATTAAGTTGTTCTCGAATCAAGTGTCTTATAACTTATTGGCTGAAACCTCTTTCATAAGAATATGGTTTGTCGTCTTCCATTCCTTTTAGACTAGATAGAATAGATTTTTGAGACATACTTCTATGTAGCAAACTTAACGATACAAGAATAGGAGCAACTTGAAATAAATCCTTTTAAAGTTCTCACATATAATGTTGGGATAAAGAATGTTCAAATTATTATTCTAGAAACTTATAAATTTCAAATTTATTAGAATAAAGGAGTAGTTGTATAAAATGCCCAAATAAACTCTCAAATTATTTTTCAAATATAATGTATAATTGTATCATATATTAAATTAATTCAACAATGAAACAATTGTGCTCTTCAATATTTATAATACTCGATATAAAATTATAAATATCTAAATGTGTTACAAAAAATACATTTATATATCTTCTAAGAACTACATAAATAATTTACAATGCGCAAAAACAACAATATAGATATCTTCCTTAAACCGAGCATCTCATTGACGACAACCTCCTTATCACCCTCAATAAGGGTATGATGTGTTGTCTTCTTTCCATCTTCTAACCCTGATCATAGCTTGTATATACGATCAAGATACACTGAATATGATGATGACGATGAACAGCGTAATTGAGATCTAAATACTTGATTTATGACTCAAAATTGCCAATGCCTTTAATAAAACAAGCTTAAACCTACTCAAATCCAATCTAACATCTTGATTATCCATATAAACTTTCTTGAAACCAAGCCAATCATTCTTAATAGCATTACTAGGATCATTAATTATAATATGATCCCTAGGATATTGTTCAATTAGGCTACTTTCCATAACATTAACCTTATACTCCAAATAATTCAAGTTCATATCTCTAGCAGGAACTTCATAAAAAATCCTAGATATGGGCCCACATCCAATTGGAACAATTTGAATCAAAACAGCATTTTCTGGTAAATAAATCATATTTGTTAACCCTGCCCCATGAACACCCACCATCACATCCATAGAATTCACAATTTTTGAAAAATTCTTTAAATTCATATTCGCGTCAACAACCTCAACCTCAAACCCTAATCCTCCAGCTACCCGTTTGAGTTCATCTTCATTCAAAATAGCTCGAGTTTTCTTCCTCGAAACAATCAAAAGTCTCGGTTTTCTTTTCTGCCCACCAGTCTTTTCAGTCACAGAATCCCTTTTCAAGGAATAAACCCGTCTATTAAATTCCGTAAAGTTCCTCAAACTTAACCCATTTGGATTAAACTTATCAAGACTAATCCCAAAATCTTTGTTAGACTTCAAACCAACAATCCCACCCTTAAAACATCTAACATGATCATCATGATCAAAATCTATAATTGGGTAATTAGACAATGCTTTAAACATAACCTTATGTCTATTAATCCACCATGGATTTTTCTCTTGAGCTAGGAATTGAACTTCACCATTAAAATGTATAGAAGTAAGATAAACTGGGATTAAAACATCACTTGTATCATGAAAAATGTTGCCTGCATACCCACCAGTTGATAGAACTATGAATGGAACAGAGTGATTAATTGTGCAATTAGGGATAATTACATGATTAGATGATGATAATATTGGTTTAATCCATACTTCTTTGATCTTTTTCATAACAGTTCTATCAATTTTTCTAGCATAAAGTTTAACACCCAATGAATTATTTTGGAATACTTTGTTTTTGAGTTGACTTGAAGTGAAATAAATGGAAGATGAATTTCCATGGATTCTTATTTCTCCATTTAATTCACAAAAATTTGATTTTTCACCATAAGTACATAATGATTCTAGCTTCTCCATGGATTTTGATGGCTCGATTCGAGGATCGGGAAGGACATCAGCTGCAATTTTATGATTATAAGTGATCAGTTTAAGTTAATAGATTTAACACATTATAATGTAAAATGCACACAAATTCTTGTAAGAAATAAGTTGACAAAAATTTATGAGTAACGTTCACTCCTACTTTTTTTGACGCTTAGTGGTTATGTGTTCACAACAACAATATTAATGCCTTAATTTCAAAAGATTGAAATCGATTAGACGGTTATATGTAGGGACGGAGCAAAAAATATAAGGACTCTATTTGCTTTTTTATGTTTAGAAAATTAAGGCCCAAAAACACAGTATGGTACTAAATAAGTATATTTTCAAAAAAGATATGAATCATCAAAATAATAAACAAATAGCAAAATAGCTAAAATCTTTAATGTCATATATCGACAAAAGATTCAAATGTCAAATACAACTACAAAAGTAATTAAAAACTAGTACTTATTATTAAATAAAGGAACAATCCCCAACAACAGCCTTGTAATTTACTCGTTTTCATTTAAACAGCCTCCAACTTCGTTTATCCTCAACAACAGCCACCAAAATACCAAAAGTGACATCGAAACAGCCAAGTTGCCCAAATGACCGGTTGTTAGCCTATTCTTACCTTTGACCAAAGCTAATGACCGTTGACCAAAAATAAAATTAAAAAAAAAAAAATACACTTCCTTCATCCCTTACCTTTCACCATTCACTCTTCTTCCTCCATTTCTTTATCCTCTTCCACTCTCCATACCTTTCTTCAAATACCCTTCAAAAAAGTTTAGTTCTTTATCTTCCCCAATTCTTTGTTTTGCCTTTTCTTCCAATTCCCAAAATTTCCCATTTACAGCCTCAAGTTTAAATCATGAAGAATATAAAGAAGAAGAACAAGTAATTGGAGATTGCCTTGTTTTTGAAGATGGAATTTTTGAGGACCCATATCTTGAACAAGAACTAAACCCTCCAATTTCTTCAATTACTAAGACTACCCAAAACCCTAGAAACAATCAAAATTCAACTCAAGTAATTTTATAGTTTCTGGGCTTGTGCAAAAATGTTGTCTTTTTATGGGTTTCTGGGTTTATAATTTTTAAGAAGCCTAAAAATTTTAAATTTTTTAAACTGAATTTTGGAAAAATATCACCTTTTTTGAGGTGGGTTTAGGATTATTTGGATCTGGGTAGTTTAAATTTAAGATTAATTTCAGCAAAAGTGAAAATTGTTAGTTGGGTTTTTTTTATTTTTTTCAAATTGGTCACAGAATTCATAAGTTTTGTCACAAGAAAAGTGTTTAGGGACAAAGAAAGGAATACAAGAGAAGTTGTGATTATTGCAGAAGATTTGAAGAATATGAGCATTGGGAATGCTCTAATTTATCAATGGTGGTCTGGAATGAAGAGTTGTGAATGGTGAAAGGTAAGAAAAGGTAAGGATGAAGGGTATTTGAAGAAAGGTATGGAGAGTGGAAGAGTATAAAGAAATGGAGGAAGAAGAGTGAATGGTGAAAGGTAAGGGATGAAGGAAGTGAATTTTTTTTTTTTAATTTTATTTTTGGTCAACGGTTATTAGCTTTGGTCAAAGGTAAGAATAGGCTAACAACCGGTCATTTGGGCAACTTGGCTGTTTCGATGTCACTTTTGGTACTTTGGTGGCTGTTGTTGAGGATAAACGAAGTTGGAGGCTGTTTAAATGAAAACGAGTAAATTACAAGGCTGTTGTTGGGGATTGTTCCTTAAATAAATGGTAAAATAGAGACCAAAATTTTGCAATAGAAAGTTCAAACCCTTGACCAGAATTTAACTGATGAACTCTAAGGAGTTTGTTAATTTATGAGCCTTATATTTGAAACCTTAGGCAATGAAACACCTTAATTCTTAATACATCAATTTTAGTAATCATCCGCATGAAATTCCTAAATTTTCAAAAGTCGTTAAATAACTCCAATTTTCTTTGGAACAAACTATTCCTATATCCTATTTTCTTATAAGCATTATTTATAGATTATTAAGTACCAAAGTCAGAATTTAGGCTTGAGCTTGCCTAGGTTATAACTTGTATCATTTGATCAAAAATTGTTAAAATTGATCGTGTAAATTCAACGCAGAAAACAACAAACAATTGCTGGTTTACTAACATGCAAAAATGAATTTTCCGCTCATCCTTCATTAATCCACTCACAAAACAAGACATTAAAGAAAGAAAAGTTACTTACAAACAATAGGAGCAACCGTCTTTTCGGAGACATCTGATAAAACTGAAACAATAGGAGCCACTCTATAAGGCGCAACCGTCTTTTCGGAGACATCTGATAAAATTGAAACGATAGGAGCAACCCTATAAGGCTTAAGAACTGCACAAAGGCTAATCATCACCACAAAGAAGCTAAAAAGTGCCCATAATCCAAACCTTTTCCTCTCAATCTTAACAAAACTTTTTGCCAATATTATTTTCTCCAACATAATTTTATGTAATTAATAATTTTGGATCAATAAAACAAATTATAGCAAAAGATTTTCAAAAAATATGAATGTAAAAAGTCTACGTATATATTGAAGTAATGGCCTGCAGATTTTAAACTAATGACATATATAATGAAGTAATCACATATTTAATTAAATTGTAAAATGCATAAATATTATTTTTATTAAGAGATGATTCTTCTGCGTAATTATATAGTTTGGTGATATAATTAATCATGTATAATATTATGCTCCTCACGATTTGGTAGGGAATTAACTAGACTATTGATGTACAATAAGTCCGAAAATTGGAGCGGGTAAAAATACACAGTAATTTTTCAGGTTTGTTTATTATTATGCTTTTATTTTTTTGTTGAAATTTTCGGGTCAATAACCAGTAAATTAAACTAAAGCAAAAGTAATATTACTTCTATTTCATCTAATTCGTTTAATTTGCAGTCAATTTTTATTTTGCGTTATTTCAGTTTTGCAACATTTTTCTTTTGGTAATGATCCTTATAGTTTTTGATGTTATCTATAAATTAATCGTCTCTTTTAATCGATGAAGCATATAGCGACGAATGTGTACGTTTAATTCCGATCCATAGCAAGTTCGTCGCTAACTTTTACCCCTAACTACTTGCTATTTGTCTTATTCACACACTATAAAATTAACAGAAGGTCTCCTGAGAGACCGTCTATGGCATAGACGACACTCTCAGCAGCTCAGCCCAATGGAAATTTCAGTTGTTTTTTTTTTGGAAAGTGTAAAGATGGGCTGGACCATTACACCGGTCTATACTATAGACCGTCTATAGCAAGAATTTGTGTAAAATTAATATTTATATTATTTACACTTCTGTAAAGGAGGAATGTAACGAAGGGATGTATACTCTAGTACTAAGAAGTGAGACCTTTTAATTTAAAGGGTCATATGCGATCAGACACTTTATACATGTCTAAAATATGTGATGTACTTCTTCCATTCTGAAGAATACTTGCTACATATGGGCATTATTCAATATTCAAGCTTATTTTATATATATTTCAGCTAATGTGTAAATAAAAATATAGTCTAGTGAGATCTTGTTTGAATCGTCAAATCGCATACTTTCATAATATTAACTTTTTATAATTTTTACATGTGTATAATTTAACATATAAATAAATAAAATAAAATATTAGATTGCGTAAAAAGTCAAATGTAACAAGTATAATATAACCGAAAAAATATAAGAATAATACATTGGTAGTTACGTTAATTTGGTTGATGAAGACGTGCAGCATCTTTATAGTTTGATTGTGTTGACATGTTTGCCAGCCTTGGATGAACGTTATGAAGTTTCTATCATACATTCATACTATTTACTAAATATTTTTTATAAATGGTGGAAAATTTATAAATAATTACAACTACCATAATAGCCAAAAACTAGGGCAAAAAATAATTATTATTCCATACCTACCCATTTTTTAAAATGAATTAGTCAATAAATGTTCATGATTATTGGGTGTTTGTTAGTTGCTACCAATATGCATGATATATTGATAATTTGATCTTAGGAATATATGTTACAAGTTTCGGTGTTTATATGTAGGAATGATTGAAGTAGCAATTTTAATTTATATAATTTTTGTATTTTAGAATTTAGAATAATAAAAGCACATGTTCACTTTGCTAGTGGGTTTATGCGAAAATTTTTTAAGACATACGTTGTAAAATTAGAATTACAAAAGAAATAATGTCATGTTTGGGAACGATGATTTCATTTGGAAGTTTGAATTTGACTCAAATTTATGTTTGACAAATTAAAAAATCTTAAATTTAGATTTTGATCAAATTCCACCATTTGTTTTTCAAGTAGTTAAAGTTGAGAATTTGAGAAAGACTACCCAAACCTTGTTATTCTCAAATTCTTTATTTACGATTTCATCATTGAAATCCATAATTTAAAATGAAAAACTTATTCCCAAACAATACATAATGAAATGAGTTTAGTAAAGTTGTATTGAGTTAAATTGAATATATAGCTTCATAGAATGAATTAATCATTTGAAGATAAGTTAGGAGAATGTGTTCAATGTCTAGGGTTGATATTATTAATGAAAATATATATTTAGTTAAGCAATATTATCCTTAAACCACTATTTTTAGGTGTAACCAGATTCCAGGAGTTAAGATGCTCTTCATTATAATGGAGGTCGGTCCATTACTCAGTCTAATGGCTATAATTGCTTGATGGACATTTAATAGGGGTGATTATGACATTTTATTTTTTTTCAAAAATAGGTGTCAAAATCCGTTTGGTTGCGCTCTTCTTTAAGGGTATGAGTTGCCGTCATCCTTTCCTCCCCTGACCCTGTCCATAGTTTTCTATGAACTGAATACACTGGGTAGGATGATGATGAGTCGTCAAAATCCTAGGATGGGTAATAGAGATAAGTAATGGAGATGATCCTAATAACACAACTTCACGGCTTCACCGAAACCATGAACCAGATCGTCTAAACTGTTAACATCAGAGAGAGAGAGAGAACGACTCAAACTTCACTGAAACCACGAACCGGGTCGTCCAAACAGCACTGTAAAAGAAAGGACGGGTAATAGACTGGAACAATCCATTAATAAGCCATGGCAATATAGAAAGCAGAAATGCAATGGAATTGCATTTGCATTAATGAGATTCAAGAACTACAAAGATAGGAATACAACTATACAAACATTCAAGCAGCTTGCAACTAGAACTCAACCTAAAAACTCAAGTTTGGATCAATATAACATTATAACTATATCTAAGTTATAATTTTCTTAAGAGAAGTTGTAATGACGTTTCACAAGTTATATAATCAGAAATGGTTCGGGCATGAAGAAATGGGATTATGGGAATATGGCATACGCAATCTTCACGGCGTTGAATTTGTTTAGATATGATCTCTTGGTGGTGTATTTGCAAACCTCCATGTCGCGGAGTTCATATTTGTATATGTCCTGTCACCAGCAATCTCCGTGATGGGTACAGCATCCGAAATCTCTTTCAGGTCTTTCTCCGTAAGCTTCACCTTCAATGCACCAAGATTTGCATCCAAATTCTTGATTTTGGTTGTCCCTACACAAAGAGTATGGTTTTCCACTGTTTTAAAGCTGAATAAATTACACATCACAATTTGTTGCTTGCTAATACTGTATAAGTCACAGCAGATTAAGAAACTTTTCGCAGTTTAATAAAGATACATCAATTTTTTCTATGTTCTGATTATGATAAAATGAGTTTTTCACAACAGAATCTAGTAGAAGTATGGTCCTGTTCTCTATAACCAATAACAACCTAATTTTTTCTCAGTAGTGATCACTTTTAAGCTTTTGCTAGGTTAAATTTGATTTGATCAGTAAAATTTAGAAGCTCCAACAAACAAAATATTAAATAACGTAAATATCAGTAAAATCAGCAAATGTTGGTAAAGCATAAGCTGTTAAGGATCAGGATATTCAAGCAAATACAGATTAAAGTAACTCACCGGGAATAGGTACCACATCGTCTCCTTGATGCAAAATCCATGACAGTGCCAGTTGAGCTGGAGTGCAACCATGTTTCATTGACAAATTCTCTAGACGCGAATATATGATCCTGTTCTTGTCCAAATTTTCCCCTTGAAATCGTGGATGTGAGGTCTACAGATCAGAAACATATCAATATGAGATTCAGCAGCAACTATCGTCTAGTTGACCATGGAGTTAAACGGATAGAAAATATTGAACGAAAGGTTATAATCATGAAATTTTGTCATACACATACCAAAAGACTGTTTTCAGGCAAGGTCTCCACAACAGCTTTGCCCGCAAAAAATCCACGACCAAGAGGACTGTATGGAACAATACCAATGCCCAGTTCTCTGTTCAAAAACAATAATAGGTCTATAAGCTCATTCTATATATGTATGTCAAATGAGGAATTCTGAGTTGACTCATGGTAAAACCTTAAATCCAATGTATTTAGTTAATCTTCAAGTATTAACACAATTCTTTTTTTTTTTTCAAAAAAAAAAGTTCAGATTTTAACAAAAGTAGCACGTGTGATGAATTCTAATGCTGCATAAATCTTCAAGAGATAACTTTAAGGACCGTGACTGCGGTAACCAAAAAAGGCCTTCAAAACAAAAATATGTCGCTTATTGATAGTAATATAATCGGAATAACCTGCAGAGTGGGACTATTTTGTTATAAAATGTACAAAAGGAAAGTGCTGTAAATTACAATTACACTACACTACTACAATATACTATGTATATAAGCCTTTGTGTTTATGGCAATGATCTTCTTCAAACAACGAACCACGAACAAGATGAACACCGTAGAGAAGATTAGTTGCAACCCAATGGTCACCGGAAATCTTGATATAAGATTGAAGGCGTATGGAAACTTTCCTTTTGTGATATATCCCCCACAAAGGTACTTGGGTTATGATGATGGATATTCACAACGAGATACAATCAATCACATTAACCGATGAGTACGCACCGATTAATCTAAACAACAAAGAGTTTATAAGAGAATATGAAATCAGAAAAACAAAAGAGAAGTTAATTACTCTTCTCAATGAATCAAGAGAAATGAGAGAAAGAACAATAGAAATCAGAATTTCTATCAAATGTAAAGAGTGATTTGATATGCATGTGCCCACACCTATTTATAGAGTGTGAAGAGTCACATGTCTTCATCCAAACCATGCTTGGTGGTTACCAGGCAAAATAGAGTGTTTTAGTGAAGTAAAACACTCGTCCATAACAACACATGACTTCACGAAGCATAGCTTAGCTTCATGAAATAACACACTGTTTCAGAGGTGCTCGAACGAGCACATAAGGTGCTCGAACGAGCATGATGCAAAACAGTTTCCAGAGACTTTCTGACGCGAAATTCTCTAAGTGCTCGAACGAGCACTATAGGTGCTCGAACGAGCAAATGCCAAAAACAACAAACAGAAGCATTCTGATCAACCCGGGAGAACATGCTCGAACGAGCATAGGTGTGCTCGAACGAGCACTATGTTGCTCGAACGAGCAACCTGGTCGAGCGGCCTGTTTTGCTTCGTTTTGTTCTGGTTTTGTTCCGTTGTTATGTTCTTGCTTAGTTTATGTTATTTACATGTTTCTAAGCCTTGGAATATTGTCCTACTTGCTCTAAATCTCCAACAATCCTCCCCCATTTAGAGCCTTTAGGACATTTCTTTCCCTTTCTCAATAACTGATCTCATAATCACATTCCGTGCATCAATGCTAATGTCCCTCCGGATTGAATTAACACCTAGTACGACATACTTGACAAATGATCGTGAAATAATGATGTCCCTCCGGATTGAATCACATAACACATCTGACCATTTGAAGATGAAGTACACACAGAATAAACGAACGCTTTGTCGTTTCTTGACACATTATAACGGCCGTGTCCATATCTATTCATAAGTTTATCATAGTCAATACGCTAATCTTGACTACTTGAAGCGGCCACACTTCAAACTTATATAGGTAGGTTCTCATTACGTAAAATATATCCCCGTGAATGGATATCACCAAGAGCTCTTCTACTCTTGGCCTTGAGAACTTTCAAGGGACGACTACCTCGCTCCTCACGGTCCAAAGCAACGATGGGTCATAAAACTTTGTTGCTTACAAAATCCATAAAGAATTACACCACATTGAATTCAGACACAATGTTACTTGTGTGTGAATTGGGCTTTCTAGATGAATTTTTTAGCGTAAACCGATTGCAATTGACGCTTGTTCAATTGAATCCCTACTCATGGCTTTCGTAAAGAAATCAGCCAAATTGAACTTAGTGTTCACATAATCAAGAGTGATGACCCCATTAACGATAAGCCCTTGCACTAGGCTGTGCCTAAGAGCAATATGACGGGATTTACCGTTATACACTTGACTATAAGCTTTCGCCAATGCCGTTCTGCAATCTGTATGGATTGCCACCGGTGCTATAGGCATTGGTAACATGGGTATCTCAAACATGAGATCCCTTAACCATTCCGCTTCCTTCCCCGCAGATGCTAACGCAATAAACTCGGAAGCCATAGTGGAATCAGCGATGCACGTTTGTTTCTTAGAAGACCATGAAATGGCTCCTCCCCCATAAACAAACACCCAACCACTCGTTGAAGAATTATCTTCTTCATTAGTGATCCAACTTGCATCGGAATAACCTTCCAAAACCGGAGGTTCTCCACTATAAATGATACCACGATCTAAGGTACCCTTCAAGTATCTTAATACTCTCCTAATCGCATTCCAATGATGCGGACCCGGATTGCTAGTAAATCTACTCAATTTTGCAACTGCAAACGCAATATCCGGTCTAGTACAAGTCATCGCATACATAAGCGACCCAATTATCTTTGAATATGATAATTGCGAAACTGGTTCTTTCTCATGTCTAAATAACTTGACATGTGGATCCATAGGGGTCGAGATAGGAGTTGACTCGAACATATTGAACCTTTTAAGTATTTTCTCAATGTAATGAGATTGACTTAATTTGATTCCATTGCCGTCTCTAATGATCTTTATGCCTAAGATCACATCGGCCTCCCCCATATCCTTCATTTGGAAGGATCTTGACAAAAAGTCTTTTGTCTCTTGAACCCGTACTAAATCAGTACCAAAGATGAGCATATCATCAACGTAGAGACATATAATGACTCCGTCGCCTTGCTCATCAAATTTGCTATAAACGCATTTATCCGCTTGATTCAATTTGAATCCAAAGGACAATATCGTTTCATCAAATTTTTGATGCCATTGTTTCGGTGCTTGTTTTAGTCCGTACAACGACTTAACAAGTTTACACACCTTGTTTTCATGTCCTTTCAAAACAAACCCTTCGGGTTGTTTCATATACACTTCTTCATCTAGTTCACCATACAAAAACGCAGTTTTAACGTCCATTTGGTGAATCACTAGATTGTGTATCGAAGCCAAAGCTATCAACAACCGAATGGTGGTTGTCCTTGCAACAGGTGCATATGTATCGAAATGATCGATACCAGGTTTTTGTCTAAAACCTTGTGCCACTAAACGGGCCTTGAACTTATCAATAGTTCCATCTATTTTCATCTTCTTACGAAAGATCCACTTGCAACCAATCGGTTTGCAAGTCGGTGGTAAATCTACCAAAACCCATGTATTATTTCCCATGATGGAGTCCATCTCATCATTAATTGCTTCCTTCCAAAACGCACTGTCTTGAGAAGCCATAGCATCGCTATATGTCAATGGGTCTCCTTCCACATTAAATAAATATGGAAAACTTGATTGAATATCGGTTCGAGTACCTTCAACCAAATATACATGAAAATCTGAACCAAAAGATTTTGGTCTCCGTTGTCTTTTACTCCTCCTAGGAATTTCTTCCACATCATTGGGAGTTTCTTGTTCGATGTTTTGTTGATTGTCATCAACATCATCGTTTTCATTCGGGTTTTCATGTTGAATATCTTCGATTTCAACATCGTTGTCATTGGTACTAATCCGTAGATCTCGTTGTCTACTAATCGATGAAAAACGATTCTCATCGAAAATCGCATCCCTTGACTCTATTATCGAATGAATCGCAATATAGTCGTTTTGTTCTATTACATAGAACCTATAAGTTTTGCTTTGATTAGCATAACCTACAAAGATGCATTCAATGCCTCGTTCACTGAGTTTCTTTCTCTTCGGTCCGGGTACTCTAACAATAGCCCGACACCCCCAAACTTTAAGATAACTTAAGTTCGGTTTTCTTTTGTACCATAACTCATAAGGAGATTCCTTATTGGTTCTACTTGGAACCCGGTTGAGGATGTGACACGCGGTCAACATAGCCTCTCCCCAAAACCCGTCACTCAAATTAGAGTATGACAACATGGAATTAACCATTTCTTGAAGAGTTCTATTCTTTCTTTCCGCCACACCATTTGATTGTGGTGCATAACCGGCGGTAGTTTCATGTATAATTCTCATTGATTGGAAATATTGAGGATCATAATATTCTCCTCCCTTATCGGTCTTTAATCTCTTAAGTTTACCATTAATCTGAAGTTCAACTTCATTCTTGTAAACTTTAAAGAAATCAAGTGCCTCATCTTTTGTATGCAAAAGATAAACATAGCAAAACCTAGAATAATCATCAATAAAAGTAACAACATATCTTTTATTGCCTAAAGATGGTGTGCTATGGAAATCACATAAATCACTATGTACAAGATCTAAAATGTTAGATTTTCTTTCTACACTTTTGAAAGGTGATTTAGTGATCTTATTAAGCATGCATGTTTTACAATTTACCGATTTTCGTTCACACATTGGAATCAAATCATGCTTAGCCATAAAAGATACTTTACCAAAATTAACATGCGCTAATCTAAGATGCCATAAATAATGTAAATCATCATCATGTGAATTAACATTGCAAATAACATTAGAATATTTACATGACAAAGAGAGTTTAAACAAGTTACAACATAAATAGGCACGTCCTACATACATATTACCCTTACTTATAATACATCTATCGGCCTCGAATACAAGTTTATATCCTAATCGGTTTAGGATTGGACCGGAGACGAGATTCCTACTAATGTCGGGAACATAATAAACATCCCTAAGGATCAAAGTATTCCCCGAAGTACACAAAAGCTCCACTTGTCCTTTGCCAAGGACTTTGATAGGCGAGTTGTCTCCCATGTAGAGACTTTCTCCATCCACAACTTCATGTAGCGTTGTGAACCAGTGTTTGCTTTTGCACACATGTCTAGCGGCTCCCGAATCGATCCACCAAGACATGTCTTCATCCTGCACAACATTCACATTAGAATCCATGGAAGAAACATTCAATTTAGAATTTTCATCCAAAATTACAGGATTACCTTTAGTAGGAGGAGGGTTGTTGCTTGAAGAAGCACCACCCTTCATTTTCTTAAGTTTATTCTTAAGCACAAAGCAGTTTTTCTTGCGATGTCCAGGCCTACCACACTCCCAACAAACATTGTCATTGACTTTGTTCTTGCCTTTACCCTTTGGGTGTTGTGGTTTCCTCTTCTTGTCTCCACTTGTAGTGGCCTTAGAATCATCAATCACCATGTTCACAGATGAAAGATTGGGATTATCTCCCTTGGAACTTTCAAGTTCCCTTAAACTTGACTCAATTTGAAGATGTTGAGCAAGTCCCACAAGAGAAATCTCTTCCTTCTTGTGTTTGAGGGCATGTTTCACATCCCTCCAAGTATTGGGTAGTTTATCTATGATACTTGAAACAATAAATATTTCATCCATAGATATATCATGCATCTTCATGTTATTGTACATGCGTTGCAACTCATGGAATTGATCCATAACAGGACGGTTGTCCAACATTTTGTAATTATTAAAGTTAGTGATCAAGAACTTTTTAGAACTAGCGTCTTCTGCCATATACTTATCTTCCAAACTATCCCACAATAGTTTGGCGGACTCATGAAATTGGTAAATATCAAACAAAGAATCACACATACCGTTTAGAATATGCCCACGACAAATAAAGTCGTCATTCTCCCATTTGTTCCTCTTTCTAGCCTCCTCTAGAGTTTCATCCTCCTTCTCTTCCGGCTTTGGAGTGGAAATGACATAGTAAACGTTGAGGGAAGTTAACAAGATTTGCATCTTCTTTTGCCACCTTCGAAACTCCACACCAAGAAACTTGTCTAACTTCATAAAGTTTGAAGTAAGATCTTTCACACTTGCCATATTTTCAGAAAATATCACAAAAGATTGTTATAAAATGTACAAAAGGAAAGTGCTGTAAATTACAATTACACTACACTACTACAATATACTATGTATATAAGCCTTTGTGTTTATGGCAATGATCTTCTTCAAACAACGAACCACGAACAAGATGAACACCGTAGAGAAGATTAGTTGCAACCCAATGGTCACCGGAAATCTTGATATAAGATTGAAGGCGTATGGAAACTTTCCTTTTGTGATATATCCCCCACAAAGGTACTTGGGTTATGATGATGGATATTCACAACGAGATACAATCAATCACATTAACCGATGAGTACGCACCGATTAATCTAAACAACAAAGAGTTTATAAGAGAATATGAAATCAGAAAAACAAAAGAGAAGTTAATTACTCTTCTCAATGAATCAAGAGAAATGAGAGAAAGAACAATAGAAATCAGAATTTCTATCAAATGTAAAGAGTGATTTGATATGCATGTGCCCACACCTATTTATAGAGTGTGAAGAGTCACATGTCTTCATCCAAACCATGCTTGGTGGTTACCAGGCAAAATAGAGTGTTTTAGTGAAGTAAAACACTCGTCCATAACAACACATGACTTCACGAAGCATAGCTTAGCTTCATGAAATAACACACTGTTTCAGAGGTGCTCGAACGAGCACATAAGGTGCTCGAACGAGCATGATGCAAAACAGTTTCCAGAGACTTTCTGACGCGAAATTCTCTAAGTGCTCGAACGAGCACTATAGGTGCTCGAACGAGCAAATGCCAAAAACAACAAACAGAAGCATTATGATCAACCCGGGAGAACATGCTCGAACGAGCATAGGTGTGCTCGAACGAGCACTATGTTGCTCGAACGAGCAACCTGGTCGAGCGGCCTGTTTTGCTTCGTTTTGTTCTGGTTTTGTTCCGTTGTTATGTTCTTGCTTAGTTTATGTTATTTACATGTTTCTAAGCCTTGGAATATTGTCCTACTTGCTCTAAATCTCCAACATATTTCTTCTTCGATGTCACGAGTCCAGAGAGACCACTCCATTTGAACAGCAGTCACAGGATGAACTGCATGTGCTCTTCTTATTGTGTCTGCACTGGCCTCAGATAAACCAATGTATCTAATTTTTCCTTCATCAACTAGTTTCTTGAATTCTCCCATCTACAGTTAATTTACGAATTTTCAGCTATACTAGCTTTGTGGAGATAAACAATCTTTTAGAATAAACGATAGTTCACAAATATCAAATTCACGACTGGGTTTCATTCAAGAACAGACGGTGGGGGGAAATGAAGGACCTAACTTGACTTGTCCACTCACAAGTAAACTAAGTCAATATTTTGTGGGGCGGACTCTTAGGAGGTGGGAGTGGGGGGGAGAGAACGAGGGAAAACTTCATCCAGGGTTATCTGCTGGTAGAAATAGAACCCTTCACAGCTCACAAGATGACACTCCTATGACCTGTCTAAGATTCCTTCATCACAAAAAAAGTTGCAGATCACATTTTGTTCCCCAAAACAGATAAGCCCATTGAATGGACGCACTTAATTGATGACTTACCGTTTCCTCTATTGGTACTGAAATGTCAATACGGTGCTGGTAATACAGATCAATATAGTCTACACCAAGACGATTCAAGCTAGCTTCACAGCAAGAGCGTACGTATTCTGGAGTACCCCTAACTTTCATATTGTTAGGTCCAACACTCATGATGCCGCACTTTGTGGCTAATTGAATCTTTTCTCTAGGAATATGCCTCAGTGCCTGCATACAAGTGTGTACATGTTCAGCACATTTCATAAAGAATACATGAAGTTTTAGAGGCAAACAAGTTCCTCACATTATTAAAAACCAAATATCTATTTAAGTTCAATGGGGTACAATCAACCGCAAATAAAGTCGGATACTCTGTTACATAAGCAGATAAGATGAGCTATGTCCACCAATTGGATTTATTAGCTTTACTTTGAGCACTTGAATCCAAAACTCATTAACAGTATCAATTAAAAGTTTGCTAAGAAAGGGTGACAACAGAGTGCATGTGCTTGCAACAGATAAAATATGAGCCTGGTTAATATTTAAGCAGCAAACAACGGCCAAAATGTGGGTAGTCATTTAACAGAGTCTAAGTTGCAGGCTGCAACTAGCCTACTGATGAAAATTTAGGAACAGTTGTTCCCTTGAGTCCCCTAACTCCTAAGCACATACTAGTAGATGTTTACAAAACTTGACATTAATGAACAGTGTCAAAAAGTTTCCAACTGTCCAAATCATTATGTTGCTAATATGATTAATACTAATTTATCAGGGTCCAAGCCAATCATACTTTTAAACGTACAGCGTAAACGTAATTTTTACAGTAAGGACATGAACCAAGTGAGATTCAGGCCTAGGGCTCAAAGCAGTTACATTAAGTCAAGAGAGCACATGTTATTCCAAGGTAATAAATGAAAACATGGACAGAGGGCCTTTATGTAGGGTTCCAGCACAAGGTTGGGTCCTCACGAGTCACAACTCATACGTGAAGGGTAATATCAGGAGAGAGGATGTAGAGTATAGAAGATATTTCATTAATCAATAAATGTCCTACAAGGTGGTTTATATTGGCTTGTAACCTAGTAGACACCAATTATCATTTCACAGCTCTAACAAGTTCTTAATCCTGCAACAAAACTAAGGATGTATGTACATGTTTGATCATAAGAAAAAGAAAAAAAAGCTTGAAATAATTATTGTAGTGTAGCAGCTTTTATCAGCCACCAGTGAACAAATTTCCATACGACTATAAGAGGGATATATACAGATACGTAAAAGTCTGTGCAACATGGGAAACTCATCTTGCTAGGAGTAATGCAACACCGTATACCTTACCAACGAGGACTTCATTGGTTGTGGCCCCATACACATCTGCTGTATCGAAGAATGTTATTCCTTTGTGAAATGCATCTCTAATAATAGAAATTCCATCCGTTTCAGAAACAGGAGAATTGTAGACACCAGTCAAACCCATGCATCCAAACCCCAACTTCGAAACCTAAAAAATGCATAATAAGATTTTAAAGTTTATAAGAAAAGGTCACATCCATTATCAAGGAGAGACGAACTCTTTGTTTCATCCAAGCCAAGGCTGATATCACAGATATTAAAAGGGAATAAAATCATGTCCATTCATAGCATAGCTTTAAAAACTTGACACAAATGAATGCATAGTAGAAGCTATTGCTTATAGAATCATAATTGGTTTATTTGCAGGTTCCTGAATCGATTGTTTGGGACCTATTGACTACTGAGAAAAACTATACCCAACGAACTGTAGTCTGTAGAATTAGGTAATCTTCCCGAAACAGCACTACCAAATTCACCAAAACCTATAAATTGGAGTGTGAATTTTAGACCATCTTGGGAAAACCGTAAGCTCATAGTTGTAGATAATTATGTAGCAAATTAGATAACACTTCCCCCAAGAAATCACATTAAGACAATTATATACTGTCAAGCTAACAAAATATCCAAAAGCATGAAGAAAATTCTATAGTGTCATTATACTGCATAAATCCACGCATAATTGCACGGAGAATTTCAGTACCTAAGTTTAATTGTCCATCAAAAAATCATAGAAGTATCATACTGTTATTGATCATTGCTCAATTTTGAACGATCAATTCTCTCATTTTCATATTCCTAAATAGCTTCTGATCCCATGAAATTGAACTTGTTTCTCCATAGTGACCATCACTCATTTATTACACATAATAAATACTTTTTGTGGTCAAATTCCCAATACAAATTTTAAAAATACAATTCATCAAATAAAAAACAATATATATACATGCAAGAAAAATTTCAAAAAAATGGCAAATGAAATTACGATATATATAAACCCTAATTCATAAGTATTAT